>SNQJ01S0005256.1:230807-248621 GCA_010110895.2 Picea sitchensis | reverse complement strand
TTCCATGCATGTATCGTAAAAAGGGGTTTAAAGTTTTGGGTGGTAGGTTAAAAGTTCATTTCTTGAAGGTCAACATCTACATGCAAGCCTAGCCCTAGCTTGTTAGTCCGTAGGGTATTATTTCCCAACAACAGAATTGGCGACTCCACTGGGGATGATACTCTTAGGGTTTCCAGATTTAGTTGAGGTTTTTGGGTAGTTCAATGGATTAGATTTTCTATTTCTTTGTTTGTCAGTTTTCTATTAGGTTAGAGCTAGCAGGGAACCTGGTTCTTTATACCAGTTTTTCCTTGACTATTTCTTGACGATAATTATCGGGACACACAGAGGTACATGCATCTTGCAGAAGGCCTGCACGCGTGTCACCCGCACCCTAACCTTCTATAGCCCACGTTTGAACGTCTGTTGTAGTGGTTTCAGTAGCGTGTAGGAGTCGAAAAGCTTGAGAGGTGGTCCTCCTCTTCCCTGTCAGAATTATACATTCTCAGGGGGCTTTCTAGATCCTGTCTGAGTCTTGCTGGTTTGAAGTCTTGTTTCAGTTTGCGTTATTGCATTTTGTTATTCTTTGCAATTATTTTTTTGTTCTGTTAAAGAAGAAGCATCCAAACCTTCAGGAGAACCTGGTTGTCAATACCAGAGGCCTTTTCCAGGTCTGGGTTGCCTGTGTTTAGTTTTTTCTTAGAGGTTATACATACACGCGGCTTGTGCAAGTGCAGCCCGCGATTACCCGCGTGCAGTTGTGGGTCAGCACGCGTTTGCACGCGTGCTATTTCAGTGACAGTAGCGGGCTTGATAGGTTGCTTTTCAATCAGGGTGGGGCAGTCATCCCTTCCTGTGGTGAGAAGTGTTCCTCTCAGGGGTTTGAGTCTAGGGTTGCACAATCAGTAGGTTAGGGCCTCTTACCCTTAACCTGTTTTTTCTTAGTTGATAATTGATAGAAAAGATAAAAAAGAAAAATTGTGTTTTATGGTTTTTAGACAAGCGTAAGAGTCGGTGCTTTCTTGATCGCCATTGGGTGTCTTTTCTCTGGTTCTTTACGATCTGCGCTTTAAGCCAGAATTTTGTTTTGTTTTCTTGGTTTTGTGCTTGTCAGCATTTTCCCTTTGTTGCTTCATTTTAGCACTCAAATAAAAAATATATATATATATACTTTCTTTTTCATTTTCTTCTTTGTTTGAATATTGTGTTTCTGCATCAATAGCTAGGAAGAAGTCTTTTGTTCATAAGTTTTTGCAGTGCATTTAGAGTATAAGTAGCTCGTAGTCGAGCGAAATTCCTATATTTTTGCTGCATGAAATCTTAGGAAAATTGAAAAGAAAAGAAGTCTTTCTTGTGTGAAAAGTTGTTGATTTTTGCATTTAGTAAAAGCATTTTGTTTCCAACAATTTTTCATTTGTTTTTATTTGAGTCTTTACACACCATCAGTTTCACATTCATACCTTGTGACATAAAAAATCCCATAAAAGCAACACTAATTTAATATCTATTAGACTTTTTGTTTGTAGGGTTCATACACTAGCTCAGGACTAGGGCCTTGGAATAGGTTGGAGAGGAAACTCTCCAGGGCCACTCAAAAACAAACATTAGAGACTGTGATAGGGAGTGTAGAAGTAAAGTTTCATGGAATTTATCCGGGACCCCCCTCTAACACAGGGGCTAAACACGAGGTCGTGTAAGGAAAGGTAGTGGAGATAACCCCTCCAAAGTCGAACCGAGCGTAGTGGAGAACACATATCGAGGATTTGTTTTGGGATTCCGTCGTTTGCATTTGCCATGGGTCTTCATGGGTCTCGAATCCATTCGAGGTCCTCAATTGTCTTCTGGACCATTTTCTCTCGATACCCTTGATAGGTTTCAGGCTTGATACCCTTCTCATTGTGGTCTACCCGACTATTGACTGTACCCGCCTGGTGACTGTTTGCGTGCTGGAAAACTAGTTGCCAATCTTTTTAGGGACATACACGGGTGACTGCGGGGGTATACTGCGGTACCTGGGACAAACATCGGGCCACGCTTTGCATAGTATACTCGGAGGGTGCTTCCATTTTCGAGTTTCACTTGCACCGGTAAGTTGCTCTAGTGTTGGTTGTTGTAACTGTTCTTCAAAATAGTTAGTGATTTCTTGCCTTATCTTTTAGGGGCTTCTTTTTTATTGTGTGTTACTGTTTGATCATGTAGAATACCTTAGCGTGTCGTGGATCTTCTCACACAGTGGAGGATCCAGAGCTCCGTCGGTCACGAAGGCTTCTGGGCTTGCCGCCGGTTATACTGGAGCCACCCCCGCCACCATTGAGGCGGAAGCTAGACCAACAAGGGTCCTTCGAAGCAACTGGGTTACAAACCATTGTGCCCGAACAACTCCCGAAGGAATCAACTGCCAATCTTGGTTCGGTTGAAACCCCAACCACTGATACTTGGACACCGGTTATTGTACCTATCCAATTTTACGAAAGCTTGTCAGTGCCTCACACAGCTATGGCAACAAACATTGTTACTTCCTTTGGGAATTCTTTGATTCCCACCATCATTGCTACCATAGGAGAAGCATCTCCTAACTTGTCGTCGTCAGCCTGAACCACCATGGTCTCGATCGCAACTACGTCGCACAATGGAATGACCCCATCTATCGCGGCGGCCACAAATCCCTTCACACCTAGTGCGACAGGCTCTCCGTTCTCATACGGTATGCTTAGTTCAGGTACAAGTCCTGCACTCACTCACTCCACTTTACAGACTTTGGGTTTGGGGGCAGGGAGCTCTAACGCTCCTCTGCAAGGTCAACTTGGGGGCATTCATGTCCCTTTTAACGCTTTTCCTTATGCTGGAGGTCATATCTCTCCTTCGTCCTCTTCACTTGGTGGTCTGCTTCAGCAGTCCGCCGAGCAGCCTGCACACACAAGTTCATTTGGAGCCAGGAGTCAAGGAACACCTGCGCAAAATAAATCGGTAGGTTCGTCACCATTTGTTTGGAATGGGACGTTTGGTAACAACACTTTCGCATCCACCGCTTTCTCGTCTGGGGGCACCCCCATTTTTGGACAGTCTACTCCAGCGTAGGGTACTATTCCTGCACTGGGGGAACATATAGAAGGACTTTGGAACTCAGGTCAAGGATCTATTCCCTCCTCCGGAATGCCATTCTAGGGTAATTCTTTCCACAGTCAATGGAACCATGGACAGACTTCTATGCCTCTCCCATCAGGACCGGCATGGGGTAATCCTTCCCAAAGTCCGTCAAACACGATGAATGCCCAACATCCTCTGTCCTTTATGGGGAATCAACCAATGATGTCTCCACAAATGCAAAATCATTACGCTGGTCAGGGCCATGGTTTCTAACAGAATCCAGGCCAACAACCAAACTTTTCCTAGCAACCTGGTGCCAGTCAAACTCCAGGGCCCTTTTTCCCAGGCTATCAGCAGCAACCCAAACTACCATTCCTGGCAACGTTACACTTGCCAGATTTGACATGGTTGTTAAATGATCCTATTTGTCACGATCCACATTGGCCTCCTATGCCAACAAAGTTGCCTTCGGACATCCCAAAGATCGAGGCCAAGCCTAATGAAGGTCCAGGTGATCACGTGACTACTTTCCATCTTTGGTGTTCATCTAACTCATTGAAAGATGACTCTGTCCAGTTGTGATTGTTTCAATGCACTCTTATCGGGATTGTCGCGAAATGGTACATTGAGCTTGATCGCTCACGATATTTTTCTTTTGGCGAACTGGCTATGGCCTTCCTTAACCATTTCTAGTTACCTGTGAGATATGACACAGGCACAGAGCTGCTTTCCAATTTCGAACAGACGACAGTGGACCATATCTCTGACCATATCCGAGAGTGGCGACGTTGAAAGAGTCTAATCAAAGTACCAGTCCCACCAACATTCCTACTGGAGTGGTTCCTTAAGTCTTTAGTCCCTCAATTGTCCAAAGACGTCGCGACTTCAGGATTTTTCTCCGAAGAAGATGCCATCATGAGGGCTCAACAGTTCGAGCTCATCTATTCTCAGTCTGGTTTATTGTACAACATCCTGTCGGATGCACCACGATTGATACTGGATAAAACTAGACAAAGAGATGGACCACATGCTGATGGTATTGTTGGTTCCGCACAAACCAAGCTCGCTGAGCAATTGACAAAGCAATTGCAATAGTTATCTATACAACACTCAGCGGCCAACCAGACTACTGCTTTGGCTGCTCCTCCTACCCAAATGTCGAAAGTACACTCCGTGAAGACGGCTAACCCAAAGGCCACCCAACAGCCTGAAGGGAACAAAAAATCAAAGCAAAAAGGGTAAGGGGGATAAAAAACCCACTGATAATGCTGGTGAGGGCACCACAGAAAAATGGAAGGTGAGGTATCCATGTAACTTGTGTGTGGAAGACCACCCGACCCATCTATGTCCTCGACTTGCAGAGGCCCAAAAGTTTATCACACAGCAACAACAAGCCATGTTGACTAATCCCTTTCAGCATGGGCAAAATTTAATTCAAGCCTCTACAAGTGCCAAAGGGGGCAGCCAGGAAACCTGCCCTCCTCCAAATAAATCCTCATCCGCGAACGTATATATGGTTAGGGGTGATGCTTTAATTACGACTAGAGCGCACGACTNNCTCACAACCCAAACGCAAGGGCCGCCCAGAATTACTCTATGGTGGAATATTTATCACAAACCCCTTGTGCGATGTCCTCTTTGGAGGTCCTCCAAAGCTGCCCTACTCAGAGGAAAGTCTTGTTAACTGCTTTAGGCTCTACTGAGACTTGTAACCTGGGTACCATCATGTTAGATACAACTGACTTAAAACCTCGTCTACCTTACCACGTCGTGTTTTAGATAGTAGTGGCTCATCCCACAAAAACTTTTACACGGAATATCTTCCGCATGGTGGTTGACGAGGGAGCTTCGACTTGCGTTATGTCGTTAGCATGCTGGAAGGCCATTGGTCAGCTCGCTTTGTCTCCATCACCTACTCTCCTCACTGCGTTCGACGATTGTTCTTTCCAACCACATGGAATTGTTCCTTCTTTCCCTGTGAAGTTAGGAGGGAAGACTGTATACGTCGAAGTAGAGGTAGTTGATGTTCCCCTCAACTATAACCTCTTGTTAGGTCGGAGTTGGACTTATGCTATGCACGTTGTGGTTGCTACAATTTTCCGAGTCTTATTGTTTCCACACGAGGTTCGGATAGTGACCATTGATCAATTGTCCTTCTCCAGGCCTGACCCACATTTGGGGGCATCCACGGTTCCCATGATTGATAATCCACAGCCCGGTGTCATTAACGTTGGAGTTGGTTTGTGCCCATCCTTGATGGGTACCTTCGATTATCCACCTCCTCATGACGATGTCAAGTTTATATCGAATCACCACAAGGCCGAGATTTTTCACGTTTCGTCATTCCGCACAACTTACTTTGAGGATCCGTGGATTCTTCCTTCCCCATCAGCCACGATGGATGAGACAGGGCACTCCAACATGTCCATGCCCTTGTTGGCCACTGAAGTAGCATACTCTTTAGTCCAACAAGCTTCAGCTAACCCTGATCCGACTCCCGCACAAGATTTAGATCCACTTCCAAAGCCTATTTGGGCTCAGGGTTCTCTTGCTAACGTCGATTCGTTAGACTTAGTCTGGCCTTCTGATGAAGCAGTAATCGAAGCAATGACTAGTCTAGACAAACCTTGGGATGATCTTCATCATAGATCATATTTCCTCCCAAAGTTAAGACGAATCGAAGCAGGAGAATTCACCGTGACTATGACTAGAGATAGGTCTTGTCATACTAATCCCTTAGCTACACACAAGATCTATGCTGAGGGTAATATGGAAACCATTGCTGAAATGATACCTATCAACATCTCCCGAAACCCTGGCATCATGGAGAATGTCTTCATCGGAGTGGATTGTTCCCCCGAAGAGATTCAAATTTACACGGATCTTTTCAAAGAATTCCACGACGTTTTTTCCTGGTCTTACAAAGAGATACCTGACATCGAACCACAAAGAGTCGATCATGAGCGAACTTTGTTGTTTTTCAAGCTCGCTTTGAGATCCGAAAGCAACATCCAGTGAGACTGCATTTATGTTTTTCGATCTCGTCCGGATTAACTGAGAAAAGTAACCATTATGGAGTCTTCTTTAAGCCTTTTTCAGACTCCTTAAAGATGAAAAGATTGCCGAGTGACCTTGTTTCTTCACACTTGTTAAATTGGTCCAGAAGAACATTCCTTAAACAGGTCTCCTTTTAAGCCCTTTTCAGACCCTCTAAACATGAAAAGATTGCTGAGCGATCTTGTGGCCTTTCACGCTCGTTAAACTGAAATTTGAAGTCACGTCTGTCTGGCGGTAGTTTACCCCTTTTTCAGTCTGGACGGTCAACTGTACGAACAAAGGAATACTCTATTGAATTTCCATTCTTTAGAAGAGTATCCTCAGGTATAATTTTATCCCTTTTTCGGGCCTGAGGGACTAAATTTATGAAAAAGAAACCCCTCCGGAGTCCATAGTTAATCTCTTTTCAGACTCCCTAAAATTGAAAAGATCGTCCAGTGACCTTATTCTTTCACACTCGTTAAATTGGTCTGGAAGAATATTCCTGACGGAGTCCATAGTTAAGCTTTTTTCAGACTCCTTAAAAGTGAAAACATCGTCGAGTGATCTTGTCCTTTTCACACTCGTTAAAATGGTTTTGAATTGACGTCTAATCGGTGCTAGTTTACCCCTTTTTTGAACCAACTAGACTATTATCGAAAAAGGTACCCCAATGGAGTTTCCTTTTTATGCTTTTCAGACTCTCTAAATATGAAAAACGACCGAGCTTACCTTCTCTGGGCTCATTAAACTTACATCGAAGGACGTTACCATTGTGTGTTTTGTCAACCGCTTTTGCATACCTTACCGATCAACCTTGTAACAGTTTGCTTTTGCGTCTTAACACCTTTGGCCACTGGAGGATTTTTCCCGAGTATCATTTTTCAGAACATCAGTCTTGTCCTTGTGCCTCGAGCTAGTATGTTTGCAGTACTCGTTCCTCCATTGTAACATAATATTCCTTTATTCTTTTTTCAAAATCATCAAAAAGAACAAAAAAATCAAATATACCCCAAAAAGAGGATGGGAAAATAATTTTTCTTTATTGGCACCATAATGAGTCGCCCTTGGATGAAGCACATCTGTCTGTTTGATCATCAGACTATGGGATGTAGTACGACCTTAGGAAACTTTGCTCGCTATATAGAGTTGTGTCCTCCACCGTTTGGTTACTCTTCCAAACATATGGAGAGTTTGTGTTGCCTCCTACTTCGTAGGCTTATGATTAACGGATATGCTTCCTGAGTCTTATCACTTGTCGCGCTATTATCCAAGGGAAGTTTGTCACTAAACCTTAGTCGGCCCCTCTGCAATATATCTCTTGTCCGCATACTCGGCCATCCTGAACATCCAATCAAGTCCTTGTTCGAAATCACTGAAGCCTTCAGTCCGATCATCAAGATTATCAAGTCCATAACCGACGAGCCGTCGAAGACCTCTGGGTAGTGCAGTCGTACACTCATATTACACTCCTACCCGAGTTTATAAGATTTTGAAGTTGTTGCTCGAGCTCTGAAGTACAACCATCAGGCTGAATCAACTTCTGGGAGATGGATACTTTATATGTATATATTTCTGATTTCGAGATGTAGCTCTGCTGTGTATTATTCGCGGTTACTCTTTATAGTTATTAAACATGGATCTACAGTGTATTTGATTGGTATCCATGGTTCTATCTTATCCTGAGCATGGGTATGCCCACCTCGGTGAGACATTTGTTATTTTGCAGACGACACCTCCTGATTCCTGATTCTTGGGCTCACTCATTCAGCATATCAGTACAGATTGGTAAAGAATTGGTAATGTATTCCAGCCATCAGATGCTATTCTGACCTCACACATTAGGGGGCATCTGTTATAACCCTAAATTGCACCATACATGCTTACCTGGCATCAGGCCAACTCATTCCCTTCATTGCCAAAACATCTGCTGAGAAACCTCTTTAAAAAACCTCTTGGGTAAAGGTACATGCGCCCTAACCCACTATTGCACGCGTTGGAACACTGTTAGGCCTACTACTGCATGCGTTTGAAGGCTGGCAGGCCTATTATAGCCCGCGTTTACCTAACAAAGCACAAAAACAGGAAAGTTGTCGACGAGACAAAAATCTATGGCTCAGTTAACTGAAACTCCCAGCCATATATGGCCGAGAGTTCATCCAAAAACCTAGCTCCTTCTAGCCTATAAAAGAAGGGGTAGGGGTACCATTTGGAGGAGGAAAAATATAGCAAAGAAACTCTGCCCAATTGCCAAGTCCATTTGTCCCAACCCTTTAGTTGTTCCTCAAGCGTAAGGAGAATTAACGCAAAGCAGTTGGAGGACAAAGAAGAGGAGGAGCCCAAGATCAAGATCAAGGAGCGGTGGTTGGTATCGACTTCTATTGTAAGTTGATTCATTGTGAAGCTAATAAAATAATACTTTTCCCATCCCAATGCATGAGTTATATGTGGTTTGTGTAATTTATGCTTAATTTCTAACCCTCAAGTAGAAAAGTAGCATGCATGCGTAGTGTTTTGTCTTGATTGCAGGTTAACTTTGGAAGGAGCCGCACGAGCAAGAAGTCAAGAGCGCAATGGAGAATCTACACCAAACATCAGTAAAAAGGTTAGTAGCTCCTTTCCATGCATGTATCGTAAAAAGGGGTTTAAAGTTTTGGGTGGTAGGTTAAAAGGTCATTTCTTGAAGGTCAACATCTGCATGCAAGCCTAGCCCTAGCTTGTTAGTCCGTAGGGTATTATTTCCCAACAACAACGTGGGAATAATTGAGTTATGGTCCAACCAGGCCTCGACTTAGGTAATAAATCACATATTTTGAGAGCAGATTATCCTCCTGAACGAAGACCATACTGATGGTCAACTCTGCAGTGGCCAAGTACAATAAGAAATATTTATGATAATTGGTTGGTCGAATCAGAGGGGAAGACATGAGGGTGTGTTTCAATGCTTTGAAAGAGCATTGAGAGGATTCACCCCAATGAAAAGGAACATCCTTATTTAGTAGACACATGAAACCCTTTGTGATCACGACATATTTTGCGATGAAACGCCGTAAAAAGTTTGCTTTTCCCTATAAACTCTGAAGCTGAGGGATTGTGCACGGGGGAGGCAACTGAGCTATCTCCTCAACCTTTAGAGGATCGACCATGATCCCTGTTGTCGAATCAATGAAACCTAGCATATGACCTGATGTTATGAAAAAAATGCATTTGTTTGGATTCAAGCGAATCCGGTAGTACCGACGTCGCTCAAAGATAAGTCGGAGGTGTGTGGGATGATCAGCTCTCTTACGAGATCGTGATGCTAAATCATCAAGATAAGCCTCGACTATGTGTTTGAGGTCATGGAAAGAAAAATACATGGCCTACTGAAAAGTTGCTCCAACATTTTCCAGACCAAAAGGAATCTTCCAATAAGCGAATGTACCCCATGGAAAAATGAAAGAAGTTTTGTGTTGCTCTTTGCAATTGATCTGTATCTAATTGTATCCTGAAAAACCATCCATGAAATAAAAGACCTTGCAGCCTGCACATTAATCAACAATCTGGTCGATAAATGGAGTGGGGAAATTATCCTTTGGATAGGCCTTGTTCAAATCATGGAAGTTTGTACATGCGTGAATCATACCATGTTGTTTGTTGACTGGAATGAGACTTAACACCCATTGAATTAATTGAAGAGGGTAGATGAAACCATCTTTGAGTAGGTTCTCTACTTCAGCCTTAATAGTTTCTGCTTTCTTAGGATTAATCAGACGAAGCTTCTGTCGGACTAGCTTAGCGTCAGGATATGTCGTGATTTCATGTTTTAGGATTCTTGGATCTATGCTTGGCATTTCCTCATAAGACTAGGAAAACACATCGCAAAATTCTTTAAATAAATTCATGTAGATTTGAATCTCCTCGAAGGGAGAAGTTCATTGCAATGAAGACATTCTCCACGACACCAGGGGTTCTAGAGATATCAATAGGTATCATTTTAGAAATATTTTCCATATTTCCTTCAGCGTAAACAATGTGCATAGCCAAAGGATTTATAGGACAAGCCCTATCTCCAGTCATAGTCAGAGTAAATTTACCTGCTTCAATTCTTCTTAAATTTGGGAGGAAATAAGATCTGTTATGGAGATCATCCCAGGGTCTATCCAGACTAGTCATTGCCTCAATAATTTCCTTCTCTGATGGAAATACTAAGTCTAAAGAATCAGTATCAGTGAGGGAACCTTGAGCCCAAATAGGCTCGAGAACCAGATCTAACTCCTGTGAGGGAGTCATATCAGGGGTGGTGGAGGATTGCTAGACTATAGAGTACAAAACCTTTGTCATCGACAATGTAATGGCCATGCCATGGTTCCTTGTCCCTTCCATCATGGTTGATGAGGAAGGAAGAGTCCACCGATTGTTAAAGTAAGTTGTGCGAAATGATGAGATTTGAAATATTTCAGCCCTAGGCTAGTCAGGGACAACCGATATGTATTGGACATTACCGGTCGGAGGTGGGTAATTGAAAGTACCCATCAAAGGTGGTCACAAACCAACCCCTCCATTGATGATGTTGGTTTGAGGGTTATCAATCATCAGAACCGTGGATACCCCCGATGAAGGGTCAGGATGGGAGAAGGATAACTGATCAATGGACGCGATCTGACCCTCGTGTGGAAAGAACAAGACCCAAAAAATTTGTGTGACCAATGATTGCATAGCATAGGTCCAACTCCTTCCTAAAAAGAGATTGTAGTCGAGAGAGGCATCAACCACTTCAACTTTGATGCACACGGTCTTCCCCCCTAACTGCACAGGGAAAGAGGGTACGATTCTATGTGGTTAGAATGAATGACCATCAAAAGAGGTAAGAAGAGTAGCTGACAGAGGAAAAATGGGTTGTCCAATGGCCTTCCAACATGCCAAAGACATCATGCATGTCGAGGCACCCTCATCAACCACCGTGCGGAAAATTTTCTGAGTAAATTTTTTTATGGTGTAAGCCACTACTATCTGAAATTCCACGTGGTAAGGGAGATGAGGTTTTAATTCGGTCATATCAAGCATGATCGTTCATATATTACAAGTCTCATTAGATCCTAAGGCAGCTAACAGATCCTTTTTCTGGGAAGGGCAGCTTTGGAGGACTTCCAAAGAAGATATTTCATAAGGGGTTTGAGACAAATCCTCCACCACATAGTAGTTCTGGGAGGCCCTTGTGCTTGGATTGTGGGAAGCTTTCGTGAACACATATTTTGGGATGCGTGTCATTGTTTCTCACAAAGTCCTCTCAATATGGAGAGGAAGAGGTGGGTTTTCGACTTCTTTACCCTTCTCAGAGGTGTTTGGCATTCCATAGTCACGTGTCCTAGTTTCTATATCAACGTTACCTTTCATCGTGTACACATTCGTGGAAGAAGGATTACTCGAAGATGGAGAGGGTCCTTGACTACCCCCTTCCACGCTCGAAGAGGCTTGAGTTAAATTTTTCCTATGTGAAATGGGTTCGATAAAATGACAGGCTACTGCTGTGCCAATAACTTCTGGGCCTCCACAATTCAAGGGCACTGGTGAGTCAGATGGTCTTCCATGCAAAGATTACACAAATACTTCAAATTCTTCTTTTCTGTGTTGACCCTGCCAACATTATTCATAGGTTTCTTATCACCCTTACCCTTCTTTCGTTGTTTCTTCTTTCCATCAGTTTGTTGGGTGGCCTTCGGGTTTCTTGATTGCACACTGTGTACATCCGACATTTGAGTAGGGGGAGTAGCCGAACCAGTGGTCTAGTTGGTCACTCCCTGTTGTATTGACAATTGTTGCAATTGATTTGATAGATGATCAATGAGATTCGTTTGCACTGAACCAACAATGCCATCAGGATGTGGTCCATATATCTATCTGTTCTTTTCAAGTATCATCCATAGTGCATCTGGAAAAACTTCATAAAGTAAACCAGACTGAGAGTAAATCAGCTCTAGTTGTTGATCTCTCATTATCGCTTCTTCTTATGAAAACATGATGCAGGAGCATCAGTCCAACTTAGCAGCGTGCCAGCTAGCCAGCACATCCAGTACACATTTAATGGAGAAAGGGAGAGGCGCAACCCTCTCATTTTTCAAAATTATGAAATCCAATCCCATTTGGGGATTTGCATTGTAAGGCTTTTAATGCCAAACCACACCTTTTTATAGATAGTGGTTGAGGTTTCCTTAACTGGTAGCCTGCAGCAAGCCTAGGTCGTAGTTAGGCCTGGACACTCCATTTATGTAAGGTAGTTGTAGGAGTTTCTCTATGAGAGAGATAGCTCAGAGATGGTGAGGTGGAAGATAAGCTCGAGAGAGCCCTCATTTTTGTAATAAGGGGAAGTTAGGAAAGAAATCAGATAGGATAGAGGATAGAAGAGCTCTCAGAGGATTGAGAGAGTTAGGATAGAGAGACTAGAGCAAAGAGGTCTCGAGAGAGAGAGCTGAGACTTGTTACAGTCTAGCCTTTGTAAACACGTTTTGTACAGACATACAGAGTAATAGAAAAGCAATTTTTCCTGCATACTCTGGTTTTTTTTTATGTTTACATGTTTTTATGCATTCCATGTTTTAAATGCATAACTGGTGAAGTAGTTGAGAAGATTCAATTTCTTCATGTCTTGGAGTTTCCAAGTGCAAGGAGTGCATAGAGTCCACAAGGTGTGCATTGACAGAGGTTAGATAACCTCAGGAAAGCTCAAGAGGGATAGCGTTGAACCTTCATCAGCGAAGGTTCAAGGAGTGCACAGAAGGGAAATCTGTCTCGAGTTCAGAGAAGGAAGAACTGTTGAAGGTTCTGTGGAAGCTCTTCCAGTCGGGCATTGAGAAAATACACATGGTGCGTTGAGGAGAACTTTGTTTCGAGTTCGACGAGAAGACAGAATCACCGAGGATTCTGGAGAACTCTGCTAGGTGGGCATTGAGTTGGTGCAAGTGTGCACAGGGAGGAATCTATTTCGAGTTCTGAGAAAAGGGAAGTGTCAAGGAGAAGGCACTTATAGAGTTACTAAACACTCTGTGAAGAAAGGCTCTTCAAGGTGTGCATTGAGCAGAAGAACACCAGGAGGGTGTGAAGCATTTCTTTGCAAGAAATACTTCGAAGTGAGTTATTCAAAAACTCAGTAGCACAAGGAGCGTGCGAATAAGAACTTGTCTGAAGTTCTTAAGATTAGAAGAAATACCGCAAGGATTGCACTCAGAGTGAATGTGTTTCAAGTTCGAAATCTCAGGAGGGGAAGCATTTATATAATGCAGACAATACCCAAAAGGAGTTGGGCTCGCAAGAGGAAGAGTCGAAGGCTGAGAGCTTTGGGACTTAGAAAATCTTCTAAGTCAGAAAGCAAAGAAGGCTCAGGAGGAGAACACGTAAGGAAGACAGATCTGAACTATCAGATCTTTCCCAGATAGCTGCCCACCATTGGATCCATAGGAAGATGCACAGAGTTTAACCTCAGGGATGGTCACGTAGGAGAGCAGCTGAAGATGAATGGTGGAGACACCTCGTAGAGAAGTTCCGAAATCTTGACAACCGTTGGATCAAGCGAAGGCGTTGAATTTTGGCATTTCAGAGTTCGGGGTTTGGAGTGCCCAAGGAGTATGGAGTCACTGCATCGCGAACTCTGGGTTCACGAAATCCCAAAATCGCGTGTTTGAATTTTGGCATTTCAGAGTTTAGGATTGGGAGTGGACAAAAGATTGTGGAATCGTTTGCATCGTAAACTTTCGGTTTGCAAAATCCCAAAAGGAATACAAATCGTCGGATCTGGAGTGCAGTGGCCTGAGAGCCGCTGGATTAAAGAAGAGGAAGAAGAATCTGTGTCGTCCGATCTAGCATCAAGACCCATGAGCCGTTGGATTCAGGAAAGGTGCATGAAGTTTAAAACCTCGTGATAGCAGAAGGAGGAGAAGACCCGTCAAAGTCCTAAAAGCATCGGGACCGTCCAACAAGAGGACATGTGGTAATCGATCAAGGTATCGGGAAAATCCCCAAAAGGCCCATTTCAGCATTTCGGCTACCAGGGATGCAAAGGGAAGAGTTCGGGACTCTTGACCCATGAAATCTCGAAAAGATCTGAGTTTTCGGATCAAGGGAGGCTCAAAGCCTTCGATCTCCCTTTGGAGCGGAAGACTGGCATTTTGATACTTCGGTATTTTAGTAATTCGGGTACCAGGAGATCGAGGAGAATGAGTCGCGAGAAAAGAAGTCCCGGCTCCCGAAATCACAATAGGAGGAATCACGATTGGACAAGGACCATCCATTCAGGATGGGTCTGGACTATTGATTTTCTGGTGAAGATTTCAGCATTTCGGACTCCAAGAGTTCGAAGGACCAAGGAATGTTGCAGCTGGGGTCGCAAAGTCCCGAATCATGAAACCCCGAAAAGTGTTCGGAAGAATAGGCGTGGGGATATTTTTGGCATTTCGACAATTGGTATTTTGAAGGACAGAGGACAGGGAGGAGTGCTTGCATCACGATTCCCCAAATCACAAAAAGTTGGTAAGCACTCTGACGTCAAGCACGTAGTCACGTGGACGGAGGCTAAGGAAGGGTAAGCCCTTTTGGGAATTTCGACAACTAGGAGTTGGAAAGATAAGGACTCTGGGAGACTCATATATAGGAGTTCCGAAACCCTAAAACGTGAAAGGACGAAGTGTGTGTTGTTGTGAAAAACAGATAAAATCACTGAAAAAAGAGGCATGTGCGCAGGTTTTCTCAAGGCCTGTGCCAGAGGACAAAAGGGGACCTGTGGATTCGATTCAAGGGGGTTCTAGCAATAGCCTGAAGATCCATTTTGGCTCAGAAGAACATTGATCTAGAGACTGGGAGGTCGTATAACCCTGCGGAGGTAGGGGGTCTGCATCAAAATACCCCCGACGTTGCGACATCTTTAGATAACTATGGTACCAAAGACTTAAGGAACCACTCAAGTAGTAATGATGGTGGGACTGGTACTTTTATCAAACTCTTATGACGTCTCCATTCTCGGATGTGATCTAAGATATGGTCCGCCTTTGTCTGATCAAATTTAGCCAACAACTCGATATCGGCATCGTATCTCATAGGTAATTGAAAATGGTTTAAGAAAACCATCACCAATTCTCCAAAGGTAGAGTATCTTGAGCGGTCAAGCTCGATGTACCATTTCAAAACACTCCCTAGGAGAGTGTGTTGAAACAAACACAAATGAATGGAGTCATCTCTCAAAGAGTTGGACGAGCACCATAAATGGAAGGTAGTCACATGATTTCTTGGATCTTCATTAGGCTTAGCTTCAAAATTTGGAATGTCTGAAGGTAATTTGGTTGGCATGGGAGGCCAACACAAATCATGATAGATGGGATCATTTAATAACCTTGTCAAGTATGACAAGTGTAGATTTTCCAGAAACGGTAATTTGGGTTGTTGATTATAACCAGGGAAAAAGGATCCTTGAGTTTTGTTGGCACTAGGTTGCCAGGAAAAGTTAGGGTGCTATCCAGGGTTCTGGTAATAACCATGGTCATGACCAACATATGGGTTATGCACTTTTTGAGACATCATCGACTGACTCTTGTAATAGGACATAGAAGGTTGGGCTTTCATTGTATTCCAAGGATTTTGGGGAGGGTTGCCCCCTTCCGATACGAAGGGCATAGGTCCTGAGCCTTGCCCAAGGTTCCATTGGCTATGGAAGGTGTTTCCCTTAGTTGACATCCCTGACAAGGGAAATGATTCCTGCCATGGATTCCAAGGTCCTTGTGAGGAAAAAATTCATGATTTTTCCCCCTATGCAGGAATAGTACCCTGCATAGGATTTTGTTGTCCATAACCGGGGTTTCTCGCAGCTGAGACGGAAGTTGACGAGAAAGCATTGTTACCAAATGCGTCGAACAAAGAGAATGGTGTTGAACCTACTGACATGCTATAAGAAGGAAGTCCTTGACTACCTGCTCCAAACAAACTATAGTTTACATTTGTCCTGGAGGAGTGCTGGTGATCACCGCCAAGTGAAGGGGATGAAGGAGGTATATGACCCCCTCTGTAAGGGAAAGATTTATAGGGAGATGAAATTCCCCCCATAGATCCTTGCAGAGGAGCTTTTGAGCTCCCTGCCCCTAGAACTAAATTTTGTAGAGTGAAGTAGGAAAGGATAGAGTTCATATCGAAGCGAGGCATCCCATATAAGAATGGAGGGCCTGTCATACTCTGGGTGAAAGTATCAGTGATCACCGCCATAGATAGAATCAGACCATTGCCTGAGGTAGAAGCAGTCAAGACCATAGTGGTCCAGACCAGTGACAGTTGGTTAGGAGGCATAAAACCCCTTCTAGTGATAGTCATAGAGGGAATATGAGGATTCCCTGAAGAAGTAGCCCCATTTTTCTCCATCGCTTCTTGTGACACTCCCTGACGCTCGTAAGGCTTAACCTGTACGACGATGGGCACCGATAGATCAGTGATCAGAGGGTTATATGGAACAAGAGCTACTTATCTGAGGTTGGAAATGGTTGGTTCCTCCAGAATCAAATGTTCTCCTATCGAAGATGGGTCGGCCTCAGTTTCCTGTGGCCCTGTCACTTCAAAAGTCCCTTGCTGGTCTAGTCTTCGGCTTAGTGGTGGTAGGGGTGGCTCTATATTAACTGGCGGTAGGCCAAGAAGCCTTCGCGATCGATGAAGCTCCTGATCCTCCATGGTGTGATAATATCAATGACACACTAGGGATTTCTATTAACATTAAAGATCATCAGACACTAAAAAAAATATCCTATGAGACAAGACAGGAAGATCACTAGCTAGTTGGAAGAATAATTACACCAACCAACACTAGAGAAACTTACCGGTGCAAGTGAAACTCGAATACAAAAGAACCCTCGAGGTATACTCTACAAATAATGGCCCAATGTTTTCCCTAGGTACCGTATTATACCCCCACAGTCACCTGTGTAAGTCACTAAGATAAAGGCAACTAGGTTTCCAGCGCGCAAACAGTCACCAAGAGGGTACAATCGACAGTCGGGTGGACAACAATAAGCAAGGTATCAAGCCTGAAACCTATCATGGGTATCGAAATCAAGTGTTACAGAAGAAAACTAAGGACCTCAAATGGATTCAAGACCCATGAAGCTCCGTGGAAAATGCGATGAATGGAATCCAAAGATAAGCCCTCTATATGCGTTCCCCTCTACGCTTGGTTCGACTTTGGAGGGGTTATCTCCACTATATTTCCACAAGAGACCTCGTGTTTAGCCCCTATGTTAGAGGGGGATCCCAAATAACTTTCACAGCTACTAGAATTTCAAGCATTTCCTAGCACAAACTCTTATATTTGTTTTTGTAGCCTTGAAGAGTTTTCTCTCCGATCCTAAATCAAGGCTCAAGCCTAGACTAAATTGATGGACCCTACAAAAAAAAATTCTAATAAATTTTAATTAAGTTTTAATTTTAGTGGTTGTCTTAAGTCAAAGGGAATGGAATTGAAACCAGTGATGTTCTTTAAGAGACGAAAGAGAAGAGAATAAGATGAAACTAAAATCAAAACTACTCCTTCCTCACAAATAAATATTTTCCAAATTAAACTCTTTCACCAAACTTTTCGTAAGTACTTTTCTCAGATCTTTGAAAAGAAAAACTTAAAACAAGATTTTGCTCGACTACGAGATACTTAATGTCCTAAGTATTCAAGTAAAGAACTTAAGAAAAAATTATTTTTCCTTGGTAAATAAAGCA
>SNQJ01S0005256.1:197773-230797 GCA_010110895.2 Picea sitchensis | reverse complement strand
CCTGATGACAAGAACAAAACCAAGAGAATAAAAAAAAAAACTTTGGCTTAAAGCGCAGATCGCAAACAGAATCAGAGCGCAAAAATGCTACAAAGCAATCACAACAGCACCGATTCTAACACTTGCCTAAAAACCATAAAACAAATATTTTTTCTCTTTTGTCTTTTCTATCAAAAATATCAAATAACAGACACAAGCTAAGGGTGAAACGTCCTAACCTGCTGACTGTGCAGCCCCAGACTCTAGACCCCTAAGAGGAGCTCTTCTCACCATAGGAGGGGATGAATGCCCCTACCTAGGCTGGAAAGCTACCAATCAAGCCCGTAACTGTCACCAATACAGCACGCGTGAAAACGCGTGTTGATCTAATACAGCGCGCGGGTACCCGCGTGCTAAACCTAAGCAGGACACGAGTCTGTATAAAAACTGAGATAAAATCACACACAGACAGTCTAGTCCTGAAAAAATCTTCTGGTATTGACAACCAGAGTCTCTAAAAGGCTTAGATGCTATCACTTTATCAGAAAAGAAAGATTTGCAAAAAGAAAAACAATGTAAAGAAAAACAACACCACAAGGCAGACTGAAACACAAGACAATAAACCAATCAAGACCCAGACAGTATCCAGAAAGCCCCCTGAGAAGATAAAATTCTGACAGGGAAGAGGAGATTGCCTCTCGAGCTTCCTGAAAACTACACGCTACTGAAACCACTGCAGCACGCGGGCAAATGCGTGTTGTAGAAAGTTAGGGCGTGGGTCACACGCGTGCAGGTCTTCTGCAGGCCGCGTGTACCTCTGTGTGTCCCGAGACTAACTGTCAAGCGTCAGTCAAGGAAAACTGGTATTGATAACCAGGTTCCCTGCCAGCTTTGACTAACAGAAAACAAATAAGCAAAGAAACTGGAACTCTACTTCTTTGAACTACCCAAAAATTGATAACCAAATCCGGAAACCCTAAGAGTAAAATATCCCCAGTGGAGTCGCCAATTCTGTTGTGGGGTACTCTACCCTACGGACTAACAAGCTAGGGCTTTAAACTTGTACGCAGATCATGACCCTTATTAAGCTACTTTTAACCTTCTACCCTGAATCTAAGCCCTTTTCCTTAAGCAAACAAGGGAAGAACTAACTAACCTTTTATCGACGATTGGTGTAGCTCCTCCGTTGAGCTCTATATCCTTGCTGCTGCTGCTCCTTCCACAAAGAGATCCTGCAATCAAGAAAAAACTATGCATGCATGCTATTGTTCTACTAGGGGGTTAGAGATTAAACAAAAATCACATAAAGCATATAAGACTCATGTATTTGGGATGGGAAAAGTATCTTTCTATTGATCTCAATATGAACCAACTTACAATGATTTTTTAGACCGGCCACCGTTCCTCGATCCTGATCCTGGGCTCCTCCTCTTCTTTGTCCTCCAACTGCTTTGCTTGAATTCTCCTAAAGATTGAGGAAAGGCTAAAGGGTTGGGACAATAATAGACTTGGCAATTTTGGCAGAGTTTCTTTGCTATGATTTTTCCTCCTTTGAATAGTAGCCCTACCCCTCCTTTTATAGGCTAGAAGGAGCTAGGGTTTTTGGCGAACTCTCGGCCATGCATGGCTGGGAGTTCCAGTTAACTGACAAAAATCTCTTCATCTCGGCCGAAACTGTCCTGATTTTTTTCTTTGTTAGGTAAACACGGGCTGTAGTGGGCCAGCCAGCGTTCAAACGCGTGCTGTAAAAGGCCTGCCAGTGTTCCAACGCGCCCAGGGATAGGTTAGGGTGCGGGTTACTTAATTTAGGAGGTTTTTGAAGAGTCTATTCAGCATGGCTTTGGAAATGAAGGGAAATGAGTTGGCCTGATGCCAGGTAAGCATGAATGGTGCAATTTAGGGTTATAACAAGAAACCACAAGAAATATTTGATACAAGGAAAGCTATGTTGAGGTCAGACCTAGGTTACAGACTGCTATAACAGAGACCAGGGCTAGATCAAGAAAAAACCTGAGAAGTGTGACTTCTGACAGGGAAGAGGATGATTGTCTCTTCTTTAAAAAAAAAAAAATTTCTCAACACAGGCACGCCACTGACACTTCAACGGCCTGAATATGTACACAGGTTTTCCAAAGTTAGGGACCATATGTACACATGAAGGCCCACTACAGGCTGCATACAACTCTGTAACTTCTCACAAAAAATAAAAACCAATATTCAATCAAACTAGGAAGGGAGTTCTGGTATTGAAGACTAGAATCCCTTAAAGACACAGAAACTCAAAGGCAGTTAAACCAATTAAAGCACCCACAAAGAATATCCTGAAAAAACCCTAGAGGTCTCCCTAGTATGGTCGCCAATTCTGCTATAGAGGGAAACCCCCCCTATGGACTACACCAAGGTTTTGAGGTGCAGGTAGAGATAACTATCTAAATTCTCCCACTTTTAACAATTATCCTGGCATTACCCCACAATCATACATAAAAAAAAAAGTATAGGGATCTGGTAGGAATACCTTAAACTCTGTGTCCATTGTCGATCCCTTTGCGCTTAGTTTTTTCTCAACTGCACATCTCCTCCCAAGGCCAACCTACATTTACCAAAAGACAAACAAGAAACTACAAGCATGCATTATATATATGGATTAGTGGGTTAGACATCATAACAAAAATGTAAACAAATCATAAAGATTTAAGACATCATTTGGTGGGACGAAAAAAGTATTTCTTTATATTAATCTCACAAAAGTCGTTTACAATATGAGAACGAAAACTACTCCTCGAACTTGGTCCTGGGATCCTCTTCACCATGCAAAAACTGCTTCCACATATTCTTCTCCTCTTCATTTATCTCTAGGGAAATGGAAAGGGTTTGCAACGGAGGAAGAAGGAATTCTGTCTCAAAATCACAATGTGGTTTCAAAATATTGGGGAAAATGGGGAATACTAAAATGTGCAGAGTTTCTACGCTCTCATGCTTCTTCCTAGAATGGGACCCGAACACCTTCTTTTATAGGCCAAAAATATAGTAACAGTTGGGGTGACTGGCTATGGGTGGTCAAATGGTTAGGCAATGGCCCGAAAACCCGTATCCCTTTGAAATTTTCATTTTTTGCACTTTTTGTGAGTGTATGCAGGCTGTAGTGGTGCAACAAGTGTGTGTACATGGGTAGTAGTGGAGCAGGGCACATACACCTTCAAAAAATGGTTTTTTAAAATAGTTGTTTAGTGATGGCTTGGAAAATATAGGAAGTAAGATGTCCTGATGCCAGGTATGCATGTCTGGTGCAATTTAGGGTTATAACAGTTGGAACTAGGAGTGAGGGGTGTTCTAGCTAAAATCCTATGCTAGGAATCCAACAGAGATGACGGTTCCTCAATCCAAGTCTCGGTTTTCATTTTATGCACAGTTGCAAGTCGCATCCCAAACCATTTCGGGGACTCTTGGCCAATTCCTCCTCAGGGCATAAAATACTAACGGAGCAACATTTTTAAGTTCTGTGAGATGATGAAAGCTTGTTTAGGAATGAACTATGTGACCAAATTATCCATCCACTCCTGAGGCATGGTTTCGTAAATTGGCCCCTTAATCCAAATGTTTCATTGCTTGAAAATGAGCAAAACACTAGTTATTGAAATCAATGATTAAATCAACTTTTGAGGCATGGAACCCGTGAGTGAGGGGTGCTCTAGATAAAATCCTATCCCAATAATCCATCGTAGTCGACGGTTCCTTAATTTGTGTCTCGATATTCATTATATGCCTAGTTGCAAGTCGCATCCCAAACCATTTCGGGACTCTTGGCCAATTGCTCCCGAGGTCATAAAAACGTAACGGAGCAACATTTTTGAGTTCTGTGAGATGATGTAAGATTGTTTAGGAATGGACTAGGTGACTATATTTTCCATCTGCTTCCGAGGCACCGTTTTATAAATTGGACCCCTTAATCCAAATGTTGGCTTTCTTCAAACTGAGAAAATAAATTGTTCTCGAAATCAATGAGTAAAGCAACTTCCGAGGCATGGCACCCGGTAGTGAGGGTTTCTCTAGGTGAAATACTATCCTATAAATCCATCGGAGTTAATGGTTCCTCAATATGAGTCTCAGTTTTTTTTTTATGCCCAGTTACAAGTCGCATCCCAAACCATTTCGGGGACTCTTGGCAATTCATCCTCAAGGCATAAAATCCTAACAGTGTAGCATTTTTTAGCTCCATAACATTTTGAATGATTGTTTAGGCATGGAATAGGTGATCACATTGTCCATCCACTCCTGAGGCATGGTTTCATAAATTGGACCCCTAAATCCAAATGTTGCATTGCTTCTTACTGAGAAAAGCACTAGTTATCAAAATCGATGAAAAAAACAACTTCCAATGGGATGGAATTGGGAGTGAGGGGTGATCTAGCTAAAGTTCTATGCCAGGAATCCAACATAGATGATGGTTCCTCAATCCAAGTCTCAATTGTTTTTTATGCCCAGTTTCAATTCGCATCCCAAACCATTTCAGGGACTCTATTGAAATTACTAAGACAACTGAGAGGGGGGGTGAATCAATTCTTACTGTGCTTAAACAATCTTTGTTCAATTAAACCATTTTTTTAATCTTTCTCCAAGTGACCATCAATATTATACTACATATGGACAACATAAATAATGAGCATCACTCACACATACAATATACAGAGAGACATATTTTCACGAGGAAACCCATAAAGGGAGAAAACCTCTTCTTCTTCGAAATGATAGGAAATATTTTAAGTTCTTTACATCATCTATAATTGAGCACCAACTCAATGTGAGGCTACTGCCTCTATTTTACAAGCTCCAACTTGTTTGAGAGCACCAACTCTCTGGTTTCCCTAGAACCCACTAGAAGGAAACAACAACTCCCTAAGTGTTCCAGCACCAAGTGGATGGAAGCACCAACTTCCAGTCACACAGGCACCAACCTGTATAACAGAGAACAACTATTCTCCCTTGCACCACCCTGCCACCCTAGTTTTTCTGGCTGCAACCAGATGGAAGCTACAACTCCCTATGTTCAAGCAACCACTTGAATCTCTGAGGAAAACAGTCCTCCCTAGCACTTCCCTACCACCCTTATTACAAATAAATGATTGAATAACCAACAACACAGATAAATCAATTCTTACCACTTCTTCACTGTTTTGTAATTCTTCTCTGCTACACTATTCTTCTGCTCTGTTCATATTTGGCTTGACTTGTTGTCTCTGTCTATCTGTTCTTTCTCTATCCTTCTCATGCTCTTTGATATGTGCACATTCTTCTCTCTTCACCTTTTCTCTTCTGTTCATATTCTATTCCTTATCTCTGAGCTTTCTTCACACTGCGCATGTTGTAGTTTTACCTTTCTACAGTTCAACTCATTTTTCAGTCAGAATAGCCAACCACTCACAGTCACTACGTGTTTCTTTTATATCCTTCAACTTTTGTTACACCTCGAATCTTCTTGGGAAAAAATGCCTCAGCAATTGAATTTCCAACCGCTCAAGAACCATGATTCAGTTCGACTAATTGAATCGTAACTGATCGATTACATGTGAGGTGAAATAGTAACCCTTCGATCAAGTTTCCAATTAACCAACACCGTTGGATTAAATCCACAATATTTCGTGTTTATCTCATATGCCCACCAGCTGTGACCGAGCGCTAAACATAATTTGAATTTCTTTATTTCACATCTCAGTATTCCTGTGATGAAGGGTCTCAACATTCCAAGTCGTGATTGCCGAGACTCCGAGATAGACCATAGCACCCCTAGCTTCTTCCCCTCATGCGACCACCGATGGTGACCACAGGCTACTTCAAAAAGATTCTTCGTATGTCATGAACTTATAAACTTCATCAAGCCTGATCAATGGTCGAGATTTCCAATGATCTGATGGTCCTGATCTCATCACTATCTCTCATATCGCAATTCTTGTGATGAAAGGTCTTGATTCTCCAAGTCGCGATCACTGAGACTCCGAGATGGAGCTTAACACCACTAGCTTCTTCCTCCATATTTCACAGATGTAACCACTAGCTATGACCACAGCCTTATTCAAAAATGCATTTCACACTTTCATGTCTAGGGTATTCTGTCGTGCTATGATCTATCGCCACCTGCCCCTCTTGGATCAACGATCTAGATCTCATCGTAATTTCGCCACTTCATGAGCCTTCTTCATACCTAATCAATGGTCCACAATCCTTGGTGATATGATGGTCCAGATCTTTTCATGATCTCACATATCGCGATTCCTGTGATGAAGAGTCTCGATACTCCAAGTTGTGAACGTCAAGATGGAACTTAGCAATTAGCTCCTTCCCTTAAGCCTTCGACTATGTGACCTTGAAATATGACCACTCGCCAATCAAACAAGCACTTCACTCCTTTGATGTTCCAGTCAGCGAAACGGTGATCTTTTGCCATATGTCTTATGGAACCAATGGTCCAGGTAATATCATGATTTCACCACATGTCCTTCTTGAATCAATGGTCAATATCTTATTGCGATGTTTCATATTGTGAGTTTGAACCTCTTTCCTTTGGATTTCTCGATTTGCGAAACTCCAAAACGAAACCTTTGTCCTGCTTTGACTGTTTTCCTCCTTTTGAGCTTACATTGTTGATATTTCCATTATCGCTATGTTATTGATCGTGTTGATCTTCACCATATGATCATGTTGATATTCACCATCATGGACAAACACGCATACTCTACCTCTGTCTAAAAACATGCCAACAAACTCTTGGCCAATTCCCGCTTAGGGCATAAAATACTAACGGAGAAACATTTTTGAGTTTCGTGAGATGCTGCAAGATTTTTTAGGAATGGACTAGGTGACCAAATTATCCATCCACTTTCAAGGCATGGTTTCGTAAATTGGCCCCTTAATCCAAATGTTGCATTGCTTCAAACTGATCAAAACACTAGTTCTCAAAATCAATGATTAAAGAAACTTCTGAGGCATGGCACGCATGAGTGAGGGGTGATATATATGAAATCATATCCTAGTAATCCATCATAGTCAATGATTCCTTAATACAAGTCTTGATATTCATTATATGCCCAGTTGCAACTCGCATCCCAAACCATTTCGGGGACTCTTGGTCAATTGCTCTTGAGGGCATAAAAAACTAACTGAGCAACATTTTTGAGTTCTGTGAGATGATACAAGATTTTTTAGGTGTGGAATAGGTGACTATATTTTCCATCTTCTCCTGAGGCATGTTTTCATAAATTGGACACCTTAATCCAAATGTTGGTTTGCTTCAAACAGAGCAAAACACTAGTTCTCGAAATCAATGAGTAAAGCAACTTCTGAGGCATGGAACCTGGGAGTGATGGGTGATCTAGGTGAAATCCTATCCTAGGAATCCATCGGATTCGACGGTTCCTCAATCCGAGTCTCGGTTTTCATTTTATTTCCAGTTGCAATTCGCATCCCAAACCATTTCAGGGACTCTTGGCAATTCATCCTCGGGGCATAAAAGCCTAACGTAGCAGCATTTTTGAGCTCCATGATATTTTTCATAATTGTTTAGGCATAGAATAGGTGACCACATTGTCCATCCACTCCCGAGGCATGGTTTCATAAATTGGACCCCTAAATCCAAATGGTGCATTGCTTCTTACTGAGCAAAGCACTAGTTATCGAAATCGATGAAAAGAACAAATTCCGAGGGGTTGGAATCAAGAGTGAGGGATGCTCTAACTAAAATCCTATGCCAGGAATCCAACACATATGATGGTTCCTCAATCTGAGTCCCATTTTTTGTTTTAAGCCCAGCTGGAAGTCGCATCCCAAACCATTTCAAGGACTCTTGGCCAATTCCTGCTCAGGGCATAAAAGACCAATGGAGAATTTTTTTTGAGTTCCATGAGATGTTGCAATATTTTCTAGGCATGGACTAGGTGACCAAATTATTCATTCTCTCCCAAGGCATGGTTTCGTAAAGTGGTCCCTAAATCCAAATGTTTCATTGCTTCAAACTGAGCAAAACACTAGTTCTCGAAATCAATTATTAAAGCAACTTCTGAGGCATGGCACCCATGAGTGAGGGGTTCTCTAGATGAAATCTTATCCTAGTAATCCATCGTAGTCAATGGTTCCTTAATACAAGTCTTGATATTCTTTATGTGCCCAGTTGCAAGTTGCATCCCAAACCATTTCAGGGACTCTTGGCCAATTTCTCCCGAGGGCATAAAAACCTAACGGAGCAACATTTTTTAGTTCCGTGAGATGCTACAATATTGTTTAGGCGTGGACTATGTGACCATATTTTTCATCTTCTCCTGAGGAACGGTTTCATAAATTGGTCCCATTAATCCAAATGTTGGTTTGCTTCAAACTGAACAAAACACTAGTTCTCTAAATCAATGAGTAAAGAAACTTTCAAGGCATGTAAGCCAGGAGTGAGGGGTGCTCTAGGTTAAATCCTATCCTAGGAATCCATCGAAGTCGACATTTCCTCAAGATGAGTCTCGGTTTTTCGTTTTATGCCCAGTTTAAAGTCGCATCCCAAACTATTTCCGAGACTCTTGGAAATTCATTCTCGGGGAATAAAAGCCTAACGGAGCAACATTTTTGAGCTCCATGAGATTCTCCATGATTGTTTAGGAATTTACTAGGTGACCACATTTTCCATCCTCTCCCAAGGCATGGTTTCATAAATTGGACCCCTAAAACCAAATGTTACATTGCTTCTTACTGAGAAAAGCACTAGTTATCGAAATCGATGAAAAAAACAACTTTTGAGGGGTTGGAACTGGGAGTGAGGGGTGCTCTAGCTAAAATACTATGCCAGGAATCCAACAGAGATGACGGTTCCTCAATTTGAGTCTCGTTTTTATTTTTATTCCCAGTTTCAAGTCGCATACCAAACCATTTCGGGAAATCTTGGCGAATTCCTGCTCAGGGCATAAAAAGACTAACGGAGCAACATTTTTGAGTTCCATGAGATTCTGCAAGCTTGTTTAGGCATGGACTAGGTGACCAAATTATACATTCTCTCTTAAGGCATGGTTTCATAAATTGGACCCCTTAATCCAAATGTTGCATTGCTTCAAATTGAGCAAAACACTAGTTGTTGAAATCAATGACTAAAACAACTTTCGAGGCATGGCACCTGAGAGTGAGGGGTGGTCTAGCTGAAATCCTATCCGAGTAATCCATCAGAGTCGACGGTTCCTCAATTTGAGTCTCTATATTTGTTTTATGCCTAGTTTCAAGTCACATCCCAAACCATTTTGGGGACTTTTGGTCAACTTCTCATTAGGGCATAAAAACTAACTAAATTCTACTTGTCTCTATCAACTAACTACTATATCTTACTGCCTTGAAAAAATATTGCACCAATTTCAACTACACATTGAGTTTAACAACCACTACTTCCTACATAAAAATGTGGGTTGGATTGTTGTTAACCATCGCCATAACTAACTTATTCTTCAACTTGAATTGAACAAAACTAATAGTTATATAGTTCTACTCTTGGCTTGAACAAAACTAATATTTGTATAGTTCTACTCTTGTTTTGAACAAAACTAATATTTGTATAGTTATACTCTTGGATTTCCTTGGAAATATTTCCAACTAAAGAACCCAAGATTTGCAACACACCAATTGATGGTTGGATTTCTTACTCCATAGCATTGACCCTCATATTTAATGCACATTTCTTATAATAATTCTAATTTTCACAAATCCAACAAACAAAAACCTTACTACTTTTTTTTTCTTAGATCCATATGATAAATTTATCATGTCCTTAGTGTTATCACATTCATATGTCCTTAATATGTCCAAAATCAAGAGGGATATCACATTAAATTAGGCAGTTGACCACTAATATAGGTAATTTCACCCTAGTCTGATTGTGCATCCAAAACTAAAGATATAAATTTTTTATTTTGAACTTTGAATATAGAAAAAAAAGTTCATAAATTAGAACTAGGATGATGATGGACTACTAACTAAAAACACATGCACATGAAACTGAAGGTACAACCAAACAGGTACCTTTCAGATATTTCTTCGTCGAGTGAGTAAAGCTTAGGACAAATAGAGGGAAATGCGACTACATCTAGTAGATATGATAAGAAAACAAGGATCAGAAGTGAAAAAATTAGAATAAAATTTTGTAGACGCATGAATTTTTTTCTTTCCGAAGGAGGATCATGCTATTATGATGATGAGAGCATAGGAGACATAGAGGTTCCACTAAGGTATAAGCATCTGGTGAAACAATGGGTACCTAAGGAACTACCTCCTATAGATGTTGACTTCGTTGTCAACAATAGGACATATCGCATTGCACCATCCTTCCTGCATGTCTTGGGGCTATTTTCCGTGGATGGAATAATTGTAAAATACAATACAGTAACTGAATTGATGGACTATGTCAGATCGTGTTACAATTATAACGATTGGATGCGGCTGGTCCAATACATGCGGAGTATGCAGAGATATGCAGTCGCCGCAAGATATATACAACTAATAAACAAGGATAAAAATAAGGGAGCGACTATCTATATTGATGGAAGGCCTAAAGCTTCTGGCAATATCGCATGGTTTATAAATAGCACACGACCTAGGACAACAAACAAACAACTAAATTTCATATATGAGGGACGTGAAGAGAATCACGTAGTCTCGTGTGCAATAAAAAAGATATCTCCCGGGGAAGATTTATTAGTGGATTGCCATTTGAATCGAATAAAAACATTCACTAATAGTGTGCAGGTTCTTATGCAACACCTCTTTAAGAAACCTCTACTTATTGCATTATATTTTTTTATTATCTTTAACATTGTTGTAAATATTATCTTTAACATTTTTTTTGTTATAATTAACAATTTTTTAAATATTTGGCGGTTCTAATTATATTATAATGTGGCAGGATGGTCGTGGAAAAGGGCCAGCCACAAAACATGTAAATGATTATCAATTTCCACTTTCATTTTACGTTATTTTTATTATTTTATTATATAATTTTATTGAAATAACATTGTTTTTGTTGAAAATATATGTAGTCCATAGGCCATGTTTATCATGATTCCACCGATGAGGAGGGGTTTTATTCATCCACTCATCTGATGGTCTTAATAAAAAAAAAGATCATTAAAGCTAGCAAGGAACTTGCTAGCTTCTTAGATCATCTAGATCAAACTCCCGACATCAAAGCAAAGATCAAGCTCCTTATGTCACAACTTAACACATATAAGGTAATAACCATAATTTAAAGTGTTTTTTTTAATGTACTCATATGTTCAATTATGATAGTTTGTTCTTTAACTTTTACATTATCTCACGAAAAAACATTTTCTTTTTTATAAAGACATTTTTTGACCTTGTTCATCCCGGTGTTGGTAGTAGTGGTACTATGGATACGCTACTAAGTCCTAATGTGGGCGGTCATACAACAACTAGAGTACTATTTACTTCTCCATCTTCCACACCTGATTTGGATAGGATCCATGACATGCACTGCCATACATCCACACCTCGATCAGAGTCTAGAGATGGTGGCATAGATGAGGCTCGTGGTGATGTGTTTGAGATGGTTTCATTTCCTGGAGCTAGACATGTGACAAGCACGGGAGCCCTTCCGTGCACATTTTTGGTCGACGATAATGGACTTCCATTAAAACAATCAAGACTCCCAGGTAGTTTTAATTCATATTTTAATCATTTAATGTTGTCCTTCTCATACATAAATCATCTAGATTATTAATTTTAAATTAATGATCATATCTTTTTGTGTGTAGGAAACGACCTTTTTTATAGGCACCTAGAGAGCAAGGACTTGTTGATTTTTGGGGCAACCTTACGCATGAGGTGGAATTGCCAAAATTCCAACCTCAAAAAGGAACTTATGGATTATCTTGAAGGCCTCTTTGGAGTAGACACATTCAATAAAAACATAGTCACCTCTGTAGTGGGTGAATATTTAAAATATACACGGGATGTTTATAGATGAAGCTTGGCAGAAAATCCTAGGTATGAACATCCTCCCTCAATTCCAAAGAGGGAGTGGAAGGCGATCATTGATGATGCAAAAGAGAATATTTTGAAAAAAAATAGGAGAACAAATAACTGGTACACCAAGGTAAATTACGATATTTTGATTTCAATGCCAGCTTTATTTTTCTTTAGATCTAAACAAAAGTGTGGTTATATATAACACACTTGAAAATTTTGATGATAGTTTTCCTAACACTTCGAAGGCAACCAAAGCAAGGATTTGCAAACATGGCCAACATAAGATAGGCTAGGGTGGCTACTCGAGGTTACAATCATGAATTGTAAGTACCCAAACATCTTAAGAATATTATTTGTATCACCTTACAACTTTAAGGTAATTGCATCCAAAAGCATTAAAAAACCATACCCTTATGCAATCCAGGGCGACGACTTCAGAACTGAAACCACGGAGGAAGACCTCCAAATTGGTTACAAGTATGGTTATAAATTCATGGTAGATCGTAGGAAAAGTATGGGGCAGACCCCAAGATGCAATTTGCAGGATAAGGTAAATAAAAATCAGTCCACATTAACCTTTCATTACTTATAAAATACGTAAATGTTTGATATCGTCCATAATTTAATGTGTTACTTTGTTTTAATCAGGGGAGCAACATTATCAACGAAACCATTAGTAATGGACAACAGAGCATTGATAGTGCAACACAGCCAGAAGATCATGGTTCTCCCCAGTAGCCCCATCCTAGTGAGGTGCAGCCCCAATATGTTCATGTGACTGAGGCCCATGCTAGTAAAATGTCTATATATTAATCATATATTTGATAATTTTTTACTTATAAATTTTTATGTTTCAATGGTAGAGAATGTCATAGTTTATCCTCCTCGACCTGAATATCAAGTGAACCGGCCAACAACCATTCCAATGGTGACGACCAGAGGACCAGGTATATAATTACATTGTAGATTTTCTTTTTAATATTAATGAACTACTTAAATGATATTTAAAAATTGGCCATATAAATTTAGTATTTTTTATTTTTGTAGGTGATGGCCCCTCCCAGCAACATCCACGTTGTGGGTACAAGACCAGGCGTAGTTAGTGTGAAAGGACTGAAACAACATTAGTTGTTGAAGACCACCCAGTAAACGAAGACATGGAGATGGATGAATTACTTAAGACCTGGAAAGAACAAAAGAAGACTAAAAGAAATTCATGATGTCACATAATAATTTTATAACACAGTTAGATGTACATTATATAGTTGAACATGTAATGATGCAATGCAATGAAATTATGGGTACTTTTTCATCTGATAATATACACAAGGCTATTTCTATGGCTTGTATATATATGTGAATGTAATTTTTCTATACACTTAATGATAATTTCATCTTCTCTTATAAGACTTGGTATATATTGATTCAATACTCCTTCATTCAAGACGTGAGAATGAAAGCAAGACCTGGTGCCTTATGCTTGGGCTATGGAATCTAGGAAACAAAAAAAACTTGAATATGAAATATGCAACTTCCAAAATCTTGTGACATGATATATGCAACTTTGAAAGTCTTGTGACATGTGACATGTGGCAATCATATTTTCCAAGCAATGTGAAAACTTTAAACTTGGTGCAACGTGCAAAAAGAAATTTTTGGGAAGATGCAATAATAAGTTTGAAGGATTAAACATGAGGGGTTGGAAATCGCCATGTCAAACATTTTATAATATTTTTTCAGAGAATTACCCTTCTTTTCATTGTGTCTCACATGACAAAGAAACAAAATTACATTTCCATTGTCAATTTATATGTGGAGGGTTATTCAAGGTTTCAAGACTTTCTTCATATTTTCCTACTTTAATCCTCTCATGGTCATTCTAATCCATATAGAGATCCATGATATAAACACTCATTGTTATAATGTTGACATAAATTCCAATCTTAACTTTGTCTATTAGAGGGCACAATTTTGGCAACAATTTAATGGTTTTAGTTCCATGAATTTTTTTTTTTTTCTTCAACAACATTAAGGATTAAACATGAGGGGTTGGAAATGGCGATGTCAAACATTTACTCTTTCACACATGTGCATCATATCAATGTTCATTTCTACAATATGTGGAGATTTAGTCAAGGTGTCAAGACTTTCTTCATATTTTTCTACTTTAATCTTCTCATGGTCATGTTAATCCATATAGAGGTTCATGATATAAACACTCATTGTTCTAATGTTAATATAGATTCAAATCTTCACTTTGTCGATTAGAGGGCACAATAATGGCAACAATGAGAGAGTTTTGACCATATGTCAACTAATTTTTCCCTTTAAAAAAAATTCATTGATGTGCAAGCGAGAACTGTGTGTATGAGAAAAGACCTATTTTATCCCCCACATATATTCAATAAGGTGTATGGGATAAACACACCCTCAAAACAAAAAAACAAATCACTCCAAGTAAAGTTGTTGCATAACTCCAAACCATCTGCATAGTTGGAGTTTCATTCACAATATTTTTTCCTCAATGATATTACAAGAAAATTCAATGGGTTGACCCAGTTTTGTGTTTACATTGTCCCTATTAACCTTTGGATGGAGAAATTTTGTGGAGAGTTCAATCAACCTTGGTATATTTTGGACTTTCTACTTCATAGATATTACCTTACCTAGGTTCCATACTTGAGAGTGAGTTAGATTATTCTTGATACCCACTTGATGCTTGGCATATATGTCTTTTGGATTATAACCAAACACAAGGGAAGGTTTCCATATGTTGGTAAGCTCCTTGAATGGCTCATTTGGATATTTTATTTCACCTAGCAACCACATCCCTTAGTTATCCAATAGGGTAGGCATTAATATGATCTTTGAGCAGTAGTTAGAATGATTTTTTTCCTTCCATTCATGTTTTCCTTTCTTTTGTGTGTTTACTTTCATGCATTGCCTAATTTTATTGATGCATTTGATTTTCCTTAGAATAATTTCTTACAGGTGTTTTCCTTCTTTACTTTCATGCATTGCCTAATATTATGGATGCATTTTATTTTCCTTAGAATAATTTCTTACACATGTTTTCCTACTTTACTTTCATGTTTATATTTGGTGACGTTTTTTTATTTGTGCCAAGTATTTTTTATTTCTAACTAGGGTGGTAGATTCACCCCAAATTTTGTTTCATTTGCCAAGTTATATGGTGTGTATGTCATAGGTCTACAAAGATTATGTAATTCTCATACATTCTCACACAGAGTGTATGTCCAGGAGTAGGAGCTAGATGTTACCCCATGAGGGGTGACACATTTTTGTATACGCTAGCAAGGGTTTCAAGTTGTTGCTTGCATGATGTATCATGATCATATTCCCTAGATATAGATAGAGTTCTTCTTGATCCCCACCAAAAACATAATCATGCTAGCTCAACTATGGTTTAGCTCACTTTCATGCCAACTCCTCAGTTCATAGATGCATTGTTGTACGGTATGGAATGGTTACCATTTTCTTCATTTGACATTCCATGTATCAATACTTATTTGGAAACGATGATGTAAATTATTATCTCATCATAAAATGGTAAACACCTAATGATTGCCTAGTAGAATTTCATAACATTACATGGTTTTATGACTTTCCTTGTAGTACCTTGGGGAACATGTTTTATGTTAGAAGTGTGTCATCTCTTGGATTAACCTATACCATTGAGTTCTTGGGATAGATATCATTATCCATATCCCAACCATGTTAATCATTTTCCAACTCCGAAGTGTTATTCATTCCATCCATATAAAAAATTGCATCTTGATCATGTATGATTTCTCAAAGGTCAAAAGGAAAGGTCAAATTGATAAATCATGAGTCAATAATCCAATAAGGAAAAGAGGTGAAGAGATAAAGTCAAAATCCAAAAATCTGTAGCAATGCTCCCTCACTATGAGGCCAATGCCCCTAGTATCTAGTTTGTATATGAATATCTAAATAAAAGGAACTTGTTCGATAAAACAAACATTAAAAAAAACAATTCTTAAAGGGGTAGTAAGAAATAATGTTAAGGATGGTAACTCAATGTTAAGCTATCTCTAGAAGGATATTATATGTAAAAATCCTAGCTAAATAAAGGTGGATGAATAAATAAATGATTGATAAGACTTGTGCATGTCTAAGATGTTGAGCATCATCACATGAACTCATTCCCCATTCCCTTTCATCATTATTAATTATTTTCTCCTATCTTTCACCTAGGTGCTTAGGAAATATGTGTTTCCTTAGGACTTGATGCATGTATAAGGGTCAATATTGTTCCCCTTGGTAAGACTTAGGAAAATATTAAAACCAACCCCCATTTTTATGTTGTGCTAATATATGTCACCAGGTGCTACCAATTAATGGATTTCTAAGAGGCTAGACCCATCACTTCAAGTGGGTATTGTGCATTGGGATACATGTATTATGCCTCAAGATCCATGACATTGCATTGGGATACATGATGCTACATTGGGATCCATGTACTCATATATGATCATATCTACATACATTGGGATCCATACCATTTTCCCTAGGATTCATGTCACCGCATTGGGATCCATGATAGTGCATCGATCCATGAGAGGCATGCCATGTCACCACACATGCCACATGGACCACTCAAATTTATTATCCTTTATCAATTGGACATTTCATAAACACTTATGCATTATCTACCTCTCCTTGGACCACACATGGGAGTTATTAATGCATTGGAGGAGTTGGTTACAAATTATGGAGGTGGTTATAGGTTATTATTTGGACCTTGTGATGATGTGGCATGCTTTGTTTTTATATACTTGAGAGGTACCCACCTAGAGGAGGCCACACATGACATTTATCTTGACTTTTTTACTTGGATGGATCACACACGTTAGAGGTAATGTCATCTTCTTGAGTTCGTTATTCCAGACTTGGACCTTTCCATCATTTGAGGGAGTTGGTTGGAGGATATTTGGGAGTATTTGGACAATGTTGACTCAATCATTCACCCTCTCATGGGAAAATTTCACCTTTATTAAGGAGTGCACATAATTTATTCTTTCCCTATAGCCCACACTTGTAGAATTTATTATTATATTTGGACCATTCTTTAGGGTCATTTGGTTCTTGGAGGGTTTTGAGGGATTTGTTAAATGATTTTTTGTATTTTCCCATGGTTTTGACCTCATAGTTTTAAGCTATCACATTGTGTTGTATTGTATTTGAGGAGGTTCTTCACCTATAAAAGGAAGAGTCTTCCCTCATTTAAAACCATTGGATATCAATGAGAAACTTGGCTTAATATTTGTTTAAGAATCTATTTCTTTTATTTGTTAATGTTTAGTCATTTTCAAGGTTTATATAAGAACTTTTAAAGGCTTTTTTGGAATAAAAAGGCTGCTAGAAGGCCAAATAATTAAGGCTGAAATTCTCCACTTGGGATGGTTCTCAAGGTAAGTTCTCTAACCTTACCCCTTTGATCATTGAATTTATTTTTCATGCATTAAGGTAGGACGTCTGATGGATCTATCCTTTTTCTTGGCCAACCTTTCATTTCACCTTGATAGTACTAGGAAAGGTTTTCATAATGTGTTATCCTTAATCTAGATTGCATTGAGCCTCATTGACTTGTATTAGTTCAAACCATGCTAACTGGTTCTCAAAGAAACATCTATATGTTGATCACAAGAGGGTTTGAAAATCATTTTTAATTTAATTAGAAATTGATCACTTTTATGGATGCCCTAATGCATACTTTGCTTGGAATGGTTGAAATCAATACAACATAACTAGGGTTAAAAATAACTTTTATTGCAACATTTTGAAGGAGTGTTGTTATAGGTTATTATAAACTATAATTGGATGTATTGGAAGGTCCAACAACCTCATTCAAAATGAAATCATTGTATGTTCTTTATTTTTGTTCTAGGATTTCTCTATTATTCCTTTTTCTGCAGAGATTTATTGTTGTGCAAGGTTATTTTTAACCCTCCTCTTTTTCCAATGTTTTGAGGATTTAATTATAGTCATTTCCATAGGTGTACAAAAGAATTTTAAGAGAGATAAATTACATAGTTTCAATCCCTGACATTACCTCCTATGTGTTATTAGGGATGATTTTAAGGATGGAAATTTATTTTAAAATGTAGAAACCTTGGTGAATCTTACTTATCCTTCATATGCCAACTATAAATGTTTGGCGATATTTTTGTAAAAATTTTCAAATTTCAAAGGATTTTATATAGTTTTTATAAAATTTTGGTGATTTTTAAGGTAAAATAATTTTATCCTATAGAATTTGAGTGAATCATTTTTAAAATAGCGAATCTCGTTTTTGGAAAAACCATGGAAAATTAGCCCATGAGCGAAATTTAGCCCCTAAAATCATCCATGTGTGTTATCCAAAACTCTATCCAGGACTGTCATAAAATGACAAAAGTATTCAAATTTCAATGGTGATTAAAGTGTTGATGTCTTCCAATGTTTTTATGACACCTTGTTTTCCACATCCCAAAGAAGCCAAAATATGTTAAGGAATTCCAAAGGACCTTGTAATTAGTCCAATCATTGCCTCCTTTCACTATTGTATGAAGGTTTGTTAACCATATTGTTTTGTGGTTTTTGCATTTATTTTGGCTTGGTTGGTTGACCATGATACATTCCTACCCTAACCACCCCAAAACAATCTACCTAAATAGTGAAACATTTATATTTCTTGCTAGTTGAGAGGGTAGATTCATGCTACAATCATGGTTCCAAAGAATTGATCTATATTGTATGATGAGAAACAGATTAATTTCTGAGTGTTGATGAATGAATGATAAGTTTGGTTAATGATATAATTTTTGTGCCTTGACATATAATAATGAAATTTGCTAATCTGGTAGCATTGTATTTCTTATAAAGTTATTACATTAAGCTTGTTTCCTTATTATCTCTTTACAATAATGGCACTTCATGTGTTTCATGGCATATACTTATTGAATGGATGCAAACTTATATTGGTTATGAACTTGTTACAATGATTCTCTATTTCATTGCTATCATAACGACCCAATTTCATGCTTAAATGTTTCATAAGTACTTGTTCATGCTTCACTTCTTGCACATATGAAAATTTCTAAATGACGACTATCTTGTGAATGAATATATACTTTTTACTTAGAAAGTTTCACCTTGAACATTGTATATTGATTGATCACTAATTATGAGTAATGGTGCATTGGTGTGTTGTGTTGAATAAAGTAAGTGTTTTCCTTCCAAGCATTCATTCAACATTTTCTTCTCTTACTTTTCTTGAAGCATCAGTTTAGAGAAGTCAACCCAAGTCAAACAAAGTCCTTCTCCTCACCTGTCTAGAAATGCAATGATAGGACTTAGTATTAGCCCCCTATGAAAACCCTCCTTATGTTAGAAACCATGGCCTAGAAATGTAGAGGCAAGGGCACTAAGGTGATAGTGGGTGGATTCCCTATCTATTTCCTTAGCCTTCCCTATCTATAAGATAGTTAGTTTGAATAGTCGAGTTAGTCAACTGACTCAACCAACCAACCAACTATTGTGGCCACAACAACCCTCTTATTTTTCTTTTATAAGAAAAAGGAAAGCCCCCCCTACCAAATTGAATATATGCAGATGGTTTGGAGTTACAAAACAACTTCACTTGGATGAGCTCTTTAGTGTGCAATCATAGCACCTTCTATAATTGGCTCAAAAATCAAATTTTACTTTTTTTGCTCAAAAATAATTTTTTCTTTCTTTTTAAATAAATTGTTGTCATCGCAATTTCGACGCACCATAGAAATATTGCACCACACTTTATATACACATCATGAAAAATTTCATATAAATATACCCTATTTTCATCGCACTTGGGACGACCCTTACAAATCTTTCGATCAACTTTCCATACAAATCACAAAAATTGCATATCATATTCGTCGCAATATACCCTGTTTTCATCTCACTTGCGACGACTGTTACAAATCGTGTGACACACTTTCGATACAAAGAACGGAAACTCTATAGATATTTCGTGGAAATATACCCTGTTTTCGTCACAATTGCGACGAACTTTCCATACAAATCACAAAAATTGTATAGCAATTTCGTTGCAATATACCCTGTTTTCATCGCTCATGCGATGACTGCTTCGAAAGTTGATTCGTTGCAAACTTTTTCCTTACTTTTCCTATATTGTCGGATGTGTGATGATCTCTCTTTATTGTCACACTTGTGAATATATCTCTACATTGTCTCATTTGCGATGATTTCCCTACTTTGTCTCATTTGCGATGATTTCCCTGCTTTGTCACTATTTCGACGATGTCTAACAACTTCCCTAGTATCTTCGCTCTTGCGATGTTAATCTAGGTTCATTTCACGTGCGAATTCACGTGAAGTGACATTTGGGAGACTCAATATTCATCTCAATATCCATGACATAAGGTCGCAAGAGCGTCGAAATAGCCGTCGCAAAATGACCTGAATTTGCTAGTGTTTGATGGTGAACAAGGATCAGACACAGATAGAGTCTCATATTTCACCTGGCAACTCCACTGAGTAAAATTTAAGGAAGAAATATTGGCACCTAGAAAAGGATTCAACAGATCCAAATATGAAAATAACAAAGCCAAGAATGCTCATACTAATCTTGAGAATAACACAGTAGTCTCTGAGCTAGAAAGGAAACTAAGAAAATACACAGTAGCTTAGAGATATACCTCCCCCCTCAAGGGTAAAGCTGCACACAAAGAGCCTACCTCTAATCAAAATCACAAGAGGTTGAATTTTCTAGCCTTGAGAATCATAATTCCAAAGAAGCTCAGACATCTCCAATTCTTGATTCTACCTCATCATCCAGTCCTGCATCCACCCTTGTATCTCCCATAAATCTTCATATTCCTATTATTCAAGCTATGGTTGTTAATAGGATGGATGTCATAATTGTTGCCATATATGAACCCCTAGTTATCCCTGTCGGCTTACATGCACTCCCAGCCTTAGATTACATGAAATATTTACCAATGTATAATGGGGAAGGTGAGGTAATTGTTGAAGAACATCTGGTAGCCTTTTACATCTTCATAGATAATTTTAACATTGATTATGCAGATGTATGGATGATATTGTTTGTATAGAGTCTAGATGTGGAAGTAAGAAAATGGTTCAGGAGTCTTCCTACAGCCTCCATTGCAGATATTGAGGTGTTTGATGAAACTTTCATAAAACAATGGGGAGATAGGAAAAATTACCTCTACTACATCACTGAGTTTTGGGTCCTAAAGAGAAAGAATGGTGAAACTATCTTAGACTTCACCAAGAGATTCAATAATATATATGGTAGAGTCATAGATGAGAGAAAACCAACTAAATTCCATGGCAAGATCACTTATGCTAATTCTTTTGATGTAGATTTCTCCCTCTTGATGAGAGAAAGAAGATCCACCACATTATGTTCCATGCAGGAAACAACCATTGAGGTTGAATCTAATATTTTGGCATCAGACAGATTAAAGAACAAATATGATAAAGTTAAGAAGAAAAAGAGAGAGGATTCCCCTACCTCCTCTTACTCAACCACATCTAATCCAAAACTTGATGAAATGACCAAACATTTGAAGGATATGACTTCTGAAATAGCTAAGCTGAAGTGGGAATATAAACAACCAAAATGAGTTTTTCAAGGGGATGGAATCAGTTCATAAGGCCTAATGATTCCCCTCAAATAATGCAAAGAGAAAGGAGAAATGTTGATGATCAAAGGGTAGTGCCTCCTTTCCAAAACAATAAGATTGAGTAGATGGATGCATACAGTGATGTTGTGGATGATATTGTTGTGCTTTTCAATGAAACATATTATTATACTAGCCATTTAACACAACAATAATATGAGGTAGCACAATTGTCAAATTAGTTTGATAATCATATAGGGGAAGAGGGAGTTATTCAAGACCAACCCAAGAAGAAATATGATTTTAGGATGAGAGAAGGGGCTCCCAAAGCCACTTCCTCTGATCAAAACAAACAAGTTGAAGTTCCTCCCAAGCCAAATCCAAGAAAAGGTATGTCATCTAAACACACAGTCCCTGAAATAAAGGAATTTGATAGGCTATCAACCTTTTTCATCCTAGAACATGAGTTGATAAAGATCAAGATCCATGTGCCTTTAACAAAATTGATGAAGAATGAACCTTTCAAAAAGTCTATCATGAAATTTTTTCATCCAACTTCTCCTACTGTATCCTCTGATGCAATAAGTTTGTAGGATGAAAACCCAACCATTACTATGGGTCCACATATTGAGTATGTCTTTGATGCTTCTCCTCCATTCTATATATCTTTGAATTTCCATGATAAGATCCTCCACAACTATCTTATGGAGTCAAGATCCTCTCACAATGTCATGCCCAAAGTTGTTATGGAAGAGCTAGGTTTGGAGATCACCAAACCTTATGAGGACCTATACTTCTTTGATTCTAAGAAAGTAAAATGTCTGGGACTAATAAAGGATATGGTGGTTTCTTTGCCACAATTATCCATGAAGAGTGTAGTGATAAAATTGTGGTGGCTAACATTCCCCCAAAGTTTGGTATGCTCTTATCCAGAACTTAGGCTAAGAAAGTTGGAGGATCATTGCAAATGGACCTCACTTATTCCACCATCCCTGTGTTTGGAGGAGAACATAGGAGGCTATATAGAGAGATAGGGTTATCCTACATTGTTAGTGACCATCAGAACTTAAGAAATCGCCCAATTTATGTTGTTGAGGATGACATTGGCTCATCTATATTTCATTTAAATGATGATGAACTTGAAATATCAATTATCCAATGCAAATATCAGCCACTAACAGGTCAACAAAACAAAGTATGGAAGATGTATTTCGATGGATCTTCATCAAGGGGAGGATCAAGTGAAGGTATACTCCTCAGTTCCCATTTAGAAGAGGTAATAACACTCTCTTATAAGATGGAATTTGAAACTACTAATAATATAGGTGAATATGAAGCTCTGGTACTGGGATTGAGGGCTACCAAAGACATGGCCATTGACTGTGTATCATTTTTTGGTGTTTCTGAGTTGATCATCAACCAAGTGAGGAACATCTATCAAGCTAAGAAACTGAGGCTCAAGCAATACAGAAACAAGGTATGGGATCTAATAGATAATTTATTTATAGCATTTAACATTTCCTTCATTCCCAGAGATCAAACTCATAAGGAATATTCTTTGGCCTTAGCTGTCAGCACTTCCAGGCCTCCCATTGGCCCAAATATTAAATATCAGGTGGAGATCAGACATAGAACAACCATACCAGACAACATAAAGCATTTTCAAGTCTTCAGTGATGATCTAGAGATGCGTATATTTCTACACACCATTGATGAATTCTCCAATATCTCAATTGATAAAAAAAAGTCAAGAAGGTGAAAATGAGGAATCAGAATATCAACAAACATCCCATATTTTGAAGAAAATAGATGGTCATGATATTTTGGAGATGAAAACCAATCACATTCCAAGAGGACTAGTTCCACTGGAAAGGTTGTTTTACAATAATGATGTTTACAAAGGAGCTTCCATGTATAATCAATAAGAAGAGATAACATATTTCAATATTGGGACCACTGAGAATCCCAAGATCATCAAGTTGTCCAAATAAATAGCTACAAAACAAAATGGCAAGTATTTCAATCTCATAAAAATGTTTTCTAATATTTTTGTATGGTCCTATGAAGATTTGAAGACGTTTGACACCAACATCATCCAACAAAAAATCCCTCTAAAGGCTGGCTCCAAGCCATTCAGACAGAAGATTCAACAATTTAATCCCATGTTAATGTCCATAATTGAGAAAGAGCTGAAAATAATGTTGGATGCCAAGATTATTGTACCATTAAGGTACTCAAACTGGGTGGCCAACTTAGTACCTGTAAGGAAGAAAAATGGGGAGATACGCTTGTGTGTTGATTTCATAAATCTCAACAAGTGTTCTCTGAAGGACAATTACCCCCTCCCCGAGATGGATCATATTTTACAAAGGGTGGTAGGTGCATAACAAATTTCATTTTTATATGGGTACTCTGGTTATAACCAGATAGCAATTTGTGAAGAGGATTAAAAAAAAAAACATTCACCACTCCATGGGGAACATTCATGTATGACAAGATGCCATTTGGGATGATGATCGTAGGGGCCACTTTTCAAAGGGCCATGGACATAGATTTTGTAGGGTAAAAATACAAATTTATGGTTATATACTTGGATGACATAACCATTTTCTCCAATTATGATGAAGAACATTTGCAGCATTTGGAGCAAGTTTTCAAGAAATGCATGAGGTATGGAATATCCCTGAATCCTAGGAAGTCTCACTTTGCCATGCCAAAAGGAAAGCTCATGGGCCACATCATATCAACATGAGGTATAAAAATTGATCCAAGGAGGGTTTGTTCCATTCAAGAGATTGAGATCCCCAAAAATAAAAAGGTTTTCCAGTCTTTTATTGGTAAGATAAACTTCCTCAGACGTTTTGTACCAAATTTTGTTGAAATTACGAAGCCTATTACTAACATGTTGAAGAACGATGTTGTGATAAAATGGTTCTTGGAGGAAAAATCAACTTTCCAAATAATCAAGAAAGCTTTAGTTGAATCCCATGGATTGGCTAGCCCTGAATATACCAAAGATTTCTTCATCTTCTCCTTTGCTTCAGAGGAAACTGTTGTTTCTATACTGCTGCAGAAAAATGAAGAAGGGAACGAGCAACCAATAGAATTTTTCAGCAGATACCTCTGAGATTTTGAGATGAAGTATGACATATTAGAGAAGAAGGCTTATTCACTGGTCAAAGAACTCAAAGGCTTCAGGGTTTATGTTCTACAGTCTATCATAACAACCTTTGTTCCTAGCAACAATGTCAAAGAGATTTTGGTTCAACCAGACAGTGAGGGAAAAACAGGAAAATAGATTGTCAAACTATTGGAGTATGAACTACACATAAAACCCACCAAGATGATCAAGGGGAAAGGACTGGCCAAATTTCTATCATAATCAAATTGTAAGGTGCTAGAATTGCATCAAATCTTCACCCCATCAGACAGCTTGGACAAGACAACTTACAAGTATTTGAAAACTACTCTTCACCTTGGTATAAAAACATCATCTATTTTCTACAACATTTAGAATTCCCACCAAATGTGAAAAAGACAAAGGCTAGGTCTCTCAAATTGAAAGATATCAAATTCTGCATTTCAAACTAGAGCTTGTATTGGAGGGATCATGTTGTCATCCTGTTAAAATGCCTCGATGAAAATGAAGCCAAACAAGTCACATTAGAAATGCATGGAGGAGTATGTGGAGGAAACCAACATTGTAAGGCCACAACTCTCAATATCCTAAGGGCAGGATACTACTGGCCCACCCTATTCTCTTATGTGTTTTCTACTGCCAGGGCTTTCAACGAATGTCAGATGTTTGCAAGAAAAAAATTTGTACTGTCACTACCCCTAAAACCTATCACTGGCAGTGGTTCATTTCAGAAATGGGGGTTATAATTCATAGGAGAGATAAATCCACCCTCTAGTGGACAACACAAGTGGATCCTCAATTCCACTGATTACTTGACCAAGTCTATTGAGGTTGTTCCCACCAAGAATTCCACTGACAAAGTGATCATCGATTTCCTGGAAACTAATATCTTTTCCAGATTTGGTTTTCCCAGCAATCTTGTAATAGAAAATTCCCAAGAATTCAATTCCAAATCCATGATTGACCTCTATGGAAGTCATAACATTTCCTTTATGCATTACACACCCTATTACCCTCAGGGGAATGGTTTGGTAGAATCGTCAAATAAAACTCTCATCATTATTATCAATAAGTTGTTGACTGAAAACAATAAATCCTAGGACTCTAAACTCAAGTATGCTTTGTGGGCCGACAGAATCAAAACCAAGAAGTCTTTGGGAACCTCACCATTTCAACTTGTTTATGTCATGGAAGTTGTTTTTCCCACTCATCTTGGTATACATGTCCTAAAATTATTGTAGGAGGAGATTGAGGAGCCAAATGACATCCAAAGGAGAATATTCTAAGGTATATAAGTTCAACAAAAGAGAGAAGCACTAGAGCAGAGGACGTAAGCATATTAGAACAAGATCAAGTTAATATTTGACAAGAAAACCAAGAAGGAGATCTTTCAAAAGGGTGACATGGTTTTGAGGTGGGATGCTAGAAGGGATGATAATTCCAAGCATGGTAAATTTGACAACATTTGGTTTGGCCCTTTTAAGGTCACTGAATTTATGGACAATAATATTTTTATCTTACACAATCTAGATGATGCAGAGATATTTGGAGGTCCAGTAAATGGGTGCTTCTTGAAACACTACTTTGTTTAAGGATGAGGGAAGGTCCCTCTTATACCATATATGATTTCCTTTTATTGTTACCTTTTATTAGTTAGTTGTGTGTGAATAAAGACTCCATAGCCCAACAAAGGAACTGGGGTGTAGTTTCAGTTTTTAATTCAATAAAATGCATGGATGAGGCACAATACTAGATAACATAGGGTTGGAAGACAAAACAAAGGTAAGAAATGGAAGGTAAGAGTAGTCTTTTAATCCTAAGGCATTGATCTATAGTTCTTAGAACCTCACAGTGACAACTTATCCCTAGTTGGAGCCAATTTTGTTACCTATGTCTGTACCCCTACCCTCTTCTATCTCTCACCCTATTCATCCATCAATGTTGAGATTTATTTTTTCTTGTTTAGCCTATTACCCATTTTTTATTTGTCTTGATGCATGTCTGTCTCTTCATATTTGCACCATCATTTTGTTTTCTTGAAAGAAGTCACATGTTCTGGTTTGAATTTGGAATACTCATCATCATATTTGCGACTAATGAAGCATAGATCAGGCCAGCGAGTATTTTGTGTGTGCACATGAGATATCCATGTTCGAAAAATCTATTGAAAGTTCAGTAAGCTTCCGTAGAAGCTAGCATCCAATTAGATCAGACGATGTCAAACTTGAAATAGAAGAAAACAACAAGTTGACATGATCGTCGGTGAAGATCCATCGTTAATGTGAGATCAATGGTTCCCATGGAATTTGGGTTCCATAATGTGGAGAAAATACTTTTTTCCATGGAGTTCCTAACTCCCACGCTAATCCCTATCAGCGACACCCTCATCCTCCAGATCAATGGTCCTCACATGATTTTGGAACCCCCTGACCTTTCTACCTTTAACAATAAGGGGGGGGGGTCTGGAAAAGTGGTTTCCCTGCCACGGGACCTACCTAACATGGTGTATCCTCAGGAGTTCAGACCCCCCTCTATAAACTACTTACTACCTACCCCCCTCTAGAATCTTGTTGAATTTCCTCCTCATACTGCCCCTCTCACCGCGTTCCATCTTTCGTCCACTCACACTCCCATCGCCTCCTGTGTATCTCTCTCTCCTTTCATTACATTGCACCTGCCTTGCAATGCCCTATACCATCCACCTCTCCATATATAATCCTCCTCTCACCACACACCACCTATCAACCTTTCTACCAGATCGTAGATTGCGACCATATCAACAACCATGGTTCATTTCGGCATCGCAACATGTTCCGGCATTAAAATCCTTGAGCGGGATGAAATATAAACCATAGTATCGTGGGGAAGCTACGTGGCATATTAGAAGGGATTTCGGGACCACAAGCGGTGTGGACCCAAACCATCCTCGACAACTCCCAAAATCACGTGATTATATGACATCAGGTCACCATGTCACCTGCACTCACCTCCACGTAATACAAATATGCTCATGTCATCCCCTATTGGTAAATTGCCTCCATGTCATTTAATACCATTACCATTAGCAAAGGAGAACCTACTTTTATATTGTGTGTCCTATCCAACCAGAGTACCATCTTTTGAAAACCTATCCTTAAGCTTACCAACAAAACCTACTTGTAAAAAGCCAATCATTACAAACTTGAGATGGCCTAACTTTTCCCTTTAGCATTTAGGTGTAGAATTTAGGAACAACATGAAGTAAAAGGGCTTACACCCCCAAGGAGGTAGTTTCTCTAGCTCTTTCTTTTTATGACCACATTAACCCAATAATTAAGAGCACTAGTAATTTATTATTGCATTGGAGAAATAAAATATTTCACTTAGAAACATGATTTCCAGTCATTTTTACTTCTTGCAAAGTGGATTGTATTCCTTATGCCTTGGGTACCTCACAGACACTAGGGCATCCCTATGTAGGGGATACTTCTTTATATTTTTACAAATTTACATATTCATCCATTAGGGATGAAAAAACCCTAACTCATTTGCTTGGATAACTCTCTTATCAACCATTGATTTTGCCCAAAGTTTGCACACTTATTCTCCTTGGTCCAATGCACTTTTTGGAAACGTTTGAGGGGATTTTAGTGGATGATTTTATTTCTGTAATAAATTGAATTTTACATCCATAAGGCTGATATAATTTTATTCATACAAGTGTTTACAAAAACCTTATCGTTTATGCTAAGAATATTGGTTTTTCATTTTGAGTTTAGCTAGTCATTTGCTAGTCTTTCTCTTACATTTTCTACTTGATCTCTAGCATTTATTGAGAAAATTATAGTACCATATTATTGATGATTTATAATTTTATCTATTGATGTAAATTAGGGACAAAAATTTTAACTTTCTGATCCAACTGACATACATTATTGCAAAGTGTATTTTCTTGTGTCTCGAGCAGGTATTTCACTACTTACAGGTTCCTCAACACACTTGGAAACGATTGGACCTTCCCAAGACTTCATTCCCCACATTTAACTCTACTTAAACTTGAACTATATGGGATTCACATCCACTTCCCTCCATATCCATATCAATCCCCCAAGGGTAACCAAGATCGCCTCCCTAGACTGACCTAGTCACCCTTGAAGTGCAGGACCTACATCAAGCTGACATTGGGTGTAGGATTCCCAAGTTGTAGCACTTTCTTTTTGGTTGGGTCAGGATTTTACCAACCTAAAAATTGCGCTATAACATTTTTGCGCCACTGTAGAAGAGGATTTTGAATCCTCTTCATTCCCTAACGACACTTTGGTAAGCTATCCCAAATCCTTTCCTTTATATTGCCTAACAACTCCACCCAAGGGACATTCCCTTTCCACCCTTATTGATGAGATCATATTGAAACTCATCTAGTGACTCCACCTTCCCCGAATCCACCTTTTCCTCTTTTCCCTTTCCATCATTTGATGAGAAATAGTCTCATTTGGTGACTCCATTGAGGCTCTACCCTGAGGGATGGAACCATGGCCTCACGGGACTTACCATGGGAATTCCATAATGTGTATCCTTTTCTTGATGTTTATAATATCCCTATCTATCCAAATCATTGTCCAACATAATGGAGAGCAAGTTTCCACAAATTTGATGGTGATACAGGTCCAACAATCACCCATGTCATGAATTATATGAAGCATGCCTCAATATTAAATGTACTACATGAAGATGTGTTGATGAAATTTTACGTGTCTTCACTGGAATCAAGTCAAAAGTATTGTCTTGAACACTTATTTGATCCAAATAGTATCCCTTATTCTAAAAATATCATTGAATAATTTCTCAGGGAATATCGTCCAGCTAATCAAAGTTTGCAATATGCTTTCGAAGAGCTCAAACACACTATTTGCTGAGAAGGTTTTCCGATCGATGATGATACAATAGATGAAGAAAATATTGAAGAATATCCTAATGAAGAAGATTCAAAGGATACGTATGATGAAGATGAAGTATATTCTATTCGAATTGATGAGGACATCCAGACCTCTAATCCTACACATCAAGAAGAGAAAATGATAAGTTATACCCCTTTTGAAAAATTTGATGATGCCTTCTTCCATGACTGTGAAAATGAAGAAAACTTACAAAAGGATCTTGATGAAGTTTCTCTTGCAGAAGTCACGAAATATACTTTGTTATCTTTCTTACTTTTTAAATAAAATGAAGTTATTTAGTCTTGTGAAGAAGTGATCAGCTCGTATGATGCAAATGAATTCATGGAACAACCCTCATATATAGTTAACGAATGCTTTGATGATTTCATACAGGTTGGGAGACATAGATGGGATGTGGATTTCTTCATTATTGATAGAGATCCCATTTATGACATTGAGGGTAGATCTCAATCATAAGGGATTACAATTTCATTTTTAGAGGGCTTGCCTCCATGCATATATGATTCAGATGTTTGGAATCCTAGTGATGACATGGTTATATATTTGTTCTACCCTTTTGAGGATGCATATTTTTTTTATGAGGACTTCAAATCATTGTGCTTGGGTTTTGAGGAATACTAGGATGTGGCCACCTCAGAGAATTCAGAGGTTCATTCTTCAAAGCGAAATTATTTTTATCTTCAATATTTCTATTGAGATTCATAGGGGAAGAGGTGGTGTTTTTTTACACCTGAGGCTATTCCTTACCTCTTACCATATTCTCCAAGATATCATGCAGTATTCTTATGATATTCCACCTCCTCAAATCCCTCTTTTATCACAACAAGTTGTCATGGGTCAATTTTCCCCTTAAGTTTCAATTTTTTATCCTTTAGTCTTTTTAGTTTTGTTTTTATTTTCTCCTTATGGTTTTCTTAAGTTAACTCAAATAAATGGAAGGATGGAGCTTGGCTCACATATTTGACCCACACCTATGGTTTATAACCTTAGTTCATCACATGATTTAACAACTATCACTACCATCCCCATGACACCACAAGCTTGACATGTCACTACCTCTATTCATACGCTTGAACCTCTCCACTCTGTCCCTTTACCCATTAGGGAGTCAAATCAAATCCCTTCAAGTATGATGTGAAATCACTAGTAGTTTTCGTAGCACATGTTTTGTACACTCTCCCTCTTTATCATAATTTTCAATTATGAAGCTAATGTCATGTCATTTCATTATTTTCAGCATCCATGTTTTGAAAAGGAATAATCATTATTTGGTCATTAAAAATTTCTAATTGTTTATCAAGGTTTGAATTCTGCTCCTAGCTCAGTGTTGCAGAAACTCCTAGTCCAAACAATGTTGTGGATTATGATATAGATCAATTGAACAAGGTGAATTGAAGACTGGGATGGTTGCGAGAAACTTGATTCCTTTTGAAGATCATCAACATTCAAGCTACAGTGTCCAGGTACGCTTTGAGCCATCTCAGCTCTGTTGAAGATCATCTAAGGTTCTCCTTAACGTTTCATAGCATTTGGCATTGCAAATTGTAGTTTCCTCCACCTACCATCCCCTTTCCCCTTGTTGTCACATATTTCTTATCCATTTGCATATTGTCAGCCTCATCCATTGAAATTGAATCAAATTTTCTACCAGATCTATTTTTCCTACTTATCTCTTGGCCCTTGCTAGCTATGCTATGCTACAAAAACCACTACAAAATTGCACTACATATCCCCTATTCCAACACTGCAAATTGTGTGTCAACCCTAAGTCATCATATTTTCTCACATTTCCAGAATCATCTCTTTTCTTTCATGGTGTCATTTTATATTTTCATTTCAAATTCTGTTGACAGTGAAGAGTTTAGGATCCTTTGCTTTTAAAATGATGATGACCCTGCATGGTGGTTTCATGTTAGCCTAAAAATTGACAGTTTTTCCTCCTGCATACATTTTCTCTTAAGGGGTTTTCTTCCTCTTCCAAGCTATCAAATTGTTCTCTCACTAGTTCAAAATTCAATTCAAGGGAAACCCAGAAAAACCTAGATAAGGACCACCATTCAAAACCTAAATACTTTTGTCCTTGCTTGGATTCCCATACCTCTCATAACATTGTAGTTTTTGGTCTCATGGTTCTATCAATGGATACACCTCAATAGAAGAAGTATCCCAAGGGTGGGAGTGTAGTCAGGACTGAGCCTTCCGATATGCACTCGTTTGATGTTGAACCTATGATAAGGGAGGTCTTCCAAAGGGTTGGTTTCTTAAATTTCTGTCAAAATATGTAGAGGGGAAACCTTGAGGTAGCCAAGGAATTTTCTTTAAACTTTGATGGCTCTAAGACCAAGGCAGGAACCCTTGATCTAGAAGTATCTAAGGACAACATTGTAGTAGCCACTGAGACACCCAACACTGGTGAAAGGTGGTTCAAATATATGACTCTTAGTGCATCCTTTTATAAATATTTCCTCAAACGAGAACATTAGAGAGATAATTTGTCTAAGGGAGTGCCTAGGAGCCACTTGGTTGAGGGTTTTGACAAAATGTTGAAAGTCATCTAGAGGTATTTTACACGTGAGGGAAGATTCAATATGATATACCAATATCACATTAGGATTTTTCTACACTTCACATACAAGGACTTAATGAACACCCCTTTATATCTATTTAGGAGTATGAGAAAAATGGTTGATAAGGTCCAAGCCAAGTCCAAGGCTGTGGAAACCAATGTTTTCCACTCATGTCTGATCAAGATTCTTGTAATGGAGGAATTGAATAAAATAAACCTCACTTGGGTGAGATTCATTGCCTCTACTAATCTACAACTAGACTTAGCCCCTACCCCTCAATCCAGGGTGTAGAGCCCTTTTCCAACTACTAGTGTTTCCCAAATAGAAACAAGCAAAAAGAGAAAGGGAAAACACATTTTCTAAGATAAATAATTTCCTAAAGAATTTTAAGAAGAAGAAAGGGAAGCCCATCACTCCCCACAAAGGGAAATTTCACCTCAACCTACACCTGAACTAGAGGAAGTGCCCTCAGCCAGAAATAAAGCCAAAAATGGGAGAAGGTTACACTTTCGTTCACCTACTATAGCAGTTGAGACAAGATCTAGGAGGCCCTTCACCAGATCATTATCCCATAAAGAAGATGCTGAAGTAGAAGTCATAACCAAATATCTTGTTCAAAATAAAGATAAGGGTAAGGGTGAAACTATTGAGAAGCCTATTTAAGTCATCAACATCACCACTCCCCTTGATAACCCCACCTTCAAGAGATTGATCATGCTGGAAATATAACTGAG
>SNQJ01S0005256.1:179493-197723 GCA_010110895.2 Picea sitchensis | reverse complement strand
TGTTCTTTTTCTTTTTCTTTCTAGATTATTATTTAATGTGTTGTTGATAACTTAACATGCATAGATATACAATATTTGATAAATCACACAGAATACACAGAGACACTGATTTTCATAAGGAAACCCATAAAGGGAGAAAACCTCTTCTTCTTAGGATGTCAATCAAGTTCCAACTTTCATGTACATCACAGTCTTTGAGCACCAACTTAAATATGAGGCTACAACCTATGATAGCAAGATGCAACTTGCAGAGATAACCAACTAGATGGAAGCAACAAGTCCCAGGTTTCTCTAGCACCAACTAGATGGAAGCACCAACTCCCAGGTTTCTCTAGCACCAACTAGATGGAATCACCAGCTCCCATAATATCTTCTAGCACCAACTATAATTTAGAGGACTACAATCCTCACTAGCAACACCCAACCACCCTGATTGAATCTTACAAAATGTTTCTTACTTGTTATGTCTCTGATATGGTCTATCACAACTCCATGTCTCCTCTTCCTTCTTCATCTTCTATGCTCTGTTCCACTTCTATATATTTCTACTTCTATGCTCTGCTATTTTTCCTCTTGCACTCACCACACCTCTCTGTTCATCCTCTCTTCTACCTTTTACACTCATCCATTATTTCCCGAAAATAAAATTCTCTGCATTTATTTATCATGCCAAGTCCTCTGATAGATCATCCTGGAAACTCTTTGTCCCCGCTACTATGTGCTACATCTCAATTCTATATATCCTCTTCTACGTTCTGCATGCCATATTTTCACCCAGTTCTCTCCTAGGTCCTCATCACAAATTTGCCACTTTACTGGTGGTTACTCATTGTCTATTCATTATCAGTGCTCATTATCCGGAGATTCCTTTTCTTCACTAGTAGTTATAGTCAGTTGTTTTATTCATTGTAGGTAAGTCAGTCCTAAGCCCCTTGATTTACTTGACCACTGTCGGTGACCACATGCCTATTCAAAAAGGGCTCCGCGATCTCTCCTTCTTTTGATATGACCTTGGGCGATGATCTCACACGACCACACGATTGCAGGCGCGACCAAAGGAGCTTTGAGGGAAACCCACGTTTCTCCCCACAATTCACTACAGAGATCCATGTATGCCTTTGGCCATACCGTGGATTTGATTATGGACCGCTCAAGAAAAATTAAGACCCGAGCATGTTCTGGCCCCACAATTGAGCATGATCATTGATCTCCAATCCCTTGGTGATGCCACTCGATCGACGGCTACTATCTTCCTTCCTTTCCTTCTTCCACACACGATTCTAGATATCCACAATCTGTCGACACGTAGCTCCCTTCCAAATCAATGGCTACAGTCTATTTAGTGATTCGGGCTTCAGAAGTTTCAACTCTCAAACCCTTCTTTCCTCTGTACATAAATATTCTAGAGTTCATGATCCGCAGACACATGTCCTCCTTAATCCAACGACTATCCTCCACTCTGATACTTTGGCCTTTGGCAATTTCAAACCTTTCTCCTTCACGTTTTCTTGGAGTAGTTTCACCTAGAGTAAACGATAAATTGACACGTACCCTCCTGCACGATCAATGCTCATAAGTGAATCTGTCCCTTCGGGACTTTAGGCTGATCACTGCTTCATTCTCCTTCAGAGTGGTCACCCGCTAAATAAGTCATAGGTAGTTGAGACCGCTTGTTGTCGGTTAACACTTCCACTTACACTATCCTTCCACTGTACTAGATCAACGGTTGAGAATGAACCCGAAGTGATCTTCATATCAAATGAGTCATAGACACTTTAGGACTTTGGAATTCTAGACTTCGGGAGTTAGGGCTTCTATTGGTGGTAAAACTCCTGAAGTAAAAATCCCGGAGTGACGTAACATTACACACGTCACCCGTTGACCTGGCATGGGCCGAGTGGTTTCCACGTGTCACTCAATGATGTGGTCTACCACATGTCCTTACTGATGTGGTCTGCCACATGTCCTTGCTGACGTGGTCTGCCACATGTCCTTGAATTGGATGGTTGAGGCTTACTTCGGGTCTTTACTCGAAGTCCATAGGTTTACGCCATGCCTTTTCTGGATCAGACGACCCAGATTCACTTTGAACAATCTGATTATTGATATCCTCTTCGGATGATATGATGAATGAGATCTACTTCAGATGATCTGATGATTAAGAATTTATTTCGTCTCTCCGGTTCTCTAGTCTTTGGGAATTTCAAATCTCAAACTGAATCTCTCAAAGTGATTTCTCTGGAACTCACGATCTGTTTCCACGTATCCCTCTAGATCTGACGGTTGAAATTTACTCTGGCTCTCCGGACTTTGGGGATTTCAAATATCAAACTTTTCTCCCTCCTGAACTCATGGTCTACTGACACGTATATTATGACAATCAACAAACCAAATTCTCCTCCTGGTGATGAACCATCTCATATTACTTTGGGACTTCGGAACTTTGGAAAGCGCCCTCACCTGCGTGTGCAAAGCGCTAAGGCTTGTGCACCTTATTTCAATCAGATGGTTATTGGTCCTTTGTTTTGTGCTCCTATGGTCATTTTCGCCCTCTCTCCTAAGCTTCTGATTTCTTTGACTTAGAAGGTTTTATGTGTTCAAGGGTCTTGATCTTTTCTCCTCCTGTGATTCCATCTCTTAGACCTTGTTTGCACTTATGGAAAGCACTATCTCTTCTGAGATTTATCATCTTCTACTCTCTCTACTTCTTAAAGAGTCACTTCGACACTTAGCCTAATTATGGATCTGTTCACTCCTTGCATATCCTTCAAAGTTCGAATCTTCGAACTCTCATTGTTGCTTTCTTGTTTTCCATTGTCACTATTGTTCTTTCCATCAATGACAAGCACACTCTTCCTGTAAGACATTCCAACAATATCCCCCTTTGGCATTGATGGCAACCCTGAAAGGCTACACTATTCTTCTTAGACCTCCAACTATAGCATCCAGACCACATCATTTTCTCCCCCTTTGACATCAATGTCAAAGAAAACAAAGAGTGACTTTGTGCTCCCATTGATAAGATATACTAGGAACACTCTACCCCTGATCATATAGAATATTTAGATTGATAACAGGGTCACAACCAACTTCTGGTGCAAATACTCAAACTCCAAGTCTGCAAGTGTCTGAATCATCCACAATACTTGGGTACAACAAGTGGCATCTACAATGTATTCAGCTTCTATAGTCGATAGGGAAATGGAACCTTTCTTCTTACTCGACCATGATACAAGAGAATCTCTTAAGAAGAGTGCACCTCCACTCATGCTTTTCCTTTCATTCAAGTAGCTAGTCCAATCAACATCTGAATAGACTGATAATTGAAAATTCTGATTCCTAGGATACCATAGGCCATAGTTCATTGTTCCTTTCAAGTATCTGAAAAATATTTTGGCAGCTATCAAGTGACTCTGTTTAGGTGCATACTGATACCTTCATACCATTCCAACAACATGCATTATGTTTGGACAAGATTTTGTTCTTCATCCTCATTATTCTCATCATCTTCTTCATCTAACTTGGTGCTTATTCTCTGCTGATCTTTTACTGGAGCTTCTTCATCAATTTGAGCATCAATACAGTCTACTAATTTATGCATTCTTTTGTTGAAGAATATTTATCCTTTATTGTTCGTTTCATATCCTAAGAAGATACCTTCATCATATCTACCATCAAATTTTCTTAAATGACATTCCTCCTTATCTTCCTTCAGAACATAGACATTCTTTTCAGTTATAACACCTTTTGCAATCAACTCTCTTGTGTTCACTGTTTTTATTTTACAATCCTTGGCAGTGAAAGTGACTTCACATCCTCTGTCACACACCTGACTGACACTAAGAAGATTATGTTTTAATCCATCAACAAATGGTACATATTGAGCTTTGTCTCTTCCATTACTTAAGCTTACTAGACCTTTACCTCTGATCTTTCCTGGAGCATAATTTCCAAAAGTCACATTTCTTGATTTACTTTCTTTGAGTGATAGGAACTTACTTTTGACACCTGTCATATGCCTGGAGAATCCGTTGTCAATATACCAAGGGTTCTTTTATATTTGATCTGACAACACTAATCCACACTTGTCATATTATTTCTTCTTCCAAACCTTGATGTTTTCATCGCTGTGATTTGAATCTGGCTTATAGTTCTTTAAGTGACAGTCTGCATCTTTATGTCCATAATTATGGCAGATGTAACATTTTGGTTCATTGAATAAAGGATCATAATGATTGTTATGCTTAATCTGCGTCTTTTTCCCAGCCATCACATGATTTGTAGTCTGTGTTTGTTTGTTACTTGGTTGTCTCACTCTTTGTTGTGGCAGATGTTTATTCCTTGGGTGTCTTGATTGCTCATGTCTAAATATTAAAGAACAATTTATAGCTTTGTGACCAAAGTTATAATAGTAGAAACAATATCCATAGAAAAAATCTTTGTACCCGGAAAATGGTTGTCTTCTTTGAGCAGGTTGATTTCTTCCATGATGATGATTTCCTTGAGTAGAGGGAGTATTATTTATTTGTTCTACAAATCCAGTTCTGGTACATTTTTCTTCACTCCTCCTTGGCGGTTGATTATCTTCCTTTGTTTCTGCAGGTTTGTTGTTGTCAATGGCTGTAGATTTGACAAACTTGATGGATTCTTTGTTGCTTGGTTGACCACTACTTGATCCCTCTTCATAACCCAAACCAATTTTCAACTTTGGATTCCTTTGATGATTCATAATGGTGGCTAATCCTTATGAGGATTTATTACTTGTCACATTTTGATGATATAAGGCCTGAATTTTCTCTAGATCTTTTCTAACAGACACTACTCCAGCTTCCAATTTTTCACCTTTTGTTTTGGCTTCCTTCAATTTCTGTTTGAGGATGTATTCAATCTTCTTAGATTATTCTAACTTAACCTTCAATAGAGAAATTTCTTCATATGGTTCGTTGCATGTTTTATCAAGCCTAAGAAATAACTTTTTTTGTTTTCTTTTCTTAAGTTTGAGTCTGTCAATCTCTTCTAAGGCACTCATTAATTCTCCCTCCATATGAACCACAACTTATTCTTCATTCATGTCACCACCTGTGTATTCATAATCAAGTTCTCCCATGGACATAAGCATAAAATCATTCACTTTATCTTCACAAGGTGGAATTCTATCTATGTCTTCTCATCATTATTTTCACACAAACTTTTCTTTTTACTATATTTCTTAAATTTGTATTTATGTTCATCATCAAAGTTCCGGTCTTTTTCCTTGTGAGGACACTTAGATGAAAAATGACATATCTTACCACAATTGAAAATTTTAAAAGGCATCTTGCCTTGGTATTTTCTTGATCCTTTCTTTAACCTTCTCACAAAATTTGCTTCAATCTCATCTATATCAGAGTTTGTGTTTTTCTCTGCTTTAAAGGATGCCTCTCTTGTAGTGGATTTACCTTTGGTGATTCTCATTTCATAAGTAGTTAGGTTTCCAAGAAGTTGATCTAATGTCAACGTATTGAGATCAGTTATTTCCTCTATAGCAGAGACCTTTGAGTTAAATCTATCAGGAAGAGATCTTAATATTTTCTAGACTAGAAAAGATTCTTCTATCGTTTCACCTAGACCTTTCATAGTGTTGACAATTTTTTCTATTTTTAAGAAGTACTTATTGATATCTTCATCTTCATCCATATTTAACTGCTCAAATTTCAGTCTATGAGTCTGAAGTTTTGCATCTTTCATTTTTTTATTGCCTTCATAACTACCTATTAGCTTGTCTCACATATTTTTTGATGAATCACAATCCATTACTTTGACAAACTCAGCTTCTGCAAGTCCACTAAGGATGGCATTCATTGATTTTTCATTAAATCTAAACTCCATATTATCATATTTTGAGGCCAAGACTACAAGCTTCACATATTTAGTTTCAATGACATCCTAACATCAACACCCAAAGACATTAAATATGTTTTCATCCTTATTTTCCAGAAAGCAAAGTTTGTTCCATCAAACAAAGGAGCTCTATTAGTTGAACTTTCTTCATGACTAGTCATGTTCAATCTTATGGATCTATCTTTGATCAAAGTCAATGGCTCTGATACCAATTGTTGGAAATATAACTGAGGAGGGGGGGTGAATCAATTATGTATATAAGTTTGAAACATTTCCAGTTATTTTTATTTTTCTTTCTAGATTATTATTTAATGTGTTGCTGATAACTTAACATGCACAGATATACAATATTTGATCAATCACATAGAATACACAAAGGAACTGATTTTCATGAGGAAACCCATAAAGGGAGAAAACCTCTTCTTCTTAGGATGTCAATCAAGCTCCAATTTTCATGTACATCACAGTATTTGAGCACCAACTCAAATATAAGGCTACAACCTCTGATAGCAAGTTGTAACTTGTAGAGAGCACCAACTCTCATATTTCTCTAGCACCAACTAGATGGAAGCACCAACTAGATGGAAGCACCAACTCCTAAGTTTCTCTAGAACCAACTAGTTGGAAGCACCAACTCCCAGAATATCTTCTAGCACCAAATAGAATTTAGAGGAATACAATCCTCCCTAGCACCACCCTACCACCCTGATTGAATCTTACAAAACTTTACTTACTTTCTCTGTCTCTGATATGGTCTATCATAGATCCATGTATCCTCTTCCTTCTTCAACATCTATGCTCTATTTTTCTTCTACATCTTTCTTCTTCTATGCTCTGCTCGTTTTCCTCTTGCACTCACCACACCTCTTTGTTCAGCTTCTCTTCTACCTTTTACACTGATGCATTAGTTCCCAAAAATCCCATTCTCTACATGTCTTTATCACGCCAAGTCCTCTGCTAGATCATCCTGGCAAATATTTGTCCCCGTCACTTTGTCCTGCATCTCAACTCTATATATCCTCTTCTATGTTCTGCATGTCATATTTTTTCCCAGTTCTCTCCCAGGTCCTCATCACAACTCTGCCACTTTACTGGTGGTTACTCACTGTTTATTCATCATCAGTGCCCGTTATCCTGAGATTCCTTTTCTTCACTAGAAGTTATATTCAGTCATTTTATTTCCTATAGGTAAGTGAGTCCTAAGCCCCTTCCTTTATGTGACCATTGTCGGTGACCACACGACTATTCAAAAAGGGCTTTGTGATCTCGATATAGCGAGTGCTAGCTTCTTCTTTCGATATGAACTTGGGTGATGATCTCATGTGACCACACAATTGCAGGTGTGGATAAAGTCGGTTTGAGGGCTCCAAGTATGCCTTTGGTGATACTTTGGTTTTGATTGCAGCCCGCTCAAGAAAAATTAAGACCCAAGCATGTTCTGACCCCACAATTGAGCATGACCATTGATATCTGATCCCTTGGCGATGCCACTAGATCAATGAATGCTATCTTCCTTCTTTTCCTCCTTCCACGTGCGATCCTAGATCTCCATGATTTGTTGACACGTAGTTCCCTTCCAAATCAACAGTTATGGTTTATTTTGTGATCTGGGGTTTGGGAGTTTCAACTCTCAAACCCTTCTTTCCTCCATATGTTGATCTTCCAGAGTTTATGATCTATGGACACCTATCCTCCTTAATCCAATGAATATCCTTGTAACATACCCAACGACCCACAGGCTAGGGTACGCTACCTTCAAGCCTGCCCTTGGACTTATTTCTCTTACTGATACCTTCTTAAAATTTAAGTATGCATAAAAGGAAAGACTTTAATGACATGCACAACAGTAGTCAACAAGCAAGCATAGTCTAAAGATTCAATTAAATGATAATTAAATATACAGCAGAAATACATTCATATACATGAAAATGATACCATAACATAGAGCAATTATCTTTATGAAAGATGACACCAACTGGCTGCAGACCAAGAACGTTCCACCCAAACGTAGACACTACTATTCCAAATCTCAATAGTAGCGTTACCCCTGAGCCAAGGCTATGAATCCACAAGGACGATTCCAGATTGTTACTTGGCTTCCCAAACCATTCAAAACCCAATCTCTCACAGGCTTCCCAGCTCTCACAACAATCCAAGTACCCAGCTCTCTTCTACCTAGCTTGCACCACCTGAGAGAACATACATCCACCCTTCTCTACCATGCAGTCCCTTAAGAAGTCCTTCTTCTTATTCGGGATCCAACACAACTGGTCTAGAATATCAATGTTGTAACTCTCAGGACTCGCACCTTTGAGAAACGTTGGACATAGGCCAACACATCTTAGACATCCAGGCCTCAAATAACGGCTAGATCACACCAGTGACCACTATAGCCAACTATCCCATGGCTAATATTCAGTAGTTCGGCTCCCTTTCCTAAGACAAGATGTAGATGAGGATCGATCAATGAATGGGTGAGTGAGTGCATGAAAGTGCATGATAGAAATGAATGAACGTACAAGAAATCAACAAACAAGCCATCAGTCGAACCCCCCCATTAGGCCAAAGGCGGGTTTAAGTAACTTCGTGGGGAATCAAGAACCTCCTGGCCTTCCCCAAGAAAATCACTTAACCGATCCCATCCCTTAGGAAAAAAGGGTAATTAACATAGGAATAAACACTTAGCCCCTCAAGCCCCCTCTCTTGTGGCATCATATTCCCCTATAACTCTAGTCTTTGTTTGTCTAGAAGCTAACCATGTATTTATTATTAATAATGATAGAAAACATTACATGTCTTGGGCACACTAGTCTTTTAATAATTTTTTGGGCACGCTGGCCTCTCAGCATTGTAACAATACATTATTTAAAATAGGGGTTCAAAATCTAGGGTGTTACATCCCCTCCCCTTTGTTTTGGCACTATCCTTAGTGCATATACAAAATAGAGATCAAAATCTAAAATTTATTCAAAAAGTTGCAGTTACTATGCTCGCATGGCATATTCATGCTCCCTAGGTAGCATCTTCAGGACCGTAGTAGGTCCACTAAACTTTTACCAACTCTATAACTCGATTCTGAAGCATTTTGAATTTTTTGTCCAATACTCGCACTAGATGAACCTGAAAATCTCCCTCTGTCTCTACCTAAATCAGATGCCAATCAATAACATGGTTATGGTCATGTACATATTTCTTTAGTAAATATATATGAAATACATTATGCACATTCATGGAAGAAGGCAATGAAAGCATGTATGAAACTGGCCCTATTCTATCCAATATTTCAAATGGACCACAGAATCTGGTTGCCAGCTTTGTACAACTACCCAATTTCAAAGAGATTTTCTTGGGCTTCACTTTCAAAATTACATGCTCCCCTACTTTAAATTCTCTATCTGCCCTTTTCTTGTCTGCATAAACTTTATTTCTATCCTAAGGTTCCTTTAAATTATGCTTGATCTTAACCACCTGGTCTTCCATGTCCTTGAGCAACTTTGGTCCAAGTACCACTCTATCTGATGTGTCATCCCAACTTATTGGAGTATAGCATTTCCTACCATACAAGGCTTCAAATGGGATCATTTTTAAAGAAGCTTGATACCCATTATTATATGAAAACTCAACCAAGTGTAAGTAATATTCCCACTTAGATGGTTTATCCATCACATACATTCTCAACATATCTTCAATTATTCGATTGACTCTCTCTGTTTTTCCATCTATATGGGGATGATATGTTCTGAGCAGCCTTTGTTAATTTGTCAACCACCACCATGATTGAATCATGTTGCATATTCATTCTGGGTAATCCTGTGATGAAATCCATGGTGATCACTTCCCATTTCTTCTATGGTATTGGCAATGGCTGCAGCAAACCCACTGGGTTCCTATTCTTAGCCTTCACCTTATGACATTCCATACATTGAGCGATGTAATCAGAAACATCTTTATTCATTCCTGACCAAAAGAACTGGCTTCTTACTGCTGTAATTATTTTCTGGTAACTGGGATTTCTAGCATAAGGGACATCATGCATTTCCTTCAGTACCAAATTCCTCAGTGCTCCAGAACTAGGAACATAGATTCTATTTTTATGCAAGAGTAATCCGTCTTCCTTTATCACATACTATATTTTTTGTTGTACATCTCCTTGATGTAATATTTCCTTTACCTGTAGGTAATGTTGCTCTGTAACAAGACCATCTAAAATTATTCTCTTCAAGTCTGACTAATGCATACTGACAACAGTAACATGGATGGTATACACTCTTCTACTAAGTGCATTGACAATGTTATTCTCCTTCCCCTTGATACACTTGATATCGAAGTCATATTCACTTAAAAAATTCCAGCCATCTTGTTTCCCTGGCATTCAATGTTGGCTGTTCAAAAAGATACTTCAGGACAATGTGGTCTATCATTAATTCAAATTTCTTCCCCATGAGATAATGCCTCCACATCCTCAAGGCATGAATAATAGTAGCAAGTTCCAAGTCATGCGTGGCATAGTTCCTCTCATGTTCCTTAATATTTTTGGACTTATATCAAATGACATGTCCATTATGTGTGAGGAATCCCCCAAGTGGTTCCTTAGATTCATCTGCACATACCACAAAACTTTCATTTGAGTCAACAATATTTAACACAGGTGCACTCGTAATTAATTCCTTCAACAGATTAAAATTATTTTCACACTTGAGTGTCCATTCAAATTTAGTGCCCTTCTTTTGCAAAGAAGTGATGGGATGAACAATATTAGAGAACCCTAGTATGAACCTTCTATAGTATCCATCTAATCCTATAAAATATCTGATTTCTGACACATTTATGGGTGTTGGCCATCCTCTAATGGCTTCAATCTTCTCTAGATCTACTGTTGTGCCTTGCTCTGAAATAATGTGTCCCAAGTAATGGATCTGATTTTGATGAAAATAACACTTACTCAACTTTTCATACAACTAATGTTCTCTCAATACTTGCAACACCAGTCTTCAGTGATGTTCATGCTCCTATTTAGGATTAGAATAGATAAGTATGTCATCCAGGAATACTATGACAAACTTATCCAAATAGTTTCTGAATATGCCATTCATTAATCACATGAAGATAGTTGGTGCATTGGTCAGTCCAAAGGGCACCACTACAAATTCATAATTCCCATACTTGGTCCTAATGGTTGTCTTCTGAATGTCCTCTTCCTTGATTCTTACCTGATGGTATCCTTCCCTCAAGTCAATCTTTGATAATATATTTTCTCCTCTTAGTTAATCAAAAAGGTCATCAATTCAGGGTAGATGATACTTGTTCTTTATAGTGTACTTGTTTAGCTGTCAGAAGTCAATACACAGCCTCAAGGTTCCATCCTTGTTTTTGAAAACAAGTATTGGTGCTCCCCAAGGTTAAACACTTGGACGTATGTACCCTTTATTTAACAATTTCTCCAACTGTATTTGTGATTCTTTTAACTCTGGTGTGCTCATTCTGTAAGGTGTTTTTGACACTGGGGTAGCTCCTGGCACTAAATCAATTGAGAAATCTATCTCCCTTCATGGTGGAAATCCAGGTATTTCTTGGAATACATCTTCAAATTCATGTAGTATCGAGAAATATTCAAGTCTTGGCCCCTTTGTATTATATGGCTCTTCCACATGAAATGCTTACAATTGACATCCTTTCCTAAAACATCTTTTTAGCTATAAGGATGAAATATCCCTTATAGCCATGGGTCTTGGAAATCCCTTCAAAGTGCTATGTTTTCCATTTCCATCAAGACATGCAAATGTATTGTTATGAAAATATAGGACAACACGATGATTGTCCAACCAATCCATTCCAATCAAAATATCATAAGATACCAATGGTATGATATTTAGATCCATACTAGTATTCACGCCATTAAGACTTATGGAACAACTTCTGACCATATCATGGATTATTCTTTTGGTTCCAGTGGCTAACTGAACCAAACTTGCTTTTCCAAGTTTACTTTTCTCCAAATGTAATCTATCCATTATCTTAGGATCATTGTAGAAATTACTTGCTCCTGAATCAATCAAAATAGCAATAGGGTGATTTATGATCTTACCTTTCACCTCGATCATATTGGATTGGTACTCTGCTTGTCAATCATTTAAAGCTTCATAGATTCTTCCCATATCTTCAATTGTTGTAGCTTCTTGGATGTTGTGCACATTCTTCACTTTGTCCTTTCTGTGTGGGCAATCCTTGTATAGGTGATCTTCCTTGTATTCCCAACATTGGATTGATGGTCTTCCCCTTTTTCCCAAGGAATATTCCTTCTTGAAATATCCCTTAGCATATTGGTCTTGATGATTTCTATTAGGCTCATTCCTATTGAAGGAAGGTTTGAATCCTTTCCTCCTCTGATCAGACTTCACATTTTTCTTTTCCTTCCAAGATTTCAGTAGAGATTCTCTTCCCTGACCTTGCTCATACATGTATTTATCCTTCATGATGGCTTCAATCAAGGTCTTGGGCTCATCATACTTGATATTTTCCTTATAAAAGGCTAGAAGTCCACTTATAAATATTTGTATTTTCACTTTCTCATCACCAATGAACATGGCATACTTTAACAATCCCAAGAACTTATTCTCATACTCTGCCATAGTCATGCTTCCCAACCTGAGTTCAAAGAACTCCTACATTTTATTTTCATAGAAATGATATGAGAGGTACTCCTTCTGGAAGTAATTCTTGAAATTCTTCCAAGTGATCCTACTTTCATTAATGTTCTCTACTTTCTTCAGTTGATCCCACCAAATTGAATCTTTCTCATGTAAATGGTAGGTGGAAATCCTGGCTTCCAGCTTGGATGAATAGTTATGCAATTGAAAATATCTCTTGAGCCCAAGAAACGATGCTTCAGCATCATCTTCCCTTTCTCTTTCACCCTCAAAGGAAGGTGGATTGAGCTTCCTCATCTCTCCTTGCAAACTATATGCCTCTTCTCTCCTTCTTTGGTGTCTGACAGGAGACACCTTTGGGCTTCTTACGAGATCATCTGATGCATAAAAATTTATTTCTAAGTAAGGAGGTGAGCGGTGTCCATTAGATCTGCTATCACTTTTGGAATAAACAACTCTTCCACGATCATCCCTTATTTCATGACACTTGCCTTCTTCCTCTTATCTTGAGTTTGATCCCTTCTTCATTTGTCTCTCCAACCGATTTAAGCTCTGCAATACTTGATCATTTATATGAATTTTCTCTCTCATCAGTCTCTCATTGTCTACTTTGTAGCTCTGCACTTCCATCTTCAGGCTTCTTATTGTTTCTATTAACGTTTCCTGTTCTCCTTTTCCCTTGCATCCATTAGACTCTATCTCTGCATTACCAACTCTGGTATTCTGGCCTTCGACCTCCTTATCATGACTGGAGGCTCCCTTTCCTTCTTCTATTTCCTCAATACGCATCCTGAGTTGATGTTCTTAAGACTCTTAATTCTACCAAATGTGCAAGCAATCATTTTGTTAGAATTATGCATATGATAAACAAATTTTCCAAACCATGCTATAGGTATCGTTCTTTTTCTTTTGTTCATGGAGATCATATCCCCTTCTCCAAAAATAACAGTGTCCTATTATCCTTGGCTGACACATAATTTCATCATGTGCAGGTACTTCCTTCAAACCACCTTCCTAGGTGATCACAACTAGAAACTGCGGCTAAATCCTTCCTTAGCACTTTTATGTCTCGAAGACCACCAATTCGTCCCTTAGCCCTCCTTCCCTCAGCTCTCAATATGCATATGACTAATGTTGGAGTTACTTCACACACACCTAGGATTTATTTTTCCTAAGGTTTTTATTTTTTTATTAGTCATAATTAGTCATTATCCGGACTCCTATATTTTAGGGGATAATATTCCACCTGGAGAATATTCTCTTTCAGTTGACACTTCAGTTTGACTAGTTGAGTTGAGTTTAGATGTTGCATTGGGATCATCACCATGAAACATTGGGATCATCACCATGATAATTTGACCTTGCCTTGGTATCATCACTAGAGTGGTGCATTAACCTTGATTCCCTGAGTTAACTCCTCACTACTCTTTGTTCAGTCAGTTAACTAAAGACTAGTTGACTAGTTAACTCAACTAGGTGGCAGTTCACTCCTGTAACTACCTGAGAGACTAGAATAGGTGGCAGTTCACTCCCGTAACTATTGGTGTGTGTCCATATCACTCTAGACCACCACTATGGTGGCTTGGTTCACCTCAAGTCGAACTCATTGAGTTATATAGAGTATATCATGTGTAAATTATTCATTATTCAAACTGTTAATGAGAATTCTTCCATTCTTTCTCTCCTTCTTTCTTCTTTCTCCAATTCTCTCTGCAAATGTGTGTATTATTTTTTAGCTAGATATATTTTGTGCAAGTTCAACATATTTACACAGTATCAGAGCAAATGGACTTCTAAGCAAAAGATACACCAAATTTTTTCTGCAAGTACAAAGGATTGAAGACAGCGGAAAGATGGAATTCCAAAAAGAATTCATTCTTACACCTTACAACTATTTTGCATGGAAGGAAAAAATATCCATACATATCCAATATAGAGGGTTGTATAGGTTAAACATGAATACAGATACAGAACTTACATCAGCCATAAAAAAATCCAAGTACTTAAATCGCATGGATGAGGCACTCGGAACAATTTGTAGTCTTATCTCTCCCGATCTCCTTTTTCACATATCTTCCTGTAAGACTCTCAATGAAGCCTGGAAAATCTTGGAAGGGATCTTTGGAAAATAGGATGAGATGAGGGGATACATGCTGGGGGTGGATCTGTTCACATTGGATCCAAAAATCTTTGACAATATCCAAGATTTCTTTACAAAATTCAAGGATTTACTATCGCAACTCAAAGCTTGGGGGGGTTGATAAATCGACGGAGGAGAAAAAAATGGTTCTTACCATTCTCTCCAAGATCGGTCCTGAATTATATGTATTCGTATCCACATTCCATATTATCAGATTCACCTCTAGAGCCACCCGGAAGATGGCTTCTCTTGATGACTTTATTGAATCCTTGACACAAGAGTAAACCAAGCTCATCAACATGGGCACAATCAAAGGCCCAAGGGTGAATGCACTCACTGTGCATGATGGAAGCCAAAAATATCAGAAATTTAAATATAAAGATAATCAGAGAGCTCATGCACATACGAAGAAGGAAGGGTACACAAAACCCTTCACCGATGCCTCTGGATCCAAAGGAGAAAAGGGAAGAAAAGGAGAGAAATGCACATACTTTCACAAAGGATTCCATTTGGAATCCACATGCATGCAAAATAAAATAGATCTGACTTCTCAAATAATTCAGCAAAACAACCTTGGAGATCGCATCCCCAAGGGTGCAAAGAACAAGAAGCCAGAATATCCAAATTCCAAGAAAGGAAATTCTAGCCATGCCTTGATTGCCATCAACTCCTCTCCCGATGCTTGGATCATAAATTCAGGAGCATCACATCACATGGCTTCCTTAGAAGTAGTCTATTCTTCATTGGATGCATGCAAAGGTCCTCCTATTCTGATGGGGGACAACTCTTTTGTCGAAGTCACCAGCAAAGGAAGGATTGAACTCACCAACGAAAGCTTTGAGAACGTGTTGCATGTTCCCAAGATTTATGTCAACCTTCTCTCTATGTATCAAATGACTAATTCCGGCACCGGAAAGAAATTCATATTCACACCAAATTCCATGGACATATACGACATGCAAACCAACTCCAGGGTTTCTACCGGTGAGGTAAATCATCAGTCTAGATTGTATACATTTTCTGAATTCATTGAACTTGATTATGCTTTACTTCTTACTCATACTGATGAAAGTAGTAGGATATGGAATGGGAGGTTTGGACATTTGAATTTCAGATACATACAACATCTTAGCAAGCACAAATTAGTTGATGGTCTACCAGACATCCATTTCTCCAAGGGAGTATGTGAGGGATGTGTTCTTCGGAAATACCCTCAAGAGAAATTCGACAAAGGAAAGTCTCAGCGAGCTTCCGCACCTTTAGATATGATCCATAGTGACCTTATGGGTTCTTTTCCACATCCATCAATCAACAAAGAGAGGTTTGTTCTCATTTTTGTTGATGATTTCTCACGTTTTACATGGATCTACTTTCTCAGGAAAAAATTTGAGGTTTTTCAACACCCCAAAGATTTCAAAGCTTTGGTTGAGACACAGTCTAAAAATAAGATCAAAGTCCTTCGAACTAATAATGGGGGAGACTATGTGAATAATAAGATCCAAAATATTTTCCATGAGGCAGGGATTCAGTTGTAGCATACAGTTCCCTACACTCCGCAACAAAACGAAGTTGTTGAGCGAAAAAACAGATCTCTAAAGGAGATGGCATCTTGCATGTTGCATGCAAAGTCACTACCACAGAGACTATGGGCCGAAGCACTTAACTATGCAACATACATACAAAATAGATCTCCCCATAGATATATCAAGGATAAGACCCCCTATGAGGCTTGGAGCAGCCTCAAACCGAAAGTGACCCACTTTCATATTTTTGGTTCACGTGCATGGGCCAGGATTTCTTCTGAAAAAGAGGAAGGCACTTGATCCACAGAGCATTGAGTGAATTTTTGTTGGATACCCTGTCGGTGTGAAGGGATATTGACTTATTGATCTTTCCTCAGACTAACTCATCATTGAGCATAGTGTCCAATTCGAGGAAAGTGTCTCGCATGTACCTCAACAACTGCATGCAAACACCTTTACTCTTCCACCTGTCTGAGATGATGAGCATGCACATGTCGACTCTTCTTTAGATGATAGTTCTGATTCATAGGGATCAGAGGATTTAGATTCATATTCAGAGTCAGTACAATCAGATGCAGAGTCAGAGCATCCAGATGCAGTTGCAGAGCCAGAGTAGAGGCCCAAGTGGGCACAACCTACTCTTCAGGATGCAGGGGATCTCGTAAGTGATCCAACCAATACTAGGAGGAATCGATGTTATTTTGAGGAGCCTCCTATTGCACTCACTGCCACTAGACCATCACCATCCAAGCATATTTTCTTGGTTCAGTCTTCAGATCCACAGTCTTATGGCGAGGTTGCTGGGAATGTCTTTTGGGAATCCACCATGTAGGAGGAGTATAACTCCCTCCTCGAGAACCAGACTTGGGATCTGGTTCCCCTTCATTCTAGGAGGAAACTTGTCAGATGCAGATGGGTCTATAGGACCAAGAGCGCAGTGGATGGATAGATAAACATATACAAAGCCAAGCTTGTCGCCAAAGGCTTTTAGCAGGTTCATGGTATTGACTATGATGAGACCTTCGCTCCAGTAGCGAAGATGGATTCCATTCGATTGGCCCTTGCCATTGCGACAACCAAAGGATGGGAAGTCCATCAGATGAACATGAAGAATGCATTTCTTCACAGTGATCTCTCTGAGGATATCTACATGGAGCAGCCCCAGGGATTTATGCAGGACTCATCTTTGGTCTGTCGACTGAAGAAGTCACTTTATGGCCTCAAGCAGGCTCTGAGGGCATGGTATGCCAATATGGACTCCTACCTGTTGTCACAAAACTTTGTACATTGTAAATCAGACCTGAATGTCTACATGCTCAGGACGACTAATTCACTACTACTTTTAGTTCTGTATGTAGATGATTTCTTGATCACCAGTTGCTCGACTTCAGTGATTGTTGCAGTCAAGAGGATTCTTCATGACAATTTTTTGATGATGGACATGGGTCCACTACACTTCTTCCTTGGACTTGAGATCAGTTAGGATGCATCAGGCATCAAACTGTCTCAAGCCAAGTATGCACGAGATCTCCTTAAGAGATTTCACATGACAGACTGCAAGTCTGCTCCGACTCCTTTCCTATCAGAAGTCAAACTTGAGGATGGTGGGGAGACTCCAATGGTTGACAACACATTGTACAGGCAGCTAGTGGGGAGCTTGTTGTATCTCACACCCTCCAGACCAGACCTCTCATATGCAGTTGGCACAGTTTCTAGGTTCATGCAGGAGCTGCATGAGCTACATTGGAAAGATGCAAAACGTATCCTTCGATACATACAGGGCACCATCACCTTTGGACTCATTATGCAGTAGACTCTACATTAGATCTCATTGGGTTTACTAATTTCGACTGGGTTGGAGATAGCATTGATCGGAAGTCCACATCTATTTACTCACTCAGTCTTGGTTCCGGGCCTATTTGTTGTTCGAGCAAGAAGAAAGCTTCCATTGCTCTATATTTAGTCGAGGCAGAGTATAGAGGGGTAGTTAACATAACCATTCAGGCTATGTGGCTACAACATTTTCTCACTAAGTTGGGC
>SNQJ01S0005256.1:154062-179483 GCA_010110895.2 Picea sitchensis | reverse complement strand
TATCTAGTCTCCTATATTTTTGGGGAGAATATTCCACTTGGAGAATATTCTCTTTCAGTTGACACTTCAGTTTAACTAGTTGAGTTGAGTTTAGATGTTGCATTGGGATCATCACCATGCAACATTGGGATCATCACCATGCTAATTCGACCTTGCCTTGGTATCATCACCAGAGTGGCGCATTAACCTTGATTCCCTAAGTTAACTCCTCACTACTCTCTATTCAGTCAGTTAACTAAAGACTAGTTGACTAGTTAACTCAACTAGGTGGCAGTTCACTCCCGTAATTGCCTGAGAGACTAGAATAGGTGGAAGTTCACTCCCGTAACTACTAGTGTGTGTATAGATCACTCTAGATGAACACTATGGTGACTTGTTTCACCTCAATTCAAACTCATTGATTTATACAATGTATATCATGTGTAAATTATTCATTATTCAAACAGTTAATGAGAATTCTTCCATTCTTTCTCTCCTTCTTTCTTCCTTCTCCAATTATCTCTGAAAATGTATGTATTATTGTTTAGCTAGATCTATTATGTGTAGGTTCAACACATTTACAACCATGACCATGAACCCATGCTTAGCTGAAAAGATCTTGTCTAGAGCTTCGAGACTTTGAAACTTTCAACCAGGATAGGATCAACAGCCCTCATCCTCTTTCACGATAAATGATCGAGATCCACTTCGGGAATCCATGCTTTAGGGGTTTCAACTTTCCTCGCTTGCCTCCACCTGGAACGATTTTACCCAGAGTTCATGATCTACCGACTGGTGTCCTCCCATAGATCATTGGCTATGAACCGCTTCGGCTCTTCGGGTTTCGAAAGTTTCACACTTTCCTCCTGCACATACTCCTAAAGTAATTTTACCCGAATTCGACGATCCTTCTATGTGTGTCTTCTAGAATCAACGACCGATATGTACTTTGGCCTTCAGGCCTTCGGGATTTTTTGACCCAATTCAAACTGTCACATCTTTCCCCACTAGAGTGCCTAGTCTCTGGACTACACTATCTATCACCATGTGGCAAAATACTAGAAGAAGACACGTGGCCCAATTGGGTGTGTGACACATGTCACGTTCTAACTGACATTTCAATACTCTATAGGATAAAAAATTACTGACACATGGTACACATCCCATGTGTCCACATCATCCCAGGTGACGTCCATAAGCAATGTCACTTTGGCTCTTTCGGCTTCAGGACTTTGAGAGTTTCCATACTGGCACACTTCCAATTCTCCTGAACTCCAATTTCCCAAACTGTCCAAACTATCGCCATGTGTCTCCCTTATCGGACAACCCATATTAACCACAGACTTTAGAACTTCGGAATTTACCACTACAAGGATCAACGACTACCATTCCTTCGGGCCTTCGGACTTCGGAAAAATCAAGCCTCAACTTTTTCCAAAATGTTTTTATCTGAAGCTTGCAATATATTGACGTGTGCCTCCCATGGATTGATGACTACGATATCTTCAGGTCTTTGGATTTCAAAAATCTCAACTTTCAACCTTCGCTTTTCCCCAAAGTGAGCGAATTTCTTCTGCATGTCCTCCTGGATTGGACGAATGCGATTCACTTTGGATCTTCAGGGTCCATAAATCTCAATTCTCAACTTCTCCTCGCTCTACTTTTCCTAGAGTTCTTTCACCCAGAGAACATGCCTATAGATTGACAATCCCCAACTACTTCTTCTCTTAAGAGTTTCGTCGCTCGAGCACTAGAAAGTCACATCACTGCATGCCTTTCAATTTGCGGGGACACGCATCGACGGTTTGGAGTAACCCACTTTTCGCCCTCAATTCTCCTAATGTTGACACATAACCCCTTGGTGAAACCATGGTTTGGATTACGGGACCACCTTGGGGAATTATTTCCCATGCAACTTAGTTCCTTGCAATTCCTTGTGTCTGTTGATTTCTCTCTCCAATGGGATCCGACGGTTGGGACCTTAACCCTTGCTTCCTTTTCATTGGACAACCCCTGTTCACCTGTCCTTTGATCCAAGGATCCATGATCTCTCCTGATCCTATAGTGGTGATGACTCTCGAATTCGAAGGGGGACGGTCACGATCCTTCGAACCCCTTACAACGGATCTTTCATGATCTAAATCCCGCGTATATTCTGCAACACCATTCCTCCTGAGCTTTTCAACTTCACGATCAGAGTTCGATATCGAGCATGAGACTCTGACCAATAGACCTGGCCCATACCGGCCCTTTGTTTTAACCAGAAGCTCTGATATGAAACTGTAACATGCCCATCCACCGACAGGATAAGGTACACTACCTTCAAGCCCGCCTTTGGACTTATTTTACTTACCGATACCTTTTTAAAATTTAAATATGCATAAAAAGAAAGAATTTAACGACATGCACAACAGTAGTCAACAAGCATGCATAGTCCAAAGATTCAATTAAACAATAATTAAATATACAACGGAGATACATTCATATACATGGAAATCATACCATAACAGAGAGCACTTATCTTTATGAAAGATGACACCAACTAGATGTAGACCAAGGAAGTTCCACCCAACCATAGAAAATATTGTTCCAAATCTCAACAACAATGTCACCCCCGAGCCAGGGCTATGAATCCACAAGGACGGTTCCAGAGTGTTACTTGTCTTCCCAAACCAGTCAACAACCAATCTCTCACAGGCTTTCCATATTTCACAGAAATCCAAGTAACCATCTCTCTTCTACCCAGCTTGTACCACTCGAGAGAATGGACCTAAAACCTTCTCTACCATGCAATCTCTCAGGAATTCCTTCTTATTCATGCTCCAACACAACTGGTCCAGAATCTCAATGCAGGAACTCTCGGGACTCGTAGTTGTGAGCAATGCTAGACACATGCCAATGCATCTCATACATGCGGGCCTCAAATCACGACTAGATCACACCAGTGACCACTACAAACAACTATCTCATGGATAATATTTAGCAATTCAGCTCCCTTTCCCAAGCCAAGATGCGGATGAGGATGGATCAATGAATGGGTGAGTGAGTGCATGAAAGTGTGTGAGGGAAATGAATGAACATATAGGAAATCAGTGAACAAGCCATCAATCGAAGCCCCCATCAATCCAGAGGCAGGTTTAAGTAACTTTGCGGGGAATCGAGAACCTCTTGGCCTTCCCCAAGAATCTCACGTAATTGATCCCCTCCCTTAGGAAAAAAGTGTAATTAACATAGAAATAAACACTTAGCCCCTCAAGCCCCCTCTCTCATGGAATCATAACCCCGTATAACCCTAGTCCTTGTCCATCTAGCAACTTGCCATGTATTTATTATTAATAATGATAGAAAAGATTACATGTCTTGGGCACACTGTCCTTTTAATAATTGTTTGGGCACCCTGACCTCTCAGCATTGTAACAATACATTATTTAAAATGGGGGTTCAAAACTTGGGGTGTTACATCCACTCCCCCTTATTTTGGCACTGTACTCTACCCATATGTCATCTCCATGCTCCAAGGTAGCATCCTCAGGACCTTATCATGTCCACTGAACTTTTACCAGCTCTATAACTCGATTCCAGATCATTTTGACTTTTTTGTTCAATACTCGCATTGGATGAACCTGAAAATCTCCCTCTATCTCTACCTGAATCAGATGCTATTCAATAACATGGTTAGGGTCATGTAGATATTTCTTTAGTAAAGATACTTGAAATACATTATGCACATTCATGGAAGCAGACAATGCAAGCATGTATGCAACTGGTCCTATTCTGTCCAATATTTCAAATGGACCATAGAATCTGGTTTCCATCTTTGTACAATTACCCAATTTCAAAGAGCCTTTCTTGGGCTTCACTTTCAAAAGTACATGCTCCCCTACTTTAAATTCACTATCTATCCTATTCTTGTTTGCTTAAAATTTATGTCTATCCCGAGATGCCTTTAAATTCTGCTTGATCTTAACCACCTAGTCTTCCATGTCCTTGAGCAACTCTGGCCCAAGTACCACTCTATCTACTGGGTTGTCCTAACTTACTAGAGTATCACATTTACTACCATACAAGGCTTCAAATGGGATCATTCTTAAAGAATATTGATACCCATTATTATATGCAAACTCAAACACGTGTAAGTAATCATAGGCCCCTCTCTTGTGGAATCATAGCGCTCTATAACTCTAGTCCTTGTCCGTCTAGCAGCCAGCCATGCATTTATTATTAATAATGATAGAAAAAATTATATGTCCTGGGCACACTAGCCTTTTAATAATTGTTTGGGCACCCTGGCCTCTCAACATTGTAACAATACATTATTTAAAATGGGGCTTCAAAACCTGGGGTGTTACAATCCTCTGCTCCGGGACTTTGGCCTTTGGAAATTTCAAACCTTTCTCCTTCGCGTTTGCTTGGTGTAGTTTCACCTGGAGTCAATGATATATTGACATGTTCCCTCTTGCATGATCAACAATCATAAGTGACTTCGGCCCTTCGGGACTTTAGGCTGATCGCTGCTTCATTCTCCTCCGGAGTGTAACCTGCTAAATAAGTCATAGTCGGTGGAGACCACTTGTTGTCGGTCAAGACTTCCACTAACATTGTCCTTCCACTGTACTATATCAATGGTTGAGAATTCACCTAAAGTGATCTTCAGATCGGATGACTCGTATCCACTTTGAGACTTTGGCATTCGAGACATCAGGACTTAGGGCATCTACTGGTGGTAAAACTCCCAAAGTAAAACTCCTGGAGTGACATAACATTACACATGTCACCTGTTGACTTGGCAGGGGCCGAGTGGTTGCCACGTGTCACTCACTGATGTGGTATGCCATGTGTCCTTTCTGAATTGGTTTTCCACATGTCCTTGCTGACGTGGTCTACCACATGTCCTTGAATTGGATGGTTGAGGCTTACTTTGGGTCTTTACCTAGAGTCAATAGGTTTACACCACGTCTTTTATGGATTAGACGACCCACATTCACTTCGGACGATCTGATGCTTGAGATATTATTTAGATGATCTGACGAATGAGATCTACTTCAGATGATTCGACGATTGAGAATTTATTTCATCTCTCCATCTTTTCGGGCTTCAAGAATTTCAAATCTCAAACTCAAACTCTCAAAGTGATTTCTCTGGAGCTCATGATCCATCGCCACATATCCCTCTAGATCTGATGGTTGAAATTTGCTCCAGCTCTCTGGCTCTCTGAACTTCAGGGATTTCAAATCTAAAACTATTATCCCTCCTAAACTCATGGTCTGTTGACACGTATCTCACGATGATCAATGAACCAGATTCTCCTCTTGGTGATGAATGATCTCAAATTACTTCGGAACTTTGGCAATCTCCCTCACCTGCTTATGCAAAGAACTAAGGCTCATGCACCTTATTTTAATCAGAATATTGTTTTTCCTCTCTACTATGATCCTATGGTCACTGTCTCCCTCTCTCATGAGCTTTTGATCTCTCTAACTTAGAAGTTTTTCTAAGTGTTCAAGGGTCTCGACCTTTGCTCCTCTTGCCAGTCCATCTCTTGGACCTCATCTGCACTTCTAAAAAGAATTATCTCTTATGATATTTCTCGTCTTCTTCTCTCTCTAGTTATTAAAGAGTCACTTTGACACTTAGCTGAATTGTGGATCTGTGCACTCCTCCCATATCTTCCTAAGTCTGAATCTTTGAACTCTCATCACTGCTTTTCTATTTTCCATCGTCTTTGTTGTTCTTTCCATCAATGACAAGCACATTCTTCCTTTAAGACATGCCAACAAATCAGAAAAATCAGGGATGCAAGAAATGAAATTTCCCACTTGAAGGGAGTATGAGTGGTTGAGAGGACAAAGATGAATGAGCTCATGGATATGTATAAGGAAACTCATGAGCTAGCTCGGTTCACAGCGAGAAGATTTCCCCCTTGCATAGACAGCTTAGAAACTTGTATAGGAAAAACAGAAACTTGCAGTACCAGAACAGAAAACATAAAGAGGAGTTGCATCCCTTCAAGGATGATCTAGCCCAGAGAAATATCAATGTACTAGCCCAAGATGCAACAAGGAGAAGTGCCAAATTAAAAAGATGAAGTGGAGAGGATGAAAAACCCCATTTTTTATGATGATCATATTTTTCATTTTGAGTTTTTGAGGTTTTGAGGGAAGTGTCATAATTATACCTATTGGAGGCATCTACAGGCTTACACTCCTTTTGCTAATATTTTTTTGGGGTTTTGGGCTGAATTGCATGACACTGAAAATTACAGAGCATGTCGTAGTGCCTGGCGCTACAGAATCATCCACAAAAAAATGATTGAAGATTCTCTACAGAAAGCACTGCAGAATCACCTAGCCAAACACAAAGTGGAAGTTTGCTACGAAAATTTCTTGCATAATAGTTTTCATAGGAAGGCGCTAGGAAATATGCTACTGAATGTGCTACAGAATCTGTTATAGAACAATTTTACATAGGCGGGCGCTATGAAATCTGCTACCAGATGCGCTACAAAACATTTCTACGAATTGAATGATACAGTCAACATTTATGGATTCATTTCCCTTTCTAGCTTTGATGGATTTGGAGGGAATAAATGGTCACTAGGTGGCAAATGGAACTCAACACAGAGGCTTGGAGGACACATGGCACTAATGGAGATGCACCCAAGGAACAACAAATTATGTCATGATCATGTTGTTAGAGTTGTTTCCAGCATGCTCCATGTTTTTAGCAGTTTGTTACTTCCACTTGTACATATGTTAGATTAGCATTTTTTTTAGGAGAATCCTAGGTTAGAGAAGTTGACTTGCACTTCAAGCTATTTCTTATTGTTTAAACTATATATACAGTAGGAGAATTCTATTTTGAGGTTTGAATGGTTGAGCAGAGGTCCCTATTGTAATATTTTGATAAGATAGAGACATACTCTAGTTTATGTATGAGATCTGAGATATTTTAATTAATAGAAGTCAACCTCTTTTTATTATCTTACTTCTTCTTACTCCGATTGTTGATTATTGGATGATCCTTATGAGATGTTATAGTTGTGTTATAATGAATGTTTGATTATGATGTTGCTGAAAATGTTCTCAGTGTTTTAAAGTGTAGTTCAATAGGTTCTTGTGACTGAGATTTTTCTTCGCCTAGATGTTAGAAGGCTTGATTCTTATAGAATACCTATTCATTCTCCTCACCAAGTCTTCCATCTACTCACATTTATCTTTAAACCACTTATTGAACTTAACCAAACACCCATTTTATTATGCATACTAGCCTAGATTTTCTATGTTGGAACATTTCTATGTTGAGTTTTATCCATTTGACATTCTATCATAAGTCTACATTTACAAACCTATTTGATGGGTGTTGGGATTATCCTCTTGCAATATGAGGGTGACTCTTAGTGATAAAATTCTTGGCGTCATTTCCAGGGAATGGATTGGAAACATTTCCCTGGGATTGAACAACAAAGAAATATTGATTATGAAGGTGCATTAGAAATCAGTACATTGAATATTGCATCTTTCACTTGGCAGCTCCACTATTTCAGTTGTGGTGCCCAGAGGTAGACACACGAGGTCTACTCCACATATACCTCTGAAAACACATGAAGCTGACCCATAGAAGATTATCAAGAAAGGAAAATCTTCTCAAGAAGGATTTTCAGTTGTTGTACCAGGTACTTTTGGTCATTTTCATGATTCCACATTTAATACACTAGTAGCTATATCTAGTTCTCCTCTTTTACTCTCTGTTGAAGTTTCTAGAAATTCGGATTTTGAAAATTTTCATGTTGAATACTCTTCTTTTCGTCCCAAATTGAAATAATAAATTTTTGAAGTCCTTTACTCTCCTAATATTGTAAGATGGTTTAGACTTGAGAGCTTAGAATATTTTCCTACCTTAGGTTCTCCTACTCCTCCTTCTATCAAAATTATTGTAACTAAAGAGGAGGAAACTTCAATTCCCATGCAACCTATACCATCTTCTTCAAAGTCATAACCTCTTCCTGTGAAAATGAAAATCTCTACATCCAACCTCCCTCTTTCTCCCAAAACCAAAGCTACAGTTGTACTTGTCAAGACACAATCTCCCCCTTGTTCTCCTAGAATTCAAAATCCAATGTCAAGTGCTAACCTTTCTAGAAATAGGATGGATGCCATAGTGGTTGTAGGTATGCCCCTTTTGTGTTACCTCAGCCTATGAATTCTCTCCCAGTTGGAGACTACCTTAAGTACATGCCCAAGTTCACAGGGGAGGAAGACATAACTACAGAAGAACACCTTGCATCCTTTTATAGTTATGCAAACAATCTTAATATTGATAATGAAGATGTATGGATGAGGGTATTTGTACATAGCCTTGATGGTGAGGCTAGGAAATGGTTTAAGGGTTTGACTTCTAGATCTATTGCTGGAATTGAATCTTTGGATGATGATTTTCTGAGGCATTGGGGGCATAAAAATGATTTCCTATATTACATTACAGAATTTGGGTCACTTAAGAGGAAAGAAGGGGAATCTATTTCAAATTTCTCAAAGATATTTAATAAAATGCGCAACAAAATTCCCATTGAAATAAATCCTACAAAAACTTCTGCCAAGATTACCTATGTCAATGCTTTTGACCCTGAGTTTTTCCTCCTATTGAGAGAAAGTATATATACCTCTCTATATCATATGCAAGATGCAGCCTTCGAGGTATAATATAACATATTGGTAGCTGAAAATCTTAGGGGAAAATATGATAGAGACAAAAGAAAAAGTAGGGTTGAAGCTTGAACCTCTGCTTCCCTTGTTGTCCACCCTCAAGTTGATGAACTAAAAAAATTGGTAAAATCACTTTCTGTTGAAATGGAAAAATTGAAACTTGAAGGAAAGAAGAACTATAGGAACACACAGAATGTTGATAATAAAGGAAATTTTAGAAGACCAAATAATGCCCCTCAGGTCCTTCAAAGAGATAAAAAAAATAGGGATAGGGATGATAAAAAATTCCAAGTTGCTCTCCAAAATAACCTAGTTGTTGATGAAGTAGAGGATGAAGAAACTGATCCAGAAATCCATTGTCTTGGTGATAATTCTCCATCCCCTCATTTAACCCAATCTGCATATGAGGAGTCTCTCATGGATATCCAGTTGAATGAATTGAGTAAAGGGGAAAAAACCAATGATAATTCAAATAAATACAACCTAAGGTCAAAAAATAAAGAGGGGAAACCTAACACTTCTAATCAGCCCACCAACACATAAAATTATGCTAAGGCTGTGGCATCTAGCAACAAATAAAAAGAGGCACAAAACCCTCAAGCAGTGGTTAAGATCCATGTCCCATAAATTAAGGAGATTATGAAATCTCCCTTTTTTAGCTTTGAAAGTGAGATTCAAAAGATCAAAATCCTAATACCTTTTTTAGAGCTGATTAAGAATGAGGAGTTTAAAAAATATATTTCCAATATGTTGTAGCCTGAACCTTCCTCTAATTCCATAGATCCAATCAACCTTCAAGATGAAAATCGACAGTTATATTGGGACCTTTGGTAGAGGATAGGGATAACTCTTCCCCTCCTTTCTACACATCATTAAATATTCATGATAAAGTGTTGTGAAACTGCTTGATGGACTCATGTGCATCTCATAACCTCATGCCTAAAACCATCATGGATGAGCTTGGGCTGGAAATTACAAAAACTTATCATGACCTATACTCATTTGATTCTAGGAAAGTAATGTGTCTTGAGGTACTGAAATACTTGGTTGTTACCTTTTTCCAATTTCCCATGAAAAGTGTGGTCATCGATATTGTGGTCGCTGATGTGCCCCCTAATTTTGAGATTCTTTTGTCAAGATCTTGGATCAAAAGAATAGGGGGAACTTTGCAGATGGACCTTTCATATTCCACCATTCCTATATTTGTGGGAGATCACAAAAGGATTTATAGAGAAGCACAACTAGCTTACATCATCAATGATGAAGCCAATCCCACCAACCACCCTATTTTTGTAGTTGATACTGATTTAGGATCCATTATTTTACGGCTTATTAATGCTCCTCAATCACCTATTGTAATAAAAAAGCATCCCATTAACTCTTGTGAAATTCCCTCTCATAACACCTATGTTTGGAATATGTTTTTTGATGGAGCCTCTTCTAAGGAAGGTGTTGGTGCTGGGGTGGTCTTTATTTCCACTACCCAAGAGAACATATATTTTTATCACAAGATTTAATTTGAAACTAGAAACAATGTGGCAGAGTATGAGGATCTTGTTTTGAGTTTGAGGGCTACTAAACACATGAAGATTGAAGAGTTAGCAGTGTTTGGAGATTTCGAATTAACTGTACATCATGTCAAAAACTTGTATCAATCTAAACTCCCTAGGTTAAGGACTTACAAAAATGAAGTTTGGGATCTTGTTGATAATTTCTTCTTAAATTTTAATATCTCTATTGTTCAAAGAGAGGAAAATATTATGGCATATTCCTTGGTTGTTTCTGCAAGTAATTTCATTGTTCCTTTTCCCCCTAAGCTCAAATATGATGTGGAAGTTAAGTATAGACCCTCTATTCCTCACAATGTCAAACATTGGAAGGTATTTGAGGATGATCTTGAGATCAAAATATTTCTTGAAACTGTGGAGGATTTTTCTTCCATGCATATTGATCAAGATCATGATAATTTCAAATGCCATCATGCTGATATTTTTCTGAATAAAATTGTTGACCATCATATTGTCTAATTTCCTAGTAACCATATTCCAAAAGGACTAGTCCCTTTGGAGAGATTGTTTGACAAAAATGATGTTGTTGTGAAGGTTAAAGGTTCAACTGAAAATGTTGATGTGACTAAATGAAATTTAGGTATTGAGGAGGATCCAAAGTATGTGAAATTGTCTAGCAGTTTTTCAAAGGAAAAAAGGTTTGAGTATGTAAAAATTTTAAAGGATTTTGCTGATGTGTTTTCCTGGAAATATGAATATTTGCAAACATATGACACAAACATCATTGAACATAAGATCCCTTTGAAAGAGGAAACCAATCCTTTTAGGAAAAAACCCAGACATATACATCCCATGTTGCTTCCTATTATGGAAAATGAAGTAAAGAATTTGTTGGATGCCATGATCATCATGCCTTTGAGGTACTTTGAGTGGGTGTCCAACCTTGTCCCTGTGAGGAAAATGAATGGGAAAATTAGATTGTGTGTTGATTTCAGGAATTTGAATAGAAGCTCCAAGAAAGATAATTACCCCTTGCCAAAGATGGAGCATATTTTGTAGAGAGTGACATGCTCATCTAGGATGCCTATGATTGATGGCTTCTCATGCTATAATCAGGTCTCCTTCTTACCTGAAGATAAAGAGAAGACAACCTTCACTACTCCTAGGTGTTGAAATATTGTAACTGCAAAGAGTATTCTATTTATTAATGATGTATTCTTCATTAGATCAATCCCCTTTTGTGGATTGATCATGTCGGGAATTGTAAATGACCAAATAACCCTTTGCGGATTGGTCAAAACCTAATTGTAATATGCAAATTGAGAAGTTTGCCCCTAGGAAAATTGAAGTGGTTCTAACTACCCTGAAAGACAAGTTGGCCCTGCCAGTGAAAAGACACCTCCTTTCAGTGCCTACTGGTTTTTATAAATAAAGGAAGCCAACCACTCATTTGTTCACTCACTCATTTGATCATCCAGAGCACAAGTTTGGTAGCTGCAGTTGGAGAAGAAGGAAGAGAGAGAGACGCATTACCTGGGAGAGGATATTCTCTAGTGTTTGGTTTATTCTCTTGTAATTGTATTGGCTATCTATATTAAGGAAGTTTTTGTTGGGTTTTCTCCCCCATGAGGGTTTCCCAGGATAAATGATGTGCCTCTTGTGATTGTGTTTCTCTCAGTGATCCTATCTATGCTATGGTTATCTAGTAAATTCAAAAGAAACCTAATAATAGCTTAAACTCTAACATGGTATCAGAGCTAAGATGAAGAGAGAATATTTGAAAGGAAAAAGAAAAAACATCACTGTTGTCGTACAAGAAAATTAGGGATTTTATTTAAGAAGAATTTCAGCCCAAACATCATCGAGAAAAGTTCTCCCTAGCCCAAGGAGCTGTTTGGCACCTTCAATGCACCTTTTCAGTGGATAGAACTCCCAGAAAGTGAAACCCTAGTTTTCACGAGTACCAAAAGTATTAGAAAACCAGAAGTACCAGGAAACTAGAAGTACTAGAAAACCAAAAGCACCAGTCCATAAATCCACTGGTCAAGTTTGAAGGGGAAAATTTTGGTTTTTTGGAAATCTAACCACACCAGGCTACTCACCTCAGCCAAGCGCACCTCCTAGTAAGTTCAAAATTCAATTTTGAGCATTTTCATTTTTTGGTCATTTTCCCAGCTCCAGGTAAAAGATGTCTGCAAGAACTAAGCTTGTTGACAAGCTAGAAGGTGTGGAAAAATTTCGTGCCTATAAGTATAGGATTGGACTCATTCTTGAAGAGAATTACCTAACAAGATTCATTAAAGAAGATGTACTAGAACCCTTCGATGTTGCAGCTAAAGCAAAAGACCAAAAGGACATAGTTAGGGCCAAAAGAATCATTGCAGATTCTATCAAAGATCACTTGATTCCTCAAATGTCTTCAAATAAGACTCCAAAATAAATGTTTGATGCCCTAACTAGATTATATGAAGGAAATAACATAAATCAGAAGATGAATCTAAGGGCTCAACTCAAGAATACAAGGATGCATAAAGGACAAATAATCCAACAATATTTCTCCAAAATATCACAATTAAAAAAAAAATAGAAGCAATTGTAGATACTATAGATGAATATGAACTTATAATGACAACCCTTAATGGTCTCACAATACCTTGGGATGCATTCATCCAAACTGTTTGTGCCAGAAAAGAGAAACTGCAATTTGACAGTCTTTAGGAAGAATGTGCCCAAGAAGAATCAAGAGTAGCTAACCGAGAAGATTTTCTCTCAAGAGATGAATATCAAGCCCTAGATACTCACACTAAAGGAGGAAGAAACAAGTCTTACTTCCATAAAGAAACTAGTAAGGAGTCTCACCCCCAAAAAAATCATACATAAAGAATATCAACCAAAGGGATTCCATAAGTTTCAAAAAGGACAGAGAAGAGAAAAAGATTTATCATCCTAGAAATGTTACCATTGTGACAAGATGGTACATATTGTGAAACATTGTCCAGCTAGATGATAAGAATACAAGAAGAAAAACAAAAGGTACCATGCCCATGCAGTTGAAGATGAAGAGCCACCCACAAAGACAATAAAAGAACGAATTGAAGACTATGTCTTAATCTCCACCCTCTCAGGATCAATATCACCTGCCGAGGACACTTGGCTCATTGATAGTGGTTATTCCAAACACATGACAAGCCAAAGAGTCATTCTCTCTTGCCTTTCAAAAAAAAAAAAAAAAATCTTAGAAAGTTACACTTGGAGATGGTTATCAATACCCTATCAAGGGAGTGGGAGAATCAAATTACAAGCTTAATTCAAGGACCCCAATGAATATGAAGGATGTACTATATGTACCAGGTTTGACAAAGAACTTACTCTCCATCTCAGTTTTAGAAAAGAAAGGCTTCAGAGTTGTCTTCATAGATGGAGAAGTCCTTATGTGGGCCAAAGGAAAAATCATGGAAGAAGCAATTGTTATTAGAAAAGAAGAAGGTGGCTTGTATAAGATAAAGGGTCACTAAGAAGCAACCATGACCCACTCCATTGAGAATCCATGTGAACTTTGGCATAGAATATTATACCACATCAACTACGAGGAATTACCTTATGTAAGCAAGGTAGTCACAGGTCTACCAGAATTCAAGGTTGACCATGAAGGTGTGTGCAATGGATGTGCACAAGGAAAGAACATCAAGAACCCTTTTCCGAAGAGAGGTAGAAAATTTGAAGGATTCCTAGAGCTCATTCACTTAGATGTGTGTGGCCCAATGTCGTCATCCTCCATCCGTGGGCATGTATACTATGTATCTTTTATTGATGGTTATTCTCGTAAAACCTGGGTTTACTTTTTGAAATCAAAAGATGAAGTTTTCAGTAAATTCAAGGAATTCAAAGCCTTGATAGAGAATATTTCTGAAATAAATATCAAGATACTCAGGTTAGATAATGGAGGAGAATACACCTTAAAAGAGTTTTCAAAATTTTGCAAATAGGCCGAGATCAAGAGGTAGCTCACCACTCCCTACAATCCTCAACAAAATGGTGTAGCAGAAAGAAAGAACATAACTATAATGGAAGCACTGAATACCATGATCCATGATCAGGATCTTCCAATGTACTTATGGGAAGAAGCAACAAAAATAATAATTATATGTACAAAACAGATTGTCCCATAGTGCACTTGGGTTCAAGACTCCTAAAGAGATGTTCTCTGGAAAGAATCCAAAAGTAATCCATCTCAAAATATTTGGCTGCCCAATATTTGTACATATTCCAAAAGACAAGAGAACCAAGGTGGAACCTTTAGGAAAGAAGGGAATATTTGTTGGATATTGTGACGTATCCAAGGCCTTTAGAGTTTATATACCAGGTTACCTTCATATTGACATCAACAAGGATGTAACCTTTGATGAAGATGCAACAATCAAGAAATCAAGAAGATGTCAGCTTGAAGAAGTATATGAAGAGGAAATTGTATCTCCTAGAGTTGCATAACCAATGAGGGAAGTCATATCTTCCCCTAATGACATAATAGAATCTCAAGAACCTCCCCAGATGTCGATCTCCCACAAGAGAAAGCCATCCTGGGCAAGGGAACTTATTTAAGATGGAGAGAAGTATGGTGTCATCGAAGGAACCATGAGACAAGTGAAGAAACCAAATCCATTCTCCAGTTATATGGATTTGATGTGTAATCTCTTAGAGAAGGAGCCTACCTTATTTGAAGAATCCATTCAAAATAAAGAATGGGCAAATGCCATGATAGAAGAATACCAATCCATCATAAATAATGATGTATGGGAAATAGTTCTCAGACCGAAGAGAAAGGATGTGGTATCTGACGAACATAAGGCCAGATATATGTTTTGTTGTGAACACCTTGAGTCAGTTTCTGGTAGAACCCAGGCGTGTTCACCTAGTTGCCACAAAACATGTGATGAGGTACCTTAAGGGTACAATAGAATCTGTTCTTAGTTATGATGGAGATCATGACTTCAGACTGAGTGGTTATACTGATTCAAATTGGGTTGGAAGTGTCTCTGATAGAAAGAGCACTTCAGGATGTTGTTTCAGTCTGGGGTCAGCCATGATCTCATGGCAGAGTAGGAAGCAATCAAGCATTGCTCTCAGCATGATAGAATAAGAATATATTGTTGCATGTTCTTCTAGTTGTGAAGCCATATGGCTTCAGAAGTTGTTGTCAAGTCTATTCGATCTAGATGTGGAAGCAACCATGATCCTATGTGATAACTAGAGCTGCATAAATATAACAGAGAACCCTGTGTTCCATGACAAGTCAAAACACATAGAGATCTGATATCATTACATCTGTGATATGGTGCAGAGGAGATTCATAAATCTCTAGTATGTTAGCATGAATGAATAGGTTTCTGATGTGTTGACCAAGCCTCTATCTCGTGTAAAGTTTGAGCACTTTCGAGATAAGATTGGTGTAGTCTATAAGCACCTCCATTGAAAGGGGGAGTAGTGTTGTGTTTCTAGCCTATTTTTGTGATTCCATCCTTGTGTTGATGAAGTGTTAGCCTCGTGTTGTGATGATGTGTTTCCAGCCTCATGCTGTGATGATGTGTTGCCATCCTTGTTATGTGATGATGTGTTTCTAGCCTCGTACTATGATGATGTGTTTCCAACATCATGTTGTGATGATGTGTTTCCAGCCTCGTGTTGTGATGATGTGTTTCCAACCTCATGTTGTGATTCCAGCTTTGTGCTAATGATGTTTTATTTCCAGTCTCGTACTATGATGCCAACTTTGTGCTGATGATATTGTGTAGCCAGCTTCGTGTTGTGATTCCAGATTCATGCTGAAGACTCTCATCCTAGTGTTGATGTTGATCATGCTCTAGCCTTTATGTTATGTTTTTGATGATATTTATGATGAGAAAAAATTCTGATGATTTATAGATATGCAAGTCAGTGTTCCAGATGGCGTTGATGATGTTTCCCTCTCTCTCTCCTGATGATGTTGTAGAATACCCTTATTTTTAAGGGGGAGTGTTGAAATATTGTAACTGCAAAGAGTATTCTATTTATTATTGATGTATTATTCATTAGATCAATCCCCTTTTGTGGATTGGTCAAACCCTAATTGTAATATGAAAATTGAGAAATCGTCCCCCAGGCAAATTAAAGTGATTCTAACCACCTAGAAAAAGAAATCGGCCCTGCCAGTGAAGAGACACCTCCTTTCAGTGCCTGCCAGTTTGTATAAATAAAGGAAGCCAACCACTCATTTGTTCACTCACTAATTCGATCATCTAGAGCGCAAGTTTGGTAGTTGCAGTTGGAGAAGAAGGAAGAGAGAGAGACACATTACTTGGGAGAGGATATTATCTAGTGTTTGGTTTATTTTCTTGGCATTTTATTGGCTATCTATATTAAGGAATTTTTGCTAGGTTTTCTCCCCCATGAGGGTTTCCCATGATAAATGATGTGTCTCTTGTGATTGTTTTTCTGTCAGTGATCCTATCTATTATATGGTTATCTAGCAAATTTAAAAGAAACCTAATAGTATCTTAAACTCTAACACTTGGGGAACATTCGTGTATGCTAAAATTCCCTTTGGATTAATGAATGCAGGAGCAACCTTTCATCGAGCAATGGATATTTCCTTTATTGGGGAGAAGGAAAAATTTATGGTCATCTATCTAGATGAAATTACAGTTTTCTCAAAATATGATACGAAACATTATCATCATTTGAAAAGGGTCTTCCTTGTTGGGGCTCAAAAATGTCATATTTTCATCCACCTTTCCATTCATCATTCTTCACATTTCATCACCCATTAACCTTTCATGACATCATTTCCATAAATACATTTGGGTTTCACCTTGTTATTTTCCACTTTATTCATTTTAATATTAAAAAGGAATTTGTGATTAAATGTTAGAAAATCGACATGTTTTCATATATATCTCAAAACTGTGTGAGCTTTGTAATGTGTAGGAATATATGAAGGATTAATTCAAAATGAATTCTCAAATACTTTCTCCACCATTTCAATATTTGAAGAGATAATTCAAGCCCATCCCAAGGAGAAGATCATGGAGATTTGGTTGGAATATCTTATCCAAGATATATGAGAGATATGTGAGAGGATTTGAAGGGATTATATTTTGTAGTAATGGGAAATAGGTTGAGAGAAAAGTGGATCTGTAATAATGAGATGGTTATCTTATATTCAAGGCTCTAACGTATAAAAGAGAGTTATCTCTCTTCATGAGGATTCAATTAGAGTATTCAATTAATTTAGAGTTATTTTGTAGTCATTTAGTAGTAGTCCATAGGATTTGAAAGAGAAAGGGATTCTTAGCTTTGATTCATGGATTTGGTTTTCATGGTTTCATTATTTTGTTATGAATATTGATTTGATTATTATAATGTAAGATTGATTCATTGGCGTGAGCTCACATATGTTGTTGTGTCATTCAACTCTTCACATGTTGTATTTATTTTTTCCTTCATGTAGTTCTACATTCCTAGATTAATTTCCTTCATGCAATTTCCCATTCCTAGATTAATTTCATTTACACAATTCAATTTCAATCGTGTGTTAGATTAATGATTATATTTCAGTCGTGTGTTAGATTAATGATTCAATTTAAATAGTATCTTAAGCATTAGATTAGATTAGTTCCACTTCAATATTGCATATACTTTGCGTGTGCTTCTTCAGTTGACGAACCTCGGGTTGACAAATTAGATAGTTGGGTGTAATACAACTCAATTAATACAACATTAGTTCGACCCAATATAACGATAGTGGTTCCCTTGCTCCAATTGTTGTTCCTTTTGTCGTTCCTTTTGTTACGATTGTTGTCCCTTTGTAGGGGTTGCATCTCTAGAGGATGGGCATTGAAAATGGAAGGTAAGAACCTATGTAGGCGATAAGTAAAACGTTTGTGCCAGCACCTACCTTTGGATGATGCATAGAGGTTATATTTTAGGACATCTTTAGAGCCCAACATTTTGGCGATGTTGTCGGGGAAGCAAGATGGATTGAGGTGTTAGTTTATTTTTCATTTAAATCCATGCACGTGTGATATAGACGTGTTGGTAAGGGGTCATAGAAGCTCGTGAGAGGAGACTTCTCATGTTCTCCCTACCAACTAGGTAAAAGTAGTTTTAATTTCTGCAAATTTCAATTTCTGCAAGATTAGTTTAAATTTCTGCTAGTGTGATATATATTTGTTGGTTCCAAGGGTCATAGAGCTGCTTCAGTGTAGATTCCTCACTATCCCTACCAACTATCAGGAATGTTTTAATTTCCACAACTTTGAAGAGTAATTTTTTTATGTTTTAGAAAGAGCATTTTTTTAAGATTTTTCATTTTGATTTGGGTGTTGTAAGAATCATTTTTTTAACATGACTTAACAATGAATTTAAGCTTTGAACAACTTACTCAGATCCTAGCAAAATTTGGGGTCTCCTCTTCTCTGGAAGAGGAGATATTGACAGCAATTGAAATCTTATTCACTCCTTCTGAGGTGAACAAAGAAACAACATATGAAGAACCTTGCATATTTAATAAAGAACCATTAGGCACACAAGAGTTTGAGGAGGAAAGTGAGGAGCTACAACATGATGTGAGTAAGACAAATTACCCCTACGAAAGCCTGATCAAACGCTGGTTTCAAGCAAGTACTAGGTTAGTTCCACTTAGTTTTCCTTTTTATTTTGTTAATTTAAAACTTCAGCAGCTAATTTCACACATCCATACATATTCCTGATTGTCAATTGTGAAATTGAAAGATAACATATTTTTATTACTGTTGTGTGCATGGCTACATTGGTTGTTTGATTATACATAACTACTTTCTCATTTCTAATTAGCGTAGTGTAGGTAGGGTTTTATTTTCAAGTTTTTTTATTTTTTCTAGAATAAGTATGCTCTCCTACACGCTTCATGTGATCATGAGGATCAAAAAGTAGGATGACTGATTGGTTGATTTCAGGAATATCAATTAATTGACGAAACAAAATTTTTTGCCCAATCTATTTTTTTTCGTCTTCCATTTGCTCATAGAGTTTTAATAAGCTTGTAAATAGTTTTTATTTTATTTTATTTTTACTTTAAAAACATAATAGAAGAAATAAATAAAAGGGTGCACATGCTTCTCTCTACAAAGCAAAACAATAAAACAGTAACTACATTAAAATGAAATAAAATAAAATAAATAATGAATAAGGTCTGCAATTCATGCGAGATAAGAGTTGTGCAGAAACCAAGCTGAAACAATGTCACAACCGCACTCTTCTTGTGTTTTTACCTCGCCATGTTTTTTCCCTTGTCCCTTATCCTGTAGACCCCTAGAGATAACCCTACAATAAACAAAATATCATATGTGAAGAAACCACCTCCTAAGCTTGATCGAACAAATAAACAATATCAGCAATTTGCAATTTCACAAGAGCCTCAATCCAAATTTATTATAGCAAGCCAAATATTTTCCATATAAAATCTACCTCTGTGCCCAGTATTTGTTTCTTTTTGGATGGGGTAAACTGCTTCCTTCTGATCCAAGTGGATATCAGTGGCCACCCACCTTTTCTGACTAGCTCAAAACAGTTTTCTAGCAAATTTGGCAATTTACTATTTTTAGTAGTTTTTAACTTGCAGGGCCATTTTGAGGGCCCAAATGAAGGTTTTCCAAGATATAGGTTCTAAATTATATCTAAAGACATAATTGAGCACCCAAAATGAATATCCTGGATGATACCTTTCCAACGAGCTATCATACGCCTAAAATGGAGATCGCATGCAAAAGTTACGACCTCGAGAAGTTGATGTACTAACTTACCCAAACAGGGCCCACATGACTTTAGGTTTTTGGATGTCTAGGAATTTTCGAATTCTTGTTTATTTTAAAAACACCTTCAGAGCCTCATTTTAATCATCTTCTTGCAAATGCGAGTAGCCGTCACATCTCTTCTCAGAGATAAGCTGCCACCATTTTAGCGAGACTTTCACTCTATATTTTTAGAGTCTCTGTACATTTCTTTCATTAATAGAAATTGTGTATTACTGTATATCTGTGTTTATGGTTGCATCTATGATACATTTTTGTTATATTATTGAATATCTATGATATTTCTGTGCATTTCTTTATTATATCTCCGATCTCATTTCGTGTCGAAAATAATCTGGATTAGTGGTATCAGAGCAGGCTGCTCTTGATCATTTTTTTTAGTGAATGTCCCCGACGAGGTCCGACCATAGAAAGTTGGGTCTCGAGCTTGTCTCTCTTGAATAAAATCATTCTCACACACCCAAGAAACCCTCAATGGTGGAAGAAAAGAAAAAAGACGGAGCAGACGATCCTATCAATATGTTGCTTAAGAAAGCTCTCACATGACAGAGGGATGAAATGATGGAGATTTTTGCCCACATCCTTAAATGCTTGTTGATGGCATCAAACGCATATTCATCAAACGACCACTTTGGAGGCACCTCACCTTTCAAGGTACAAGTTAATTTTGATATTCCTGTATTTGAAGGACAGATAGATGAAGAAGCCCTTAGAAAATTGGTTAACTCTACTAGAAGGTTATTTCTCTGTTCACAATTTTTTCGACAAAGAAAAGATCACCTTCGCACTCCTTAAATCTCTCCCTCATGTCAAACATTGGTGGGAAACTTACTGGGAGAAAATTTCCACAGAGGAGTCTGGAATATATGGGGTTGATCCCACTTGGGATTTTTTGTGGATGCGGTAAAGGAACAGTATTACCTTATTGGCAACTATGAGGACCAGTACATGAGATGGACCACACTATGGCAAGAGAGGGGACAAGCAGTTCCGGAGTTCACCAATACCTTCCATACCTTACACACCAAGTTGGGTATCAAAGAATCTGAGTGACATTTGGTTCTGAAATACCGTGGGGCTCTACACAGATACATCTAGACTAAAATGCATTTTCTGTACATCTCATCACTCGGTGTTGCTTATCAATATGCTATTAAAATTGAGAAAAAAATTAAGCACTAGAAAAAATGGGAATTCAGATCTGCAAATCCATAACAACCAAAGTATGACAAAGACAACCCTAAAAAATGGTCTCTCGAAAACCAGTCCAAGACACATGAAAAGAAGGGTCATGAGAAGACAAAGAAGGACACCGGAAAATCGTGTGATTTCCACAAAATCCCCTAGCACAACACTGATGAATGTCACTCAAAACAGTCATTGGTGGTCGAGATCAAAGACAAGGAGCCAAACCCTGATTCAGAATCTAATTCTGAAAATACTGGTAAAGGACAGATCATTGATGCAGACCCCACTGTTATTGTCATGACCGCAGCAATTCAACTAGAAGAACCAACAGATCCTGAAGAGGGGGAGCACCTTTTTCATTCACAGATGTGGATGAAGGGGACCTCGCTGAATTTTATTGTTGATAGTGGAAGCCGAAAAAACCTCATCTCAGTAGAGGTTGTCAAACAGTTGGGATTGTCGACAACACCACACCCACAACCATACAACATCGGGTGGCTTCGGCAATGACGAGATCTTCGTGTCAGCCAACAGTGTCGATTTTCATACGAAATCCAACCCTTCAAGGATGAGGTATTATGTGATGTTTCCCCACTATATGTATGTGATGTTCTCTTGGGCCAACCATATATGTGGAAGCGCCATGTTGTTTATGAGTCTCGACCCTGCAGTGTCATTGTTTCTCTGGGGGGTCATATCTACAGAATACCAGAGGTATTTTTGACTACTGTTCCACCTAAAAAGTGCCACAAGGTAGTATCTAATACTGCGAAATTCAGCTTCTTCACAATCTGTTGTTCAAAAGGGGAACAGAAGGACACTGCAACCACTACAGCTTCTCCCCAAGCACCTTCTATCCAACAGAAGCAGGTCGAAAAGGTTGCAACAAAGAGAAAAGATTCATTTTGCACATATTCCTCTCATGTATCTTGACTTGTTGAACAACCTCAGCCTCAACAGGTTCATGACAGACTTCCACAAACTGACCAACACAACATGTCCAACAAGGTAAGCAACTCACCAAGATGCAGATTTAGCAAATGCTTTTCCCTCTCCCCCGGGAACTCAACGCAATGGAGACCATTGCTTCCTAAGGAGGGAGGATTGATCCAAGTGGATATTGATGGCCACCCACCTTTTTCGACTGGCTCAAAACAATTTTTTGGCAAATTTGGCAATTTACTGTTTTTAGCAGTTTTTAACTTTCGGGGCCATTTTGAGGGCCCAAATGAAGATTTTTCGAGATATAGGTTCTCAATTATAGTCGAAGGAATAATTTATCCCCTAAAATGAATCTCCTCGACGATACCTTTCCAACGATTTATCATACGCCTAAAACGAAGATCGTATGCAAAAGTTACGACCCTGGGAAGTTGATGTACTAACTTACCCAAACGGGGCCCACATGACTTTTGGCGCTTCATCTCCTAGGGTTAGGTTTTTGGATTTCTAGGACTTTTGGCATTCCTGTTTATTGTAAAAAGGCCTTTAGAGCCTCATTGTAATCATCTTCTTCTGAATGCGAGTAGCCGTCACATCTTTTCTTAGAGATAAGATGCCACCATTCTAGCGAGTCTTTCACTCTGTATTTTTACAGTCTTTGTACATTTATTTCATTAATATAAATCGTGTATTACTGTATATATGTGCTTATGGTTTCATCTCTAATACATTTCTTTTATATTATTGAATATGTGTGATATTTCTGTGCATTTCTTTATTATATCTCCGATCTCATTTTGTGTCGAAAATAATCTTAATCACCTTCCCTCCTGCTTTGCTATGGGATCTTATACTTACTATGTAACTGGTGATTCCATTTCCACTCGCTAAGAAACAAACTTATCCTTTCAAGTTATCTTGGATGCATATGTTTTTACTATACTTGGAATGGATGCCTCACTCATGGTATTTGTTGGAGTTTTTTCGGATGGAACTGGAACTTAGTGAGATGGATCTACTACTAGTCTTCATTATGAGCACATTTGTTGTATTCACTTTTTGCTAAAAACAAAGAAAATGACAAATCGAAAGAAGCAGAGTGGAAGACCAAGACCATAGCACATAATTGACATTAGACCTAAGGAGGAATCTCAACATCCTATGCCTATGTGTGAGCTCTATGAAGCTCCAACAATGAATGAACATTAGTTAATGCAATTTTGACAATAAGATCCACTCGTACATTTAAATGAATACAGAGTTTTTTTTGCCTAAGGTTGCAAGAATAAATCCGATTTGACTGTATCAATTTGATTTGAAACAATCTGCTTCCATATTGGGGATAGCATCTCTAGACCATCATCCTTCATGCTATAGCTAAAACCAGGCCGCTGCACTCCCCAAAAATCGAAAACAATATGCATATATTTCTGCAGGAATGGGTTACGCGTTTGCCATGTTTAGTTTTCTAGCTATGCCAGAAAACATAATAATATCCGGTGGCTCTTGCTATTAATCTAGATGCACTTGCTATCTCAAAGATTTGATTGTTTCAATAAGAAGGAATTATTTTTTTTATTTTTATCACTTAAGCGCACTTATTAATTGAGAATTAATTTCAGGGCGACAGTTCTAACCATGTGCAGACAGGTCAGATGCAACAAGAGTGCCCACCAAGATGATATCCTTAAATGCTACTTTAAAAATGATCTTCTACAACCCTGCCACGTTCTTTGGGGTTCATGTGACTTGCACTCCCATGGATCTCATGTACTATCATCTTGTAGTTTCCTCGGGCCAGGTAAAGTGGTTTTATTAGTCTAGGAAAACCCATCGCACTATATTTGTAAATTTGTAGTGCAAGAAATTTGCTCTCTATGGAGGTGGTGCTAGTTTGACTAGCTCTGATGCAGTTGGTGGCGTTCCTCTAGACGTAGCATTTGATATCAAAGGCAGGGCTTATGTCTTGGGTAATCTTGTTAAAATAAAATTCAGCAAGCATGTTTACTACAAAATTGATATGGACTCAGCGACACTCATGAAATCCAGATCACTGAAGAATGCTTGGGAGTATGACTAGTGCAAAAGAATACAATGTCACGGAAAAAATCTTGTCTTTAATAATTGTTATCAGCCTACCAGCTTAATTTCTCAAGTGCAGAAACCATTTTGATGACGATGATAAGATTCATGAAGAAAATGGCTATCAATGCGTGGACCTGGAGAATGCTATGAAAGTTATATATTTGAAGCTTTGCAAAAAGCCAGATATACCAGGCACACGCATGTGGAATAACAAACAATGAATTCACGGGTTCCACCTGCAGCATGAGACCTGAGTAGTCGGTAGACACCAATTCACAATGACCACTTTGTATTCTCAACCGAGTGTTGTTCCTGAGAAGCGTGGAGTTAAGGGTAGCTTGGAGCCCTTGTCCGAGACTTCGAATACTGGCAAAGATGTACCCCTTGTCAATTCTATCTGTGATGGGCATTTAATCTGACAGTTTTAATGATTGGAAATCAACAATTATCTTCAAACTGAAAGCCTCCAAAATTAAGTTTGTGGCACTCCACGGGAAGCAATATTCTACTCGCCAGTCTCCAAGTGTGCTTAAAGGAAAAAGAATGAGCCCGTAATGTGCTAAGGTCTAGGTACAAACTTGAAAAATAGGCCTCTTGCTTGTCTATTTCTTATCGTTGCTAAGGTTAGTTGTGGTGGGCGACGGTTCGGTGCTTGGTTCGTTTAGTCAGTGCTTCTATTTTCAGTATTGATAGGAGCGTTTATGGAGCAACTTCGAAGCCTGAGATACTCCTTCGTCGGGCCTCTCACGTAGAAAAAGTTGGATACGTTTTTTTTTCTCTTCGGAAGGAATGAGTGGTTTCTAAAACAATTTGCAGCAGTATACTTTGTTTCTTACGGCGTCCACTCTGACATTTGTGTTGCAAGAATCCAAGCCCGCCAGCTTAATCGGTTTTCTTCATCGAGCTAGGGAATGAACAGCCGAGTGCAGAATCCGCTTTGGTAAGTAATGCTATGTAAAGCACCAGGCACACCGGTCTTTAGGGTTTATGATGACGGGACGAATAATAAGATTCATGAAGAAAATGACCAGTCTGTTTGTGACGCAAAAAGTCTGCACGCGACCTGTGGGTTACCTGGGCATCAAACAAATGATTGTCATGATCAAGCAATCAAAACTTCAGCTAAATCTGGTCGGAAGTTGCAGCGAATGGAAGCATCAAGAAGCCTGCATTGGTAGACATCATCATAATGC
>SNQJ01S0005256.1:137873-150908 GCA_010110895.2 Picea sitchensis | reverse complement strand
ATGCATGGTTGCATGAGGACATGCAACAAGTTAAGTTGGGGGGTATGTTGGGGCTCATAAATGTCCTATTTTCATCCACCTTTCCCTTCATCATTCTTCACATTTCATCACCCATTAACCTTTCATGACATCATTTCCATAAATACATTTGGTTTTCACCTTATTATTTTCCACTTTATTCATTTTAGTATTAAAAAGGAATTTGTGATTAAATGTTAGAAAATCAACATGTTTTCATATATATCTCAAAAATGTCTGAGTTTTGTAATGTGAAGGAATATATGAAGGATTAATTCAAAATGACTTCTCGAATACTTCCTCCACCATTTCAATAATTGAGGAAATAATTCAAGCCCATCCCAAGGAGAAGATCATGGAGATTTGGTTGGAATATCTTATCCAAGATATATGAGAGATATGTGTGAGGATTTGAAGGGATTATATTTTGTAATAATGGGAAATAGGTTGAGAGAAAAGTGGATTTGTAATAATGAGATGGTTATCTTATCTTCAAGGCTCTAATGTATAAAAGAGAGTGATCTCTCTTCATGAGGATTCAATTAGAGTATTCAATTAATTTAGAGTTATTTTGTAGTCATTTAGTAGTAGTCCTTAGGATTTGAAAGAGAAAGGCATTCTTAGCTTTGATTCATGGATTTGGTTTTCATGCTTTCATTATTTTGTTATGAAGATTGATTTGATTATTATAATGTAAGATTGATTCATTGGCGTGAGCTCACATATGTTGTTTTGTCATTCAACTCTTCACATGTTGCATTTTTTTTTCCTTCATGTAGTTCTCCATTCCTATATTAATTTCCTTCACACAATTTCTCATTCCTAGATTAATTTCATTTACGCAATTGAATTTCAGTCGTGTGTTAGATTAATGATTATATTTAAATCATGTGTTAGATTAATTATTCAATTTAAATAGTATCTTAAATATTAGATTAGATTAGTTCTATTTCAATCTTGTATATACTTTGTGTGTGCTTCATCAGTTTACAAACCCCGGGTTGACAAATTAGATAGTTGGGCAAGTACTATAACTCAATTAATTCAACATTAGTTCAGCCCAATATAACGACAGTCGTTCCCTTGTTCCAATTGTTGTTCCTTTTGTCATGTTGTTCATTTGAATGGAAAAAATGTCATTCCTTTTGTTACGATTGTTGTCTCTTTGTAGGGGTTGCATTTCTGGAGGACGGGTATTGAAAACGGAAGGTAAGAACCTATGTAGACGACAAGTAAAACGCTTGTGCCAACGCCTACCTTTGGATGATGCATATAGGTTATATTTTAGGACATCTTTAGAGCCCAACATTCCTGAACTGCAAAAAGTTTGTTCTCTCTCTCAATCCTAAGAAGTCTTTGTTTTCTATGAAGGAAGGTAAGTTATTGGGACATATTGTATCAACAAAAGGGGTAAGAATTGATCCAAGCAGAGTAGAGGTTGTTAGCACTATATAAATTTGTTCATATGATAAAAAAAACGAAATAGGTAGCCTACAAACCACTTTATAGCTGGGTACTATCCTGCTCATCTTAGAGAGGGCTCTCTCCTGTCACTTGGTCTTTAACATATGAACTTTCTTTAACAAATAAATGGCTAGGTTTTGTTGTTTTGAATGGTTTTTTATAATTTTGTTGGCAAAGAAGGGGAAGGACACCTAGGGCTATGAATTCAAACTTCTGAAAACGAATGGAAGCACTCACTAGTCAGTAGAGCTCTCCAGAGGATAAAGGCTAAATGAGGCGATGAATTTGAGTTATAAATTGTAATTTGCGAAGTGTAAGAAGAAAGGAAAAACATATCATTATATCAGAGCATTAAATAAAATGAATTATGAATTAGTTAGGAAGAAATTAACATAGTTTAAATTTCTTAAGTCGAGAGCATAACAAGATGAATTTTAGGCCTTTAACTATCCAATTTAAACAAAATATGGTGAAAATGAAATCAATAAAATAGGAAATACATATAGAGAAAGAAGACAAATCTCAGACCACCACCATTAGAATATTTTCGTGGAGATTTCAACAGATCTGCATGTGCATTCTATTTAGCTTCAGAAAATTACATTCATGTTTCAAATAGCTAAAATTGTGCCCTTTCACTTATGCCAACCACTAATACATTTGGAACTCCTAATATTTATACAAGCTGATTTCCTTCGCTTTGAAACCGATTACAATGATTAAAATGAAACGTTTTGGTTTTGAAACTGATTACAATGATTGCAAAGAAACGTTTCAGTTTTGAAACTGATTACAATGATTACAAGAAATAGTTTCTTTTTAGAAACTGATTACAATGATCAACAAGAAAACATTTCATGATCTGGATTCTGGCTCATATGGCGCTTCAATCCCTTTCTTTTCCACTTGTTCTACTTTGGTCTTCCGCATGATTTTCTATTTTTAGTGACATGTGGACATCTTTAATGGGTCCTGGAAAGATGCATTTTTTATTACCCAACCTAATTATTTCCTTCCATTGCAATTCAGAAGGAATATCATAATTTTTCATTTCCTTTATCAAAATTTCCAAGTCAATGCAAGAGGCATATGACATGATTGGAAATCCAAGCCTGGCTTCTTTGAACTGATTCAGAATTTCAAAGTCTGTAATCAAATGTTCAACTAATGTAGCTCCTTTCATATTTTCCTCGAGGGTTTCAAACTTGGAATGATCCATTATGAACTGAGTCAAATGAGCATTGTATTCTTCCTAGTCATACAAATTTCCCCTTCCATCCCAAAATGGTGGAATTCCTTTGGTAAACAATTCTTCAAACAAATATTTGAACTCCTGTACACTTTGTTCCATCTGTGTTGCTTTAGTTTGGATTGATTTAAACAAGCTATGTTTAGCAATAACCCTCATGGACTAGATAATCAATGTAGTTCTATATTTAACCCCAATAGTCTGAAGGTCTGTAGTAGGAACACCGTTGAGTAGATTTATGGCATTTTGGGCCCATTCTGATGGTTTCTTTGCTAAATTTTCATTCACAACAATGAACCTACTTCAGGATGTGATGGTTATACTATCTTTATCATTAATGAAATTCAAATATGTTTTGAACTTCACATCTTAATAAGCTATAGAGTCCTAGATGATATGCTTGCCCCCCTACAATAGACCTTTGCCTCTTAAAATCATCTTCAATTTGTCTATTCTTTCTTGCAAGGCTTCATTCTCTTTTTGAAATTGAGCTATCCTTTCATCCTTTTGCTGCAATCTGTGCTTCAATTTCTCTATGCTTCCTTTCAACCCTTTAATTTCTCCTTATTTCAAGCTAACTTCTGACATATCCTGGACAAGTCCTTCAGTGTTTGACCCAACTTCTGTAGCAAGGGATGAAACTAGAACCTTGTTTAGTAATTTTTTCTTCTCTTGTGACCATTTCACCTTTTCTTGTTCTAGATGCAACACCCTAACCTTGTAATCCAACGTCTCTTGATGAAGTGTTTCCTTAATTTTCTTGTTCTAGAGAAATCAATTATGTTGTTTGTGGATTTTCTGTAGCAGACATTTTCAATTTCTTCTTCAAACTTTAATTAATTTGTCTTTCTCGTCCAATGAGGATTTCAACCCTTGGGGGGCTTCAAATTCCAACCTCTTGACCTGAGTCTACCAAGCTCTGCTAAATGCCATTTCTTGCCTCAACTTTCCTTCCAATTTCATTTCATAAGATGATAGTTTTGAATTATTCAAGATTAAACTCAAGTAATCAGAATACAACATATCACCGGTATGCTTATGGAATTTGACCTTGTTTGGAGCACTTATGTTGTCATAACTTATCTTTATCTCAGAGACTTTGTATTCATATACAATCGTAATGTTAAAGGTACTATTTTAAACATCCCTTACTATGAACAGATAATATTTATGCTGAGCAATATTTTCCACTTCAGGGACTAAATCCCTCTTCTCACCAAGAGCTATATTACCCTTCTCAACATACTATTTTTCCAAATATTCTCTAGATTGATAAACTACCTCATATTTTTTTTTATCAAAGATGTATTTCTTGTTGCTAAAGGTTCTTAAGCTACCTTCACTTTGGATTTTACTTTCCTTTTCATCCTCTATAGTGGTGGTACCACTTTCCACCATATCTATATTTCCTTGTTCTCTGGGCTCTTCTTCTTCTAAATCCACAATCTATGTTGGCTGTGAAACTTTAATTTTCTTAGGAGAAGTCTGTTGATCATCGTTGTCCATGGCCTCTGAACTGCTTCTCTTTCTATAAACACTTATCTTGGGAACTTTGATTATCAATTTCTAAGAAGCTTTTTGCATTTGACTTTGTTGTATAGTTGCCTCCACTTGTTGTATTTGAATTGGTTGCAAGATTGCTTCCATATCAACACATACTTATAGATTTTCTAGCTTATCAAAACCCTCAACTTGTTCATGCTGATAAGGGGCATGCTTTTTCATCAATCTTCTCTTGGATATGATTTGGTGTGGATCGCACATTATTCCCTGTAGATGTGAAAAACCAAACTCTTTGAGCTTTGCTTGAACCTAAGATAAGAATGATCTGGATTTGACAATGAATGGGTCAATGATAAAAGGGAACTTGAGGTTGGAGGCTTTGTGCAATTTCAGGAAATGCTCTATCTTAGATATAATTCTCTGCCTGATGAATTCAAGGGAAAAGATTCTAGGAGTTAGAAAAATAGGCAATAGGTAAGGGGATTCATGACAACCATAAACCTAGATTACTGTTGAGTGCATGAATAGTACCCAATCCCCCACTCTGTTCTCTAGATTTGGTCGTAGATAGCTTCTCATGTCATCCAAAACTCCAGGTAAGCTGCTATTGAAAATCAAACTATAAACTCTGGACATAACTTTGTTAATGAAGATAAGTAATGTAATCCTTTTACATTCAGTTGACAAAAAAATTTGCTTCAAGAAATGATCTCTTGTTGTTTTCTAGGAAAATTCTCAACATATAGGTGTAGTATCTTAAATGTCATAGAGAGCGAAAATTCACTAGCTATATATGGATATTATCAGCTATGAATTGATCAAAGATGATACAGACTCACATAACAGACTCTAACTTAAAAAAGGTTAAAAGGAAACCAAGCATGACTTCAACCACATAATTTTCAGTGTATAGACCTAAAAATTGAATCAATAGGGAGCATACCCATTGGACTTCAATAATAATTATGTTTATATTCATTGGAAAAGATAGACCTTCTGAAAAATGTCCAGGTTTGATAATTATCTGTAAAAATAGATCTCGGACCTCTGATGGACATTCTCTATATACCCTATTCAACTTCTCTTCATTGAAAGGTTCATAAATTGTGGAAAAAGACTTTGGTATACCAAGGGACTCTCGAATTGACAGACTCTCTACCCTACATAAGACCTCCGACCCTCGTTTATTCACAATGAATCTTTCTTCATGGGAATATTGTTCGATGCACCAACCTCTAAATTCGGGAAATCAGAAAGACATTTCGACAGCATAAGGGACTATGGTGGCATGGAATTCTTAAAGGAACTCTATAAATCTCCCCACTTTGTCGGAAAGGTTACTTCTAGACATAGAAATAGGAGAAATAGTGATTTCGGCATAAAAAACATCTGAGTCTCAGTCAATTAGGGTTTCTTCATTTGCCACAGGATCCTGTCTTGTTACTGAGGTTATGATGGGATCCATAGTTGAGATGAAAAATACCTGGAAATGAGCAGAAATGGCATGCAGTTAGTGTATTGTTGAGCTGCAGGTGAAAGACTGTAGTCATGCTAAGGTTCTAACGATCCAATGTTCAAATAATAATCAATAAAATAAATGACTAAATTCCCTTTTATACTTTTCCATTTTTGGGGGCGTGTGAAAGTGGTTTGAGGAAACCCTCTTTTCACCTCGAAATGCACCTGGTGATTCCACGTATCCCCAAGAGAAAACCGCAGTTTAAATTTAGAGACCCCTCTCCAAAATTAAAACCTACATAGCTTCGCCGCCTAAAATCATTCTCGGCCATTGATCTTGAGAACTAATGATCCGCGATGCATCGTGCCCGATTATCTTATCGCTCCTGCCATATTTATCCCTTCCTTGCTATATTGAGCCCCTTTCCTAGTTTATTAGGCTTCCAAACTTGTTTAGCATTCCACTAGATTCTGAAATCTTTATTTCAACACAATAAAAATGTAATGGTGACTAACAGAGGCTATCAAGACTTTATCGTTTCCTAGATCCAAGAAAGAAGTTCATTCTTTCTTGGGTAAAATCATTTTTTGGAGAAGATTTGTCTCTAAATTTGTTGAACTGGTTAAGTACATCACATTTATGATTAGGAAAGGAAATGTGGTGAAATGGACTGTTGAGGCACGATATTAGTTTGAACAAATCAAACAGGCCTTGACTGAAGCACCTATGCTCATCAACCCTAATTATTCCAAGGAATTTGTTATATTTTCCTTTGCCTCATTTGACATAGTGGTGGTTGTCTTGCTTCAGAAAAATACAGAGGGGTTAGAGAAGCCTATTTCCTTTTTTAGCAGAGCATTGAGGGATGCATAGATGAGGTATGATATCATGGAAAAGAAGGCTTATGATTTGGTTAAATACCTCAATGCTTTCAGAGTATACATTATGCATTCCAGGATTGTTGCCTATGTTCCCTCGGCCTCTGTGAAAGAGATACTTATCGATCCTGACATAGATGGGAAGAGGAGCAAATGGATTGCCAAGATTATGGAATTTGAACATGAAATGGAGCCCACTAAACTGGTCAAAGTTCAAGGTTTATCTAGGTTCTTGGTTGAATCAAATTGCAAAGAACTAGGGGTTGATTTCATGAACCTAAACTCAGAAAATCAGCAAGATGATTTTGCTCACAAAATCTCTCATATCAGTCCCAACTTGGCAGAATGCACTTGGTATAAAGATATCATATATTTTATGAAAAAGTTGTAGCCTCCTAATGGTTTGGAGAAGAACAAGGTAAGATATTGAAGCTTAAGGCAATCAAATATTGTCTCATTGATCACATATTGTATTGGAAATATCCTCTAGGGGTTCTTTTGGGATGTTTAGATCCACCGGAGGCCTAAAAGGCCATGCCTGATTTTCATGACAACCTATGTGGGGGCCATCACTTTTGGAGAACCATGGCCTATAAGATACTCAGAGCTGGGTAATTTTTGCCTAGCATTTTTATTGATGTTTGTGCAAATATTAGAGCTTGGGTGAAATTCCAAAAGTTTTCTGGAAAGAAGAAAATCAAATCTTTTCCTTTGAAGCCGGTGGTGGTTTTTGTCACTTTTCAGATGTGGGGACTTGACTTCATTGGGGAAATTAATCCATCTTAAAGTGGTCAACATAAGTGGATTTTGACTACAACTGATTATTTCACCAAATGGATAGAAGCAATTTCTACAAGGAGCGCCTCCCACAAGGTAATCATTAGTTTTCTTAAGGATATCATGTCAAGATTTGGTTTTCCAAGCAAGATTGTTACTGACAATGTTACCTCTTTCAAATATGAATCATTGATCAAGTTTTCTGAATAGTATGGGATTACATTAGTCCATTCTACTCCTTATTACCAACAAGGAAATGGTTTGGCAGAGTCTTCTAACAGGAGCCTCATAAAGATCATCAAGAAGTTTTTAGAAGAAAACAAGAAAGCATGGGACTCAAAGATGAAATTTGCATTATGGGATGATAGAGTTACAACAAAAAGGTCACTTGGTATTTCCCCTTTTCAGCTTGTATATGGGATTGAAGCTCTCTTTCCTACTCAGCTTGCCTTTCCTGTGGCAAAGTTCCTCCAGGATTACCAAGGAGAACCTGATGATATGGTCAGGAGGATACAACAAGTAGTAGAAGTACAACAAACTAGGGAGAAGCTCATTTACAAAGAACAAGACCATCAACAGAAGATCAAGCAAGCCTTTGACAAGAAGGTAAGAAAATTAAATTTCCAGCTAGGAGATCTAGTGCTCAAATGGGATGCACCCAAGGAAGACAAAGAAAAACATGGTAAATTCGAAGCCTTGTGGATTGGTCCTTTCAAGATTTCTGAGGTGTTTTCAAATAATACTTATAAATTGCAGAACTTGAAGCATTTTGAATTTTTTGGTGGCCCTGTCAATGGGCACTTTCTGAAGAAGCATTTTTCTTAAGCCATGAGTGGATTTTCATTCATTATAAATATCACTTTTCTTTTATTTTTGTTTGAATAAATGACCCCATAGCCCTAGGATAAGATAGTGAAGTTGCTTGTTTTTGGTAGCTCATAGAGAGCATGTCATTGCATGTGAAGCCAATGTTATCACATGAATTTGTCATGGGTCAATTCTCACCTTAAGTTTTAATTTTTTATCCTTTAGTCTTTTTAGTTTTGTTTTTTATTTTCTCCTTATCGTTTTCTTAAGTGAACTCAAATACATGGAAGGATGGAGCTTGGATCACATATTTGACCCACACCTATAGTTTACACCCTTGGTTGATCACATGATTTGACAACTATCACTACCATCCCCATGACACCACAAGCCTGACATGTCAATGCCTATATTCATACACTTGAACCTCTCCACACTGTACCTTTACCCATTAGGGAGTCAAATAAAATCCCTTCAAGTACGCCACCAACTCACTAGTATTTTTCATAGTGCATATTTTGTACACCCTCCTTCTTTATCATCATTTGAAATTATGAAGCTAATTTCATGTCATTTCATTGTTTTCAACATCCATGTTTTCAAAAGGAATAATCATGATTTTGTCATTAAATATTTCTAACTGTTTATCAAAATTTGAATTATGCTCCTAGCTCAACATTATAGAAACTCTTAGTCCAGATAGCATTGTGGATTATACTATAGACCAACAACTGACCAAGGTGAATTGAATACTGGGATGGTTGGGAGAAATTTAATTCCTTTTGAATATCATCAACATTCAAGCTACGTTTCCCAGGTACTCTTTGAGCCATCCAATATCTGTTGAAGATCATCTAAGGTTTTTCTTAGCTTTTTTGTAGCACCTGGCACTACAAATTGTAGTTTTATCCACCTACCAACCCCTTTACCTCTGTTGTCACAGATTTATTAGCCATATGCATATTTTCAGCCTCATCCACTAAAATTGAATCAAATTTGCTACCAGAGCTATTGTGCCTATTTATCTCTTGGCCCTTGTTGTCTATGTTATGCTACAAAAACTGCTATGAAATTGTACTAAAGATCCCCTATTCCAGTGCTGTAAATTGTGTCAACCTCGTGTCATCATCTCTACTCACGTTTCCAGCATCAACTCTTCTCCTTCACGATTTCATTTTATATTTTAAATTCAAAGTATATTCACAGTGAAGAGTTCAGGATCCTTCTCTTTTAAAATGATGATGACCCTACATGGTGGTTTTATGTTAGCCTAAAACTTGACAGTGTTGTCTCCTTCATACCTTTTCTCTGAACGGATTTTCTTCCTTTTCTAAGCCAAAAAATTGTTCTCTCACTGATTCAAAATTCAATTGAAGGGAAAACCTGAAAAAACTAGATAAGGACCACCATTGAAAACCTAAAGACTTATGTCCTTGCTTGGATTCCCATACCTCTCATAACATTGTAGTGTTTGGTCTCTTGTTTCTATCAATGGATACACTGCAACAAAAGAAGTATCACAAGGGTGGGAGTGTAGTCAGGACTAAGCCTTCTGATATGCACTTGTTTGATTTTGAACCTCTGATCAAGGAGGTTTTCCAAAGGGTTGGTTGCCTAAATTTCTGTCAAAATATGCAGAGGGGACACCCTGAGGTTTCTAGGGAATTGTTTTTAAACTTTTATGGCACTAAGACTATGGTAGGAACCCTTGATATGGAATTATATGAAGCCACCATTGCAACAACCACTACGATACCCAACACTGGTGAAAGGTGTTTCAAATGTATGACTCTTAATGCAGCCTTTTTTAAATATTTCCTCAAACCAAAACATCAGAGAGATAATTTGTCTAAGGGAGTGCCTAAGAGCCACTTGGTTGAGGGTTTTTAAAAAATGTTGAAATTCATCCAGAGGTATTTTACATGTGAGGGGAGATTCAATATGATATACCAGTATCACATTAGCCTTTTTCTACACTTCACGGGAAATGACTTAATGAACATCCCTTTCTATCTATTTAGGAGTATGGGAAGAATGGATGATAAGGTCCAAGCCAAGTCCAAGGCTGTGGACACCAATGTTTTCCACTCACGGATGATTAGGATGCTTGTAATGGAGGAATTGAAGAAAATAAACCTCACTTCGGAGGAATCCATTGCCTCTTCTAATATGCATCTAGACGCAGCCCCTACCCCTCAATCCATGGAGATCCCTTTTCGAGCTAGTAGTGTTTCCCAAACAGAAACAAGAAAAAAGATAAATGGAAAACACATTTCCTAATATAAATAAGGTTCTAAATAAGTTGAAGAAGAAGAAAGGGAAGTCCATCACTCCCCATAAAGGGAACTTTCACCTCATCTTGCACCTGAACTAGAGGAAGTTCCCTCAGCCAAAAATACAACCAAAAAGGGGAGAAAGTTACACTTTCCTTCACCTACTACAACAGTTGAGACAATAGCTAGAAGTCCCTTCACTAGATCATTAGTCCATAAGGAATATATTGAAGCAGAAGTCATAACCAAAGCTCCTATTCAAAAGAAAGATAAGGGTAAGGGTGAAACTATTGAGAATCCTGTTGAAGTCATCGACATCACCACTCCCCCTGATAACCCCACCTTCAAGAGATTGTTCAGACAACTCATGGATGCAAGAAAGGAAATTTCCCACTTGAAGGGAGTAGGAGTGGCTAAGAGGAGAAATATGAATGAACTCATGGATATGTATAAGGAAACGCTTGAGCTATCTTGGTTCATAGTGACACTATTTATGCCCCTGCATAGACTTCTTAGAAACTTGTACATGAAAAATAGAGACTTGTAGTACCAGAACAAAAAACTTAAATATGAGTTGCATCCCTTCAAGGATGATCTAGACCAGATAAATATCAATATACTAGCCCAAGATGCAACAAGGAAAAGTGCCATATTAAGAAGATGAAGTGGAGAGGATGAAAAGACCCATTTTTTATGATGATCACCTTTTGTATTTTGAGGTTTTAATGGAAGTGTCATAATTATACCTACTAGAGGCATCTACAGGCTTATACTCCTTTTGCTAATATATATATATTTTTTGGGCTCAATTGCATGACATAAAAAATTACAGAGCATTTCGTAGCACCTGGCGCTACAGAATCATCCACACTGATAGGATTCCATATTCACTATGGAGAGCATTGTAGAATCACCTAGCTAGACACAAAGTGGTAGTTTGCTATGAAAAGTTGTTGCAAAACGGTTTTCACAGGGGGGGCGCTATGAAATCTGCTACTGAATGTGCTACAGAATCTGCTGCAAAACTATTTTACATAGGCAGGTTCTATGAAATCTGTTATCGAATGAGATATGAAAAGTTGCTACGAACTGGATGATACAATCAACATTTCTAGATTCGCTTCCCTTTCTAGCTGTGATGGATTTGGAGGGAATAAATGGTCACCAGGTGGCAAATGGAACTCAACACAAAGGCTTGGAGGACACATGGAACTGATGGAAATGCTCCCAAGGAACAACAAATAATGTCATGATCATATTGTTAGATTTGTTGCCAACATGCTCCATGTTTCTAGCAATTTGTTAGTTTCACTTATACAGATGTTAGATTTGCAGTTTTTTGTGGAGAATCCTAGGTTAGAGAGGCCATATTGCACTTCAAGTTGTTTCTTACTATTTAAACTATATATACAATAGGAGAATGTTATTTTTAGGTTCGAATGGTTGAGCAGAGCTCCCTATTGTAATATTTAGATAAGACAGAGCCATACTCTTGTTTATGTATGAGATCTGAGATATTTTGATTAATAGAAGTCAGCCTCTTTTTATTATCTTGCTTCTTCTCACTCTAATTTCTCATTATTGAATGATCCTTATGAAATGTTATAGATGTGTTATAATCAATGTTTGATTATGATGCTTTTGTAAATGTTTTTAGTGTTTTAAAGTTTAGTTCAAGAGGTTCTTGCGACTTAGATTTTTCTTTACCTAGGTGCTAGAAGGCTTGATGCTTATAGCAGACCTATCCATCTTCCTCACAAAGTCTTCCATCTACTCACATTTATCTTTAAACCACTGACTAAAGTTAACCAAAACCCCATTTTCTTATGCATACTAACCTAGATTTTTTGTGTTGGAACATTGCTATGCTGAGTTTTGTCCATTTGACATTCTATCATAAATCTACATTTACAAAACTATTTAATGGGTGTTGGGATTATCCTCTTGCAATATAAGGGTGACTCTCAGTGATAACACCCTCGACAAGAAGTGAGTCTTTATGCGCCGATGAATATGAGACTTTGTCTACATATAGTAGCCCCTTTCATATATGGATTGATCAGTCTTGTAGCTACATTTTCATGCAGGATGATTGTTGGGGGTAAATATTGTCATTTAATAAGTTCCCTAATCATTTAGTTGGAAACCCGATAAGTTCGTAAACTTGCAAAGAACGTGCACTGTATATGCAAGATTGAAGATAACTTAACCTAATCTAATGTTGAATCTAAAACACACAACTGGAATTAAATTGCATAAATTAAATCAACTTGGAAATGTGAAACTGCATAAAAGAAAAAAAACATAACTGGAATTGAATTGCATAAATTAAATCAACTTGGAAATGTGAAATTGCATAAATAAATAAAAAACATGTGAAGAGAAACAAATGACAAGAAATAGACACATGTGACAACATATGTGAGATCACATTAAAAATAAATAAATCTCAATCTATTACATCACAATGATCAAATCCACTCCATGACACAATAATGGAAATAATGAAACTCCTACTAATCAATGACTAAAAAAAGACTCAGAAAACAAGGACCCTTTCCTAACATCCAAGTACTCCATTCAAGACTTTTCTAATCCTAATACACC
>SNQJ01S0005256.1:77170-136870 GCA_010110895.2 Picea sitchensis | reverse complement strand
AGAATTCAAGGAATTACATGATTAAAGATTAGAAAACAACATATGTTCACCTACCTGAAAAATCAATGAACTATACAATAAGAATGTAGATGCTGCTGAATCATGAAGAATGTGACTATTGCTACTACATTGTTGACTATGAGGTGATGGAATGTGAACTGCTTCTTGGTTGTATGAATATGAAAGTGGAACTTTGATACTCTCTTATGGCTGAATGAATGTTGTTGCAACTGATGATGGAGTCATGAAAAGTATATAGTATTCACCTGCTACAAAACCCAATGGTACAATTCTAGTCATGTGAATAAATGTGTCGATGTTGAGCATAAAAAGAAGTCTTTGGATTACCGACCATTGATGGATTACATTAACCAATGCAAGAAAATCTCACCATTGATTTCAATGAGTGCCAAGGTACCTAAGTACATCTTACAAAGTGTGAATGAATGAGTTGATGTTGAGCCACTTGCAATATCTAACAATCAAGGGGAATTGATGTATTCCCATGATTGTTAGAGAGAGAAATTTCCATTAAGGCATTCAAGCCTCAAGATACTCATAAGGACTCTAGTCTCTATCCCAGTTAAGCTGCTAAGGTCGATGGGGAAACACTTGTTGAGAGGTGGGCCTTAAGGAATCCCACATCGGTCAACACGAGCTATACAAAATGATTGGTAGGACTATAGATAAAAGATCTCATGGTCAAACAATTTTTATGGCAAGGAAAACAAGGCAATTCAGTCATGAAAAGGCAATTGGATGGTTTTATTCATAAGGAAAAAAGATGGACTAAAAAATGAGGATATAATGTATGCGACTCAGAAAGGTGGGAATGTGTGAAGTCATGATCTATAGGGAAATGAAAAAATAGAATTTAATATGGATGACTAATGAGCTTTGAAGGAGAAAGGTAAATGAACATGTCATGGTTTAATTGGTTTTCTGAAACATGTCTTTGTGGTGGAAAATAGTATAACATGTGTGATAAAAAGTTTATCTCCTTCAAGCTTTCAATGATGCATGTTTTTCTGAAAAAGTTTTTTGATTCTTGAAAATCACTTCAACATGAAATTTGATCATCTTTGAACCTGTAAAAGGTTAGCACTAATCCCACAACAAAATTGTGAGAGCATTGAAAAACACAAAATGCAGGAAAAATGCGTTCTTAATCAATCAAATGAAGAATAAAATGAAATGTGTTTTTATCTGCCAATGTGACATGTCTTTTACAATCTTCTTCTTGAATACCTTCTTCGAGTGGCTCAAGAAAAATGAATTAGAGTAAAAGACATAAGAACATTTTTTTTAGGAAATGTTTGAGATCCATTTGCAATTTGTATTATTATTATTATTATTATTATTTTAATTTTGATATATATATTTTTTTGTGATGACTCACCATTATATTATTTCGTTAAAATACATATTTACAATTTTTCACTGTAAACTTATCATTTCAAAATACATTTGGATAAATATCCCTTGTAGCAATTGATTGAAATAAGATTTTTTCATTCTTTTAATCTAAACTTATGTAAAAACAAGATCATCTATCCATAGTAAATACAAACTTTCAATCCATAATAAAGTTAAAAACATTAAGAAATATATAAAATTCAAAACATATGGTCATACAATAATAAAATTCTCAAGCCTGTAATTAAAGATTTCGATGGCCTTATTTACTTAAAAGGGTATAATTGAATATTTCCACACGTTCAAAAAATAAAACTCGTCTATCACCCAAGATTGCAACATAAACCATCCACATCAACTTTACCCTAACAAAAAGGTGTGTCTTTGAAGTTGGCACAGTCAGTGCTTTTTGTTAGAGTTTAAGATATTATTGGGTTTCTTTTCAATTTACTAGATAACCATAACATAGATAGGATCATTGAGAGAAACACAATCACAAGATACACAAAAATTATCCTGGGAAACCCTCATGGGGAAGAAAACCCAACAAAAAATTCCTTAATATAGATAGCCAATACAATGCCAAGACAATAAACCAAACACTAAAGAATATCCTCTCCCAAGAAATGCACCTCTCGCTCTTCCTTCTTCTCCAACTACAACTACCAAACTTGCGCTCTGGATGATCGAATGAGTGAGTGTGCAAATGAGGCATTGACTTCCTTTTTTTATACAAACTGGAAAGTGATGAAAGGAGGTGTCTCTTCACTGTAAAAGCCAAATTCTCTTTTTGGGTGGTTAGAACCACTTTAATTTGCCTGGGGGACGAATTCTTAATTTGCATATTACATATAGGGTTTGACCAATCCACAAAAGAGGATTTTGTCAATTACAATTCTCGACATGATCCATCCACAAATGGGGATTGATATAAGGAATAATAAATCAATAATAAATAGAATACTCTTTGCAGTTACAATATTTCAAAACTCCCCCTTAACAAGAAGAGTATTCTACAATAGCAACAGGTGAAAGAGAGAGGGAAACATCATCAATAGCATATGGAACACTGATTGGCATACCTATAAATCATCGGAAGTTTTTCTCATCATCAATATTATCAACAAAAAAACACAAAGGCTGGAGCATCATCAACATCAGCACCAGGCTTAGAATCTTCATCACAAAGCTGACATCACAACATGAGACTAGCTACACAATATCATCAGCATGAAGATGGCATGAAAGCATGAGGTTGGTGACACATCATAAGAATGAAGCCAGAATCATAGCACGAGGTTGGAAACACATCATCAGCATGAAGTTGGCAGACAACCACAGGTTTGGTGCACGAGATGCTATACGGAAGGTCATTTGGTGACCGAATGTCCGCAAATGAGGGAAATGGGACCTCCTCAGAACCTGATGGTAACCCTAGCAGGACCTACAGGAGGATTTGTACAAGTATCGACAAACCCACCATTCCATCACCCCACCCCATATCATGCTTTCCCAGGAGGACAAGCCGCACCAACAACGAAATATTGTGAGATCTGTCGAATCCACGTGGATGGACCAAGATAGTTACCCATCATGCAGAAGTATTCAACAGTACCAAACACAGTACACTACGAGTTCTGTGCATCCACTACGCATACTACCAATCAATGTATAGCGTTGGATGCTCTTGCAGGCAGACTAGATCGAACAACATTCAAGGTGAATGAAAACCCGCAGGGACCAGGAAGAGGTCGAGGAGGTGGAGCTGGAGGAGACTTTAGAGGAGGGAGAATTGGGAAAAGAGGACCAAAAATATTCTACAACTGTGATGAACAAGGTGACTTGGCCAGAGATTGTCTTCATCCAAGGCGACCATGGTGCTCTCACTACAGAACCAAGGGACACGCAACTGAATATTTTCCATAATTAATCGCAAAGTGGGAAGATAGGGTTTTGAAAAGAGGAACTAACCTCATTAGTTCAGAAATCAAGAGGATTTCTAAGGTACAATTTCCCAACCTTAATATCGTTAATCGAGGAGGAGCGAAGACAAGAGCTGATGTTGATACTCTATCTCATATCCAGAAAGAAGCATTGAAGGGAGATAGGTATGAACCCCTAAAGAAAAAGATGTTATTTAAATATGCCATAGAAGTACTCCAGAATATTCCTAGTCATGAAATGCAAGAGAACAACCCCCAACTGAATAGTTACCCTAAGACGGAGCAAGCCCCTGCTTCACCCCCTGCACCCAGAAACCCTGTAGTCATACCAAGACAACATGAGAAACTCAAAACATAGTCGACCTCTGGTTTCAATTATTCTATGACATTTTTGGGAATGATCAACTAACAGATAAGTTGCACAATACACTGTACCTAATCTAAGGGAATAAAGAAACCTGAGAAGCAAGGATAAGGGCTAACCTTCCTGAGAAAAGTACTCAGAGAGTGCAGTGAAGAAAAGTAAGAACCGAAAGAGAATTTCGACTGGTAGCCCAGTTAAATGAGTTCAAAATCACGGACATCATGTTAGACCTAGGGTCAGATGTGAACATTCTACCCAAGAAGACCTGGGAAGCCTTGGGAAAATTGAGACTGACATATTCCCCAATTCAGTTAAGAATGGAAAACTAATACTACATCTTTCCCATAGGAAGACTGGAGAATGTGGAAATCGATGTAGCAAGAGTAAAAACAATGGCTAACTTTGAAATCATTGAGATCATGGGAGACAAGGACCCCTAACCTGAGCTACTTGGCATCGATTGGGCCTATGACAATTATGTAGTAATTGATTTAAAGAAAGATACCATGACTTTTGAAGCTGAGGGAATCAAGGTAGTTCAACCTTTGGATCCATATGTAGGACCCAGGTACACCGAACCAACATAATATAATATGGAAGGAGAAGACCTAGACTAGTTGTACACTATAACAGCTGGGACAATAAATGATTATATAAACCCCACTACATATGGATCTATAAGCTATCAAAGTATACAATCAACATACGAAGATTCAGAATTGGATTTTGATAGTTGGCAACAAGGTTTGCTTGAAAGATTCTAAAGAAGATGTGCAACTATCAAAATGATCAGATGGGTTGGGACTGAAGTCAGAGAACACCCAGTATACAATGGCACCTCAGATCTAGACAATTTTTTGCCGAATATGGAAGAAACTGTGGGAGAAGATCAAAGAATCTCGATACTAGATATAGCTTTCTAGGACAACCCCGCCAGATGGTTGGCTACTCATAAATCCACACTCAGAATTTGGGATGAGGTGAAGCAATATCTCAAGTACAGGTTTTGGAATAGGGAGTAGTTAGAATTAGAAATGTAGATGGATCTCCACGTCGTGCAATTGTTCAGTGGAGAATCAGAACCTAGGATACACATTAAATAGTGCATGGCACAATGGCAGGCTGTGAAGATACCCTCTGACTTCTGGGTTCAGGTATTCCCCCGATCTCTAGGCCCAATCCCAAAAGCTTGGTTTATACATGAGGAAACTAGACGATAGACCTACGATTGGCAGATACTGGTAGCTCAATTTTGAAAAGTCTTCTAATTCACAAGTAAGTACCTCGAGCTTGAACTAGTCCTACAAAAGATTAAAGAACTTCTTTTTACAACCAATAGTGATAACATATTAGACTTTGTAGTGTGTCCCAAGCATACTCAGGAACTTCAGAGTAAAATCCACTTACCCTTGATTGAAAATCCTATAGAATGTTATTAGATTAGAAAATCTTCAGAAAGCCTAAACGAATTAGAAGAACTGAGAAACATAGGCATCAAAGAGACAAAGGGGAATAGAAAAATCCAAAACACCATACCTAGCCAGACCAATAGTTCCTACAATCACCCTTTCAAACTACATAAACTTAATATAGGGACCAAAGAGAAACCCAAAATAGATTTAGTGGGAGATTACTAGGATGAGCAAACCAGTCAGGAAATACATAGTTTACTGTGGGAATACGAAGATTTGTTCCCAAAGACTTTTTTTCAGAATTGAAGGGAATCAAAGGAGTTATGGGAGAAATGAAGATTGAGTTAAAACCAGGATCCAAGCCTGTCAGACATAGGCCATACTATCTTAACCCAATAATGAAAGAGAAAGTCAAGAAGGAGATTGATAAGATGTTATAAGCAAGTCTCATTTCTCCGGTAGAAGAAGCAGAATGGGTCATCCCGATAGTCATTCAAAGAAAGAAAGACACTGAGGATATTAGAATCTATGTGGACTACAAAAGCCTCAACACTACCTATGTGCATGACCCTTTCCCAACACCCTTTACCGATGAGGTCCTAGAACAGGTTGTGGGGAAGGAAGCATACTCATTTACAGACGGATTTTCAGGATACCATCTAGTTAGGATTGTTGAAGAGGACAAGAGAAAAAACACTTTCATTACTGAATGGGGTTCTTTTGCATACAATGTGATGCCATTTGGTTTAAAGAACACCCCAACAGTTTTCTCTAGGATTGTGATAGAAACCCTTAGAGAGTTCATTCACAAGTTCATAGAAGTCTATATGGATGATTGGACAATATATAGCCTTCTTAAGGACCATGTAGCACTGCTAAGGCTAATGTTTTACAGATGTCAAGAGTTACAGATCTCATTAAGCCTCAGGAAGTGTATCTTATATGTGCCACATGGAAATTTGTTGGGCCATATAGTCTTCTGAGAAGGAGTATTGGTAGACCCAAATAAATTTGCGGAAATTATGCATATGACGCCACCTACGAGTATTAAACAATTGCGCTCCACACTAGGACATACAGGATACTATTGCAGGTTCATTCGGAGATATGCTAACATTACTGTACCTTTGGAAAACCTCCTAAAAAAGTATGAAACGCTCCAATGGAATCTCAAATGTGATAAATCATTTGCAACACTTAAGGAGAATCTGATTACAACACTGATTCTGATATTCCCAAATTGGGATAAGGAATTTCATGTCCATGTAGATGCTTCAGGAATTGCCTTAGGAGATATCTTAACGCAACATGGAGATGGAGCTATGGATCACCCTATCTACTTTGTGAGTCAGAAGTTGTTGCAAGCAATGCGCAACTACACAATGATAGAACGTGAAGGCTTAGCCATGATCTACGCTTTACAGAAATTTAGACACTATCTGTTAGGGTCTCATTTCAAATTCTTTACTCATCATTCAACATTAAAATACCTAGTTAAAAAACTTGTGTTGGAAGGGAGAATTTTCATATGGTTGTTTTTATTTCAGAAATTTTCCTTTGAAGTCATCATCAAGCTAGGATGATGCAACGTTGGACCTGACCATCTATCCAGACTAGAGTCAGGAGAAAGTGGAAGAGCAGTGGATGACCAGCTCCCAGTTTCAGGTTTGTTCAGATCGAGGCCATATCAGAATATCTTGAGGACATAGCAATCTTTCTCAGTACAGGGGCCTATCCCAAAACATATTCCGCAAACCAGAAACACCATATGGTCATCAGAGCAATGGATTATATGATGATCGTGGCAATTGTATAAACTAGGACTAGACAACATCCTCAGATGATGTGTCCTAGAGCATGAAAGGCATGATATACTATGGGAATGCCATGGTGGAATTGCAGGAGGACATGTAGGAGGAAAGGAAACAACACAAAAATTTCTATAGGTAGGACTGTGTTGGGAAACACTTTTCAAAGATGTAAAAGAATACACCAAATCGTGTGATGTTTGTCAAAGAGTGGGCAAGCCATCACCCTGAGATGAACTTCCATTACAACCCATTAGAGTGCTACAGGAATTTGGAAAATGGGTAGTTGACGTCATTGGGCCAATCAACCCCATAGTTAAACATTAGAAGTCAAGGTACATCATTACCACAATTGACTACCTTACTCGTTGGGTAGAAGCAGCAACGGTATATAACTATTCAACGAATACTACAGCCAGGTACATTTTAGAAAATATCATTACTCGCTTCAGATGTCCCAGGAGCCTAACCAATGATCAAGGAACTCATTTAATTATCAACACTATAACAACACTTATAGCATAATTTTTTATTCAATATCACAAGAGCATTCCATACCACCCATGAGCCAATGGAACAGTCGAAGCCTTCAACAAAATCCTGGAAAAGGGACTAAAAAAGTTCTGTTGCACAAACTGAGAGGACTGGGATGATAGAGTTCCAGCGGTACTATGGGCCTACAGGACAACTTCGAAGGAACTCCACAGATACACACTGTTCCATATTGTTTAAGGAAACGAGGAAGTGGTTCCTGTAGAGTTCATCACTCCAAGTTTGTATATTGCACAAGCCACACATATGACAGATGAAGAATCAGTGGTGAAGAGACTTGCGGAGCTACAAGAACTCGAAGAAACCATATTTCTAGTAGACTTCCATCAGTCGGTTGAAAAGGAAAGAAAACATTATTGGCACGAACAACAAATTAAGACCAAGGTATTTACACAAGGGGACAAGGTGTTACTCTATGACAGCCGATACCAGAAGCATCCTGAAAAAATGCGTATGCACTGGTTGGGACCCTTCCTAGTTGCGGATATCCAACCATTAGGAGTAGTCCGACTCACGCAACTGGATGGTGTGATATGTTCAGAATAGGTGAATGGTTCTTTGTTGAAGCCCTACCTATATCAAAACTGAGAAGAAGAGAAATCGCTCTAGTCCGACGGAGCTTGTACAATAGCTAGATTTGAGTTTTATTTTCTTTCTGAAATTTTGTAAATCCAGTTAATAATGTCCATGTGCGTAGTGTTTCACCATAACACATAGTTCATTTGTTTTGTTTAAGTGTTATTTGATACAAAGATGACGACTGAGCAGTAAAGAACTAGAAGCATGAAAAAAGTCCATTAATGACAGTCATTAAATATGACGGGGAAAACCTTTGTGGTCGGAGGAACCATGAATCCCAATCCAATCTAAGTTAAAGGCCACGCAAACCCAATCTAATCAAACCCTTTATTGCCATTTTGGTACCCCGATTTCCCCCCGTTAAGTCATAAATATGCATTATGCCAAGATTCCATTGAATTTTGCGCTGGGACACCCACCTGACAAATATAAAGGTCTCAATTTGGCCACATCCCTATTCCACTCAAATGAGTAAATGCCAAGATCACCCAATAGGATTTACCTTGATCAAACCGTCCTGTCAGAAAACTCACACCCTGTGCGTCTATATGGTCATGATGAGGATAAGTTATTGATAAAACTTACCCATTAGGCCAAACATAAGACTCTCAGAACTCAACCGAGAATGTATTGTTTCTAAAATTAGCATATCCATTTCTGAACTCAACTGTGAAAACCAGTTAGGACCACTGCCAAAGATGTAAACGTAGCCCTAGTTTTTAACTGTCACAAAAGTGCTAATGCTGAGATCCACAGCAAGCCGGAGCACCATGAATAAATAAGCAGTACCAGATGATATTTGCAACCCCTGGGTTGAGATCATAGGTGACCTCAAAGGGAAGGTAGAGCATGTTAAGCTACTCGACCTTGACCTCACGGATTCAGCCTTGTTCCCACAGATGCACCCAGACGTCTTTTGGGAGTTAGCTTCGGATGGAACCAGAGATATGCACTTTATACTGAAAAAGGAGTTCATCAACCTATTTAACTCCACCATCATGAACCTGAGAGACTTACCAGTCTTTGGCACCACTGTTGAAATTGTGCACTGCACGAAATTTCTGATAAGCAGAGTGCATGACAGAAGTATATGGTTGGATAAGAGCTATCCAATAAATGCAAAAGATATCTAATATCTTACTATACTATCCTCCGAAGGAGAGGATGTGTCGAAGGGATTTTAGAGCCCCGACAAGCATGGGAAGAAGAAAGGCGATCTTATCCTGTACGAGAACTTTAACACAAAAAGAGGAGGATGCACAACAGTTATTGAACAAATACTGCCATGAACAACCCAGACTAGCTGCTACATCATAGCCAGGAAGGTTATGCGGTCTTATTATAAGGGAGAATGAACTTTAGATGCGCTATCAGTCATCAACTTCTGCACATAGGGAGAATTTTTCAATTGGTGTAGTTTCTTGCTAGAGGAACTACTAGTAGCTCGCGAAGAGGCATGGGAGAAGGGAGGCACCTTTACCTATGGATACCTACTTATGGCATTCACAATGCTCAAATGGAAATCACCTGTGGGCAGAAAACCAACAATACTAGATAAAGGGTGCCTGGTGAAGATGTTCGAGCCATGGAAGTCCAGACTAGACTTGGAGAACACAACACTCAACAACGCAGGAATTGCCAAATGTCATAATGCTATGATAGACGCAACACAGAGGTTGCGCATCCCGTAGGAGATCCTCAATAATAACATGAGGAATATTGCATTCAACATGAATTGACACAACATATTCATTTGGCTGAGGCATGCCATTAGATAACATTTCCACGCATGGATGCTACCATTCTATTTGGATGAGGAAGCCTTCGATAAATAATTCATGTCATGGCTAGGAGTCAAAAGAGGCTAGTGTAAATCAAGAATGAACTACATTTTTCTTGCTAAATTGATCAATAAGAAAGACAAGGAAGCATGAGAGGGACTGAGCTCAAGCCCCGAGCTGAAGAAGCCAGGCGCTCTGACACAAACAGACTCAGAGGATGGAGAAGAAACACTGTAGCTGAAGTGGAGGAAAAGACCTCCCCCCCGACAGCTACCGGACGATGTTGTGTTGTTAGGTGTGCAGGTCAGCTAGATATTGGGCACTATTCTTGGCACCAAACCAATGGTGAAGAGACCCAGAATGGGGGTCTCACTGAAAAAACCCCTGAACCCACAACCCCTTGCATCTTTCATTCCCTAGACCCACGCCATGACCAAAGCCACCATTATCATTGACATTCAATATGACTCGGACCCTAAAACATTTCCACCCACAATCATTGTTGAGCACCCTCCACCACCACTCTAATTAATGAACCTCATCACAGCCAGGCCACATCATACAATAACCGCAGAGACAATCCAACTTGACCACTTAGAGATAGTGAAACGACAAACCCCACAAATAACCAGAGAACCACCCAAGTAAAGATCATAAATTCCCGACCCCGACCCTAAAGCATCAGAGGAACACACAATGATGGATGTTCTGAATCCGAACACCTAGGAACAATAACCTAAATCTCCCGCATAGGAAGAAGATGCACACAATAGAGAGAAGCAGGAACCCGATGGGAACAAGGAAATCACCTCACCGACCAAAGGTGAGGGTACCCAAGAGATCACGACACATGATGCAAACCCACCAGAATATACAGAGATACCAGATGGACATAATGCACCATAATCAACAATAGAGTAGGACATGATAGCCATACTAGCTCAAATGGAACAAGTTTCCTAGAACCCCAACAATGTGCGGAATTGATGCAACTCTGCACAACCAAAACAAAGGTTATGACTCATTTTCTAGTAGATCTTAGGTTGAGAATCGCACCCGCACCACCAACAAAGGATGAGGTAGAAAATCTCTCATACCATTCAACATGCAGTGGACTCCCACTACATTGGTGAGTACCAACCGACACAACTGTTTCACCCGTCAACCTGGTATAGTGGCCGACACCACACTTATTTGGCCTAATCAAGGCATCTATGAACCAGTCGGAGAAGAGGCTCCAAGAGGACGAGAGATCCACCGAAATCAAAAGAAAAGAACAAATCAGGGAGCACACATACATAATGTAGGAAGCACATGACAAACTCCAAGTTCAGCACAAACTGGGAAAAGTGTAGGTAAAACTTACAAAACCCTGGACAGAAATTCAGAAGATCACTCCTGAACTACCCGAGGCCAGTGGCACAAGTGAGCCAAAGGAACAAATCGAACTGCTACAACAAGCATTGTCTACCCGCACCAAGCAGATGCAAGCGAAACTACAACAAGTCCAACAAGAAGCATAACAATAACCCCAACAGCTCCAGGATCAAATGTAGAAGAAAATATTGAAAGGCAATAACGCCAGAGAAGAACTGCATAAACACACCACAAACTGCACTAAAATCTTCAGAGAAGTCTTCGACTGGATGGGCATCATCGCTCAACAAAATCAGATTTTAGAGGAGGTTAGAAAAAAAAATTAGGTGCTAAACGAGGAAGTTGCAGTCACAATGGACCCTATGGAGCAACAATAGAAGTTCGACCAAATCCAACAGGCCGAAAACAAACTAAATACACTCTATGAGGCACAGTCTGTAGTCAAGAAATAACTGCACAACTTCCGACCGGTAATCCAGACAACCTACATACAAATACATCAGGTCGACGCAACAAGAGACTCTGAGTGGAATTCTTTGGTTTTAGCCAAGACAAATGAATACATCAAAGAAACGACCCAACAATTCCTTACAGAAGCATCACTCGTCGCTTGGAAGTGGCAGGACAAAGTTGGAAGATTTCACGAAGTAAAACACCGAGATTTAGATTTGGTACTAGAATTGGGCCCTCCGTTTGAGGAGGCAAATGAAGAAAATGAACAAACAAAAGATCCCAAATAAGAAGAAAAAATGGACAATGGAAAATAATAGTTTCTCCTGGAGGATGTGAAAGAACCAAGCGCTTGACTCGAGGACGAGTCAAGAATTGTGGTCGAAGCCTGTTGGGCCCTTCATTTTTGGGAAGAAACTGCACAATTTTTGACTAAGCACGAGTTTCACAAACTTCATCAGAGGCAGGGAGAAAGGGAAACAAAAAAATAGATGTGGAAGTTAGCGCAACGCCAGCTAAGAAACAAACGGTTGCAATAGAACAAGAAATCTAGCAAGTTGAGAAGGAAGACACAAACCAACTATATAGGGATGAATATAAATGTAAAAGAGTTGGTGTTTTTGTGGTTGTTCGTTCAGTTCATTGATTGGGTTAGAGTTGGGTTTATTCATGTCTATCAGAGTTTCCCAAGGGTTTGGGATTAGTTGTTGAAACTTGTTGTAAGAGACAAGCTAGAGTTAGTACTGAACCTTTCTATGTAACTCTAAGTCTATAATGAAGGAAAGATCCTGGAGCTAATATGAAGGAGAACCAAATTTTCAAGATATGATGTGTCTTTGTATGTTTACTTATGCGTTACATTGTTCCTTTATGGTTTATGAGTTCTGTTTGATGGTTCTATGTTTAATCGTTGCTCATAACGTAAGTAGGTTCAATTCTTGCAGTTAGATGTTTTGTATCTGATGTTGTCTCTTGTGGAAGAACATGAATGAGTTTCGAACAATCTATGGATCCTACCCTTCCCTATCTATCTGTCTCATCAGTGCTTCGAGTGAGACTTCTTCTCTTCGGAGGAGATGAAAATGCCAGTTCTCTAGACTACGCGGTACCTTTTATTGGTAACTAGAGAAGGAACTTGGTTTGATCAAATGCATGTCAACAATGTGTTTCCTGAAGAGGTACCCAGTCTACCTCTAAGAAGAGACATTTATTTATCAATAGAACTTGTACTTGGAGTGGTGCCAATGTCTAGAGAACCTTATAGGATGAGTACCCCAGAGCTATTTGATCTCAATTACAGTTGAAGGAGAAGTTGGAAAAGGATTATATTTAACCTAGTGTGTCTCCTTGGGGAGCACCATCCTTGTTTGTGAAGAAGAACGATGGCATACTCAAGTTGTGCATAGACTATAGACAACTCAACAAAATGAAAATTAAGAATAAGTATCCCTTGTTAAGAATTAACGACTTATTTGACTAGTTAATGGGTGCTACAATTTTCTCCAAGATGGACTTGAGGTATGGATACCATCAGGCTTGAATTAAGGATGGATACACCCACAAAAAAACCTTTAGGACAAGGTATGGGAACTATTAATTTGTGGTGGTACCATTTGGGCTTACCAATGCACCATTTGCCTTCATGTGCTTGATGAATAGTGTGCTCAACAAGTTTTTGGAAAAAATTGTGTTAGTTTTCATTGATTATATCCTAATCTATTCTAAGAACAAGGAGAAACATGGAAGAGCATGAAGAGAACCTCAAGCTAGTAAATCAAGTGTTGAGAGAGCAGAAGATCTATGAAAATCTTAGTAAGTGTGAATTTTTTCTAAAACAAGTCTAATACTTAGGCCATATCATCACTCAAGAAGGGATTGAAGTTGATATTGAAAATATCAAATCCATTATATATTGGCCTACATGAAAATATTTAACTGATATCAGATCCTTTATGGGCCTAAAAGGGTACTATAGAAAGTTCATAAAGGGTTTTTCCAAGATTGGTTATCCAATCAACTCCCTTCAGAAAAAGGGAGATAAATTTGTTTGAGCACTCAAGTGTGAAGATATTTTTCAACAACTGAAATAACGGTTGACCAATGCACCTATGCTGAAAATAGGAGATCCAAACAAATTTTTCCTTGTGTGTACAAATTCCTACAAAGAAGAATGGAGATGAGTCATCATGCAAGAAGGGCATTTAGTCTGTTATGAATCCAAGAAATTGAATAAGCATGAAATGCATTATGTGACCCATGAATTATAATTATCTTCCATAGTGTACGCCTTGAAAATGTGGAGACACTACCTCCTAGGAAGAAAATTTGTGCTTATGACATACCAGATTGATGTAATTTTTTGACCAGCCCAAATTAAATGCTAGACAAGATAGATGGATGGCTCTCCTCAGTGAATTTGATTTTGAAATCAAACATATCAAGGGAAAATAAAATAGAGTGGTTGATTCCCTCATTAGAAGCATGGAAGTGATTCAATTGGTATTCGTAAGAACCTGCAAATCAAACATCAAGACAAGAGTCAAGAGTGCACAAGAAACATATGAATTTTTAAAAAATGTAAAGACATATCTAGAACAAGAACCCATAGGAATGAAGTATGATGACTACCAACTGTTGAATGATGGCTTGTTAACATACAAAGATCAGTTGTATATCCCAAATTGTGATGATTTGAAGAGGTTCATCCTGGATGAACTACATAAAAGACCATATATTGGTCATCCTAGTTACCCAAAAATGATAATAGAGACCAAGAGGTTGTTTTACCAGCTAGGAATGAAAAAGGAAATAACATAGTATTTAGCTAAATTTTTGGAATACCAGCAGGTTAAATTGGAAAACAAGCACCTAGCATGGATGTTGTAGGCCCTAACTATTCCATAGTGGAAATGGGAAACCATCTCCATGGATTTTATCATGGGATTACCTAAATCAGCCAAACACAATGATTCCATTACAATAGTTGTGGACAGGTTGAGTAGGTCTTCTCACTTTATATCAGTAAAGTCCACTTGAAAGGAAATAGATATTGCCAATATTTTCATGAAATAAATATTAAGACTACATGGGATGCCTAGGGAAATCATCTCAAATAGAGATATACAATTTACTTCAAATTTTTGGAAGTCTATGTTTGTTGGTTTTGGAACTAAATTGTTATTTAGTAAAACCTATCACCCTCAGAAAGATGGGAAGATAGAGATGGTAAACTGAGTATTGGAAGACTTGTTAAGGATGCATGTGATGTATCATCCCAAGAAAAGGGAATAATACCTACCACTAATAGAATTTTCCTACAACAATGGCTATCATGAATACCTGAAAATGAATCCTTTTCAGGCTCTCTATGGTAGACAATCAAATATTTCAATCAGCTAGGACAACCCAATGGAAAAATTACAATTGGGCCAGAGATGATAAAGGAGTTAGAACATCAAGTAGCTCAAATAAAGAAAAATCTAAAAGTGTCCCATGACAGGAAGAAGAGTTATACAAACAAAAAAAGGACTCATAAAGAGTTCAAAGTAGGGGATCATGTGTATCTATGAATTAGACCCAAAATAAGTTCCTTGAGGATGGTAACATGTGCCAAGTTGGCACCTCACTTTTGTGGAGCCTTTGAAATTCTGGATAGAGTGGGACATGTAGCTTATAGATTAGCTTTACCTCTGACAGTGAAAGCACATAATGTTTTCCATGTTTCATTGTTAAAGAGATATGTACATGACTCTTCTCACACAATTGATTGGTCTGTGATCTATGTGGAACCAGAGGGAGAATTCCTGCCAAAACCTCAGTGTATCCTATATAGGAAAGATACCCCTCTCAGGAACAAAACCATTTCACGGGTCAAGGTGCACTGTAAATACTTTTGTCCTGATGAAGCTACATGGGATCTGGATGATTCCATGAAACATGCATACCATGTTTTCTTCATTATTGTTGTTATCGAACAAATCAGTAAGTGTAGACACAAACTAATCTCCCTAATTTCAACAAGAAGCTAGAACAAAATAGGGAAAAATAAAAACTTCTCCTTATATTTCATTGTCATATAAACTAGTTCAGAGAGGGACACATGACATACCCTTTAAATGACGTTTTCTCCTCACTAGTGTCGTCCTTGTCGTTCCATATTTGATTTTGTGGGATAGTGAACCTATTTAAGAAGTACAAACCAACAAAGAGAGAGAACAACGATATATATATTCCAATGAATTCTATGTATAATATCAAGGAGTTATACATCAAAATTAAAGACACCTTTATAGGGAAGAAATGTGTTGATGAATTATATTAAATTAAAGTGGAGAATACAACCCATGCATTGATGTTTCAAGGTCCTTTCCAATGGATCTTTGCTTCAACACACACACATATTTTCTCCAATTCCTTTGATGAAGAAGATCCACAACCTGACTTAGAGAGCTAATGCAAAGCTATCTCAAGTATAATCTATAGTAGAGTTCTTCATGCATAAGAAAGCCTTAGATTTTTCCATAAGATATCCCTCTTTATATAGGGTGAAAGAAGGATGGATGAGGAGATTAGGATGATCCCACTAAATCAGAGAAGCGAGTAAGATCCAAACTGATCAGAGGCCACCTCATATTCTAGAATATTCCCTTCTAGAACCTTCGTGAATTTCACTTTTCCTCTTGTTTAAGCATTTTCACACCCTATGCATAGGAAACCTTCGACAATGTCAAAGTCTAGTTTTGGTGCAACATGTGATGAGAAAGTATCGTGGCACCACAAGCATAGAGCAGGGTGCGATGATCTCATTTGACATAGTTTTTAAGGAAGAAAAGATAATCCACTTTTCTCATGGAGAAAGTCTCTTTTAGTGTTTTCAGGGAACATGGAAGTGAGTCATGCACATATTGTGACTTGATCATTGGGGTGACCAAAATAATGTGTAACAGAATGCACCCCAAAGTATGAATTTGGAACCTGTGACAACTAAAATAATTTGTAGAATGTGTGTGTCGAAAACAATGATCTCATTGGTCGGGAACCTGTAAACAATCAAGCATCTGCATAATGATATACCATCTTCTAAGGTAGGAATTCCCATACTCAAAATACAAGTGACTCTAATCATAAGTGTGAAGTGAGTCATGGACAATAAACATACACTGTTGATCGATGTCATCATGATTCAACATAGCCATGAGAAATACACTATGGATATATGCTCTTTAAGAATTCAAATTCTGACATAGCCACGAGACATACACAATGGATCTATGTGTCAGTACAAACTCATGAATTCTCCATCGCAACCTGGGACGATTTGGTGAGATCCAGGGTCTTCATTTTTATCATCCAGAAGTACGAATCTATCCATGTGATTACAGGAGATGAAGTAGAACATGGTAGAAACCACTCGATTATAGGTCATTAATGAAACCCATTAACAAGTGTGAGGAAAATCAACATTGATGTCAATGACTCCCAAGGTACTTGAGTACAATCCAATGAATATGAATGAATGAGTTGAAGTTGAACAATCAATGGAATCTTACAATTAGGGGCCAATGATGTGAACCCACTATTGAAAGTGAAGACACCTTCCATTGAGGCATGCATGTTCCAAAGTACTAAATTATTTGTAAGTCTTGTTTCCGAATAATGAGTTGAAGTCGACAGGAAAAGAATCGTCATAGGAGGGCCTTAATGTATCCCCCATCAATGAGATGAAATATGTAACATATTTGAAGTAGATCAGAGTATGAAGTGATTCATAAATGACTCAGTGAAGGCCGAGATGGTATAAAATTTAGAACTGCAGATGGTCGACTCGATAGAAGGCTTGTTTAGGTTGGAATTCTCTTGAACATATGAACAACATGACAATTGTCTTGGTAGAATGGACTCAAGGAGGACCCAAAATATGGACATGTGGATGATCAAATGAGAGACAAATGGATTTCCCAACTCAGATAAAGATGAAGGGGGGTGTCATGTTCAAGAGTGACATATTACTACTAACACAGATACAGATACACATTTCTTTCCCAATTTTGCCCCACCGTTTATGGTGAGTACCTCTTTATTTTTACGAAATCTTGAGGAAGATAAAATATGCTTGTAATGTAAGCTCATCCTTCGGATGATTCCTTCGGAGTATTTTTAACGAACCATGGGAAGGATTGGTTTGGTCCCATATGGGCCTTTCGATGTTTTTTTTACGAGTCCAAAGAAAGAAAACTTAGGGGTTTTTCATGTTTAGAGAGTCTGAAAAACACTTAAAGAAAACTCCAAAATGTCCTTTTTCATAAGTTATTCCGATGAGACAGAAAAAGAGATAATCTACTGCTCATGATATGTTTTCTTCAAATACTTTTACAAGTGTGAAAATAACAAGGTCACTTGACTATATTTTCATGTTTAGAGGGATTGAAAAGAGCTGAAAGGAACTAAATGATTTCTTGTGAACTTGAATGATCCCAAGTCGCCACAGGGGATACACAACCAGGGTACGATAATGTCGCTCTGTGTAAAAGAGAGCCCCTGCAATGAATGCAACTCAAATTTTGAAAAAATAAAATGAGTTAGGAAAACTTATAACTTTTGGATTTTGATGAATCTAATCATCCTTTGATGTTGTTTGGGAGGTTTTCCTTAGTCATTATTCTCGAGTGGAGGGAACGTCAGCACGAGGAAGAAGACTAATTTTACAGGAATGACCCAAGCACTTTCATGGTACTCCAGGAGTGTGGTTTGGTCAAATTTTTCAAAGTTTAGGGCATGAGAGCCCAAATGAGGCTATTGGAGTACCTAGTCCACACGTGGGATGTCAATGAACAAGCCTTTCATGTGGGTGTGCATACACTTACCTTGGAGATAGATGATATTTATTTTTTTATGGGGTTATCTTGTTGAGGCTCTCGGGTATCACTTTCGGGAAGTAGAGGTGGTGGAGAACCCATGGACTGTTATGTTGTACATCATTGCGTTCTAGGTAAAGAAAAACACAGTGGAAAGGTTTCTATTAGGGATGTTCAATATTTACCCTTGAGAACTATCCTCTACACTATCACTCATATGGCAGGAGTGAGGCTCCCCACATGGATTTAAAAAACCAATTTCAGTATGCTATAGAGTGTATGGAGCCCCGGGTCTTCAATTGGTGCGAGGGTATTTTTAAGAACATGAAGAAGCAACTTACAAAGTGTCGGAACGGTTGGTTTAAACAATTTGGCTATGGATCCATTTTGGTATCCTTCTTCTTGGAGAGGCTCCCCATCATACACCTACAGGTCGAGTGGGGAATACACACTCCAAAATATACTTGAATGAAAAGATGGGTGGATTTGATGGCTTGACATGGTGGCATGCCCATCATCAAATATGATGAAGCTTTCTTCTAGTGGCTAAGAGATCAAATCATTAAGGTTGAGGACTATCCTTATGATGGGACCGACTTCCGTGGGGACCCCGACTTGGAATTACCTGAGGGATGTCAGTGGGGAGACATAGGTAAGGAGAATTTTTTCATTATATGTTGTTTTTGGTATTTTAATTATAATTTTTTTTTGTCATTTATCCAAGACTAATCAAGCTCTCTAAAAAATGCAGATGTGGAACCTTATTGTCCTTCAGGATCATATCCTATTCAGAGATGATGAGAGATAGGCATCGCGGTGGGTCAAGGACTAGCTACTAAGGATATCGAGGAGATCGAACATAACCTAGAGGGATTAACCATGAAAATCCTCGACATCAAGGTGGACGAGTTACCTCAGTGCTACCAACACCATACAATTGGCATATCAACATCCATTGGCCAACTTCTCTATAGAGTGACACGTCCAGTCATTTGTTACAATGAGCAGACTCCTTGATGCTTATGTATATAAAGCCATGAGCTTCACTATTTTGACATTTTGGTCTTAGGACAAACACTTTTTGTAACTTTTGACATATTAATATAAAGTTCCTACTGGCTTACTTGTCCTTTTAAATGTGTGTTTGGATTTATAAATGGCGCAAAAGTCTATCTAAAACATAATTAGCCAATGTATTTGCTAATATGTTTATACATCTAGGAATATGTTGATACTTAATATAATCAAAATGTCCTTCCAAGAGGTGAATTCTTAAGTATACCCATAACAATGTAGGACTTCAAATAGAATAAGTGTTACTCAATTTCATCACTACTAACTGTGAATCAAGTCTTACAACAAGATTACATATTCCAAATGAAATGGAATCAGTTAAAAACTCGATGACTGCAATGTATTCCACGATATTATTAGTTGCACGACCAAGGAAAACATCGTGTAAACTGATCAACTCATCTGTAGGTGCATAGATTACCCATGCAATAGATGCTAGCTTTTGAGTACTACAAATAGCACCATCAACAAAGCTAACATATGGTAGTGAAGAAATTGACATCTGGAAACCAAGAACAATGAAGGGTAAGCAACCTAAATGCGGAACAAAAAATGAAAAAATCACATTAGAGTATGATACACTAAAAATACAAAACACTCATGCAAAAATATTTTAAGAATAATACTTCTTCAAGTGAAGCCCATTTATGGGTTCACTAAAAGGAATTCCATCATAATATACTAGCTCATAATCCCCTTTCTCCAACACTCATTTAACGATATACGGTCCATGCCACACAGGCTCGAATTTACCGACCCCTAATAAGTTAGGATCTTGTTCGTAAAGGAGAACTAAATCAAACTCAGAAAAAAACACGTGGTTTGACATGCTTGTCATATTGATATTTGACATGTTTCTTCTAAGTTTCTATGACTAAGGAAACATCATGATGAGTCTCATCTAATTGCATCAAATACAAGAGACGTTTCTCTTTGGCTTAGGTGTTAGGGAGAAGTTTGAAAACTAGTTTCAAAGATGGGATTTCAAATTCAATCAACATAATAGCTTCGATAAAATATACTAATTGGAAAGATGTGAACCCTGTAGTCAATTTAACGGATGTCTGATAGGCCCATAATTCCTAGAAGAGAATCATGTTCCATCTTGCCTTGTGAATTCCTACCATCCATCGAAGCATAGTAGTGAGAACTTTGTTGATTGATTCAACCTGGTCATTGGCCTGCGGCTAGTAAGGTGTTGAGTTTTCATGTCGAAGACCCAACTTCTTGGTAAGTTCAGACATCATGAAATTGTGAAAATTACTACCATGGTCGGTGAAAATGGCTTGAGGGAGAGAAAATTTAGTAACGATATGATTGAATATGAACAACGCTACATTTTTCCCAATATTATCAAATGTAGGCATCGCCTCAGACCATTTACTAAAATAATCCATGGCTACGATAATGTATCAATTCCCCCTGACCGAGTGAGGGTTACATGTCATGAAGTCAATGCCCCATTTAGCGAATGGACCAACATAAACTACAAGTTAAAGAGGAGAAGGATGTGATCAGATCTTGTTGTTATACATTTGATAAGCATGGCATTTCTGAATGGCAATAATGAAATACTTAAACAACGAAGGCTAGAAGTAACCAAATAGTAATATATTTTGGGCAGTGGCATACCCAGAAATATGACCACCACATGCTCTGGAATGACATTCATTTAAAGCTTTCTCACCTTCATCATAGGTTATACTTCCTTAAAATATGGATTCAATACCACGACGGTAAAGGGTATCACTGAGGATAATGTATTTATGGGATTGATACTGAATACGACGATGATCTACACGAGAAATATCTGGCAGACAATTTTGGATTTGGAGATAAATTATAATGTCCCCATACCATATTTCTTCAGAACTAATCAAGAAGAGAGACTCATCGGGAAAGGAATCCTCTTCCACAACTCATGTCTCAATGGAGAGAAGGTCACATATCAACTCAAAAAAAACCAAAGATTTATTTGACTTGGCTCACTCAAACTCCAAATCAAACTCCTGGAGAATTACTATCCATTTGGAGTATTTTCCCCCCAGCAATTGTCGATTAAGGATGTGTTGCATAGGGTTGCAATCGTAAATGATTGTAGTTTTGTGTAATAAGATATAATGACGAAAACATTGAACAACTTGAACAGCTGCCAAGCCTAGTTTCTCCACATGCATATATTTGGTTTTAGTGGTCATGAGACTTCAACTCAAATAATAGATAACATGTTCATCGTGCGAATCATCTTATTGGACTAGAACCATAGCTATGGTAGAGTCTGAAGAAACTAAGTATAAGAAATAATCTTGACTATAATCGGGAGGAAATAAGAGTGGTGTATGGGTTAAGGAAAGTTTCAAAGATTCAAAGGCTTTGTTGGAAGTCTCGTCCCATACAAAATCGTGATCCTTCTTAAGAAGTGAGTGAAACCTTTCGTTAGTTCATCATAATTGGGGATGAATCGACGTAAAAAATTTTCTTTCCCTTGCAAAATTTGGATTTTCCATAAGGTAGAAGGAGGAGGCAAATTGAGAATAGCTTCAACCTTCAAGGGATCCACCCTAATTCCATGTGTAGAAATGATAAAACCAATAATTCGTCCAGACTCCACACAAAAAATGCATTTATGTGGATTCAATTGTATGTGATAATATCGACAGCGTAGGAAAATAGCTCGTAAGTGTGCCAGGTGATCTTGTCGATGCATAGAATGCACCGGTAAATCATCGAGGTAAGGTTGTACAATGTGCTTAATATCATGCAAAGCATAAGAGATAATGCATTGAAAAGTCACACCAGCATTCTTGACACCAAAAGGGAGTTTCCAGTATGCAAAGGTTCCCCAAGGGAAAATAAAAGAATTCTTATGTTGATCTGGGGGTAAAATATTGATTTGATTATAGCCGGAGAATCCATCCATCAAAGTGAAGATCTCACTCTTAGCACAATCGTCAATGAACAGGTCAATGAAAGGGGTTGGATAATTATCTTTGGGACAATCCTTGTTGATATCCCTATAATAAACACAAACATGGATCATGCCTTGTTTCTTCTTCATCAGAACAATATTGTACACCTAACCAGTCAATGATATAGGGTAGACAAAACCGGCTGTAAGAAGTTTTTCAACTTTGAGTTTAATAGCAATAGCTTTGCGTGGATGTACTAGGCGAAGTCTTTGTTGAACGGGTTTAGTGTCCAGGTAAGTCTTAATTTCATGTACAACAATATATGGATCAATTCAAGGAATCTCTTCGTAAATCCAGGAAAAAAAGTCACAAAATTCTTGGAAAAGGGCCTTGTAAATTTAGATCTCATTAACAGAACATGAGGCACTGATATGAACATTTTCCATGATTATGGGTTTAATCAAAATATCTAGAGGGATGGTGGGTGAAATATTTCCCAAGTCCCCTTCGTACAAAACATCATTTTCTGGTTCAGGAACATGGGAAATAGTAATGACAGTAGACGAATTCAAAATTCATTGGTAACTCTCTATGGTCTCGGGTTCTAGGAAGAGGATAGAACAATGATGCACATCATCCCATGGGCTATCTTCCATAGACATAACTGTCATGATAATCTCATCGGTGTGAAATACCATGTGAAACGGATCCAGAGACGTATATAAGAGAGAATGAGGAGAATGGGTTGTCGATTGAATATCTAGATAATCCAATTCCACCAGACTTAAAGGCATTCGGTCGCTGTAACAAAGACAATCGTCAAATATAGGTATTTTCCAAGGGTCATAAGACTCATGGATTTCATCAATAGTGTTCGAGATCATGTTAATTGAAGTGACAAAAGGACGAGGAATATTGGGTGGTGAAATGGGCAACATACCCATTAACAGTGAATCCTTTAGAAGACCCACACCAACATTCTCATAACCGGGAGGTGTTTTCACAATGAAAGGTACATTACTAGTGCATGAATCCAAATTAAAAAAGGCAAGTTGATCGACAGTAACAACTTTTCCTTGGTGAGGGAAATGTATCACATGGGAAAGAGTAGAAACAACTGCACACATAGAATCAATACAACTATGGCCAAGTAGAAGGTTGTAATTGAGAGGTGCATCAAACACCTCAACCTCCACATTAACTTATTTTCCTTCTAACACAATAGATAATGAAAGAAGAACAACATAAGGTTCAAACCCTGTACCATTAAAACATTTTAGAGTATTGTGTGACTTGGTAAGGGCAGGAGAGCCAATGTCTTTCCAACAAGTGACAAGCATGATGCAATTCGAGGCTCCTTCATCAATAATGGTTCGAAAAATATTCTTATTTTACACAACGACTTGTATTTGAAATGTTAATTGAAGAGGGAGCCTTGGAATGTGATCTTCCAAGTCAAATATTATCAAGTTTGTATCGTTAGGATCAATTCCACCAATAGCCTTTAACAATTCCTTCCATGGCATAGGAAAACTTTGAAGGACTTCAAGAGCCGACATCGCAGAAGGTGCATGTGCAAGATCTTCTACAATACTATAGTTTTGAGTAGCACGTGTGTGAGGGTTAAATGACTACTTACGAACAACGCCCTCAAGAGGAGGAAGAAGAAATGTATCTCGACTCGGTCGTTCAAGATGAAGAGGACCATTGGGAGTTGAATTCGATGGAGTATATTGAACCAATGGAGGTGGTGAATCATAAACTTTCTCTTTTGAAGGAGAATAATATTTGGCTCGAGTAGTGAATGCAACTTCATTCTTATTAGAGTCACTAGTACACATAAGTACATAAGATGTGGTAGAGGGAGAAGGTTGGTAATGAATAACCAATTGGGCATGTTGTTGAGAAGGAAAAGGTTGTGACAAAATGATGGGTGTAGGAGGTGTCCCAGTCCCTTGCAGGAACTTAGTAACCTCAACACGTCATGGACAATATTTCATATAATGATCCTCACCAAAGATAAGACAAGGATAAGGATGTTTTCACTTTTCTTTGTCATCAACGGGCTGAGTCTTAGGTTTATCAAATTTATTATTATTATTTTTATCCTCTTTATTCTTCCCCTTCCCTTTCTTTTAATTTTGATTTTTACCGATAGGTGTAGATTGAGACGTATTAACCTCAGGGGTTTTACCGAGAGAAGGAGTCAGAGGAGGAGTATTTTGTACATTAGAAGTAGTAGATTTGGGATTGGAATGACTAGCTTTTTTAGACTGAGTCTCAGCATGGAAATTTCCAATCACACCGTCAACAACATGAGAAGCTACTAGAAGTGTCAGGGTTGGATTTTTAGACGGCCGAGGGGCATCATGGATCAAGTCATATAGCATGCCATTTTTTTAATAAATGAGATCCAAGTATTGAGAAAGACTAATATCCTACTCTTTAGTGATGACACCACCCATGAGGACATCATGGGCTATAGGACCGATGAGTGACTTGGTAAACCACTTAGCCAATAGTTGATTAGGAAGGGGAACTTTGATTAAGTGTCTTCTCTGCCTCCACTCATGAATATGATTGGAAATATGAGTAGAAGAGGATTGTTTAAATGAACCCAAAATTTTGGTTCTTGTCTCATATCGTATCGGTAACTAGTAATGCGTTAATAAATCCATAGATAAGGTGTTGAAATCATTGAATAATACTTGTGGAAATTCGATATACCATTTGGTTTCCAAACCCGTAAGAGTTCGTTGGAAAATATGTAATCTAATGGATTCATCCATCAAGGAGTTGGATGAACACGAAAGATGAAATTTCATGACGTGATTATTTGGGTCTTCTCCCGATCGAATGTCAAACTTAGTAATGTCTGATGGTAACTTGGCAGGTATGACCAACCAATAAAGAGAATTCAAGATAGGATCATTCAAAATCCTAGATAAATATGGTAAATCTAAAGTAGCAAGAAACGACAGTTGTTTGTTCACTTGAGGAAACTAGTAATTTTGAGGAGGTAATCCCATATGTATACCAATAGGACCATAAGAAGTCTGTAGATAGTTAGAGGGTCCTGTCAAATTTGGTGGTGGAGGGTTTGGAGTCAAATATCCAACATGAGTTGGTTGATTGGGTATGCTTCCTTCGAAAGGAGGATTAGAATGAAAATATTGAACCCAGGTAGGATTCATAGAGCCTAGATATGGTTTCCTGGGATTAGGGGGTACAAAAGAATTTAATTGAGGAGGTTTCCCCCCAGGAAGTTGTTGATTTCCTTGGAAAGGAAAATTCCAAGGTTGATATTGTAATCCAGAGATATATTTCTCGTACACTAGGTTATGACCCCCAACTTGGGGTTCCCCCCCAACTTGAGGTTTCCCCCCAACTTGATGTTGGATCGCAACTTGAGGTTTTCCTCCAATAGGAATTTGAAAAATAGAAGCGACATAATGACTTGTGCCTCTAAATTGATTGGAGCTACTTGGGCTAGGACAATTAGATCCTCTAGGTGGAGGTGGAGGAGGAATTCTAGGCCCCTCGGAGAGAACCTGGGTAGGTGTAGGAACAAAAATTCAAGCATCAGTATACCAAGGAGGAACAAAAAATTAGGCCTTACGGATGGACTCTGGGAAGGATTAACAATAGAAGTATTAAGAGTGTTATACCCAGGTGGAAGTGAAAAAATTGATATAAGAAGAAGTGGTGTTCCAATAAGAGCTTGAGTGATTACCAAAATTCTGGCGGAAACACGTGTAACTTGTGGGACCAGGGTAGAGATAGTGAGATGTAGGGGAAGAATTGTATGAGAACCAACCAACAATTCGTCTGAAACCATGACAAAATTACTGGTCGTTCTAGTAAAATTATCTAAAGGTATTGTATAAGCAGTGGAAGTCATAGGTGTATGTGATGCCATAGGTTTATTAGGACTCATTCATAGTTTATCAAAAATATTGTGTCCCGAAGAGGTCCTCCAAAGAGAACGGACAAGGACTAAGCTATGATTAAAAATACCAGCAGTATGAATCGAAGTTCTAAATAATTCACTCTAGAAGGGTGGATCATCTATACTAGAATCTTTGTAAGGTCGAGTAGGTATTCTAGTATAATCTTCAACAATAATGTCTCCTAACAAGTTTATTCAGAGAAAAAGTGAATATTGTATAACACTCAATAACAGATTTACATGAAGTGTTGATTCCTCCAATGGAGTAGAACTTCCAATCTCAGAGGCCACATGATTATTGACTGCTCCTTCAGGAGAACCCTTTGGTGAGTTAGGAAGCAAAGGAGCATATTCTTCTAACTCTTCAAGAGGCAACCCTTGCATCCTATGTGAATGGAAAGGGTCGATGTTGGCCAAATAAAGGGTGAAAGAAATCTATGGCCAACTAGAGAAACAAACAAAACTCACTAATAAAATATAGATATCAAACACACAAACAAACCTTCTTATTTCGAAGTCACTAGTTGGTGATTAAATCCAACGTCATGAAATCAAGACAAGAAGGGGCTGGGATAAAGAGGGTGGAAAATTTACGTTGACGACCTACTTAATAGACTTACACCCTTGTGCAAGCTCCCACATATAATCGTGGGTATACCATCCAAGGAGCCCGAGTGAGTTTGGCCAACGTCGATTCCAGGTACCTTGAAGACTTGCCCCTCCACAGTCACCTCATGTAAAGACTCTAAAGAGATAGGTGACTAAGGTTACCAATTACAACAATGATTCCTAGAGAAGCAGTCGACAATCCGATCCACATGCAAGGGCAGGGTATCTAAGACCGAAGTTGACTCGAGAAGGTCTGCACAATATTTTATTCTCAAGTGACCCCCAATACTACATGCAATATCTACACTAAGATCAACAAAGAAGGGTGATTAACTATGTCAACCCTAATGCGACCTCGTGATTGACCCTTGTGTTAGAAGGGCTTCCCAGGAACAAATGTAGCAAGCGGATTTAAACTCTCCCTATCACAAGATACTAATGTGTGTTTTGATGCTTTGGAGAGTGTTCCTCACAACCTATTCTAGATATATATCCTAGCTAATGTTGGTGTATAAAAGTTCTAGAAAATAAAATTTGGTAATAGATTTTAAAATTACATTGAATTTTAATGGTTATTGCTTACTCAAAAAGGGAAACATAAATGAAATTGATGATTTATTTGACCTTGAACCAATAAAATGCAAAAAGAGATGATATGAAATCGTTTCATTCGATGAACTTATAATAGGGAGAAGGTTTCTCTTTCCAGAATACAAAAATTTACAAAGTACAATTTCTCAATCTTTGAATGATATGGATTCCAAACAATCAAAGCCACTAAATTTCCAATTTTCGCTTTTCAAAAAATATTTGAATGCAAAAGGTTTCTTACAAAGACTAATAAAATAAGAATAAACTTCATTATTTTCCTTTTCAAATGAGAACAAAGACATAATCCAAAAATAAAGAATGGTCCAAGAAGATAAATTCACTCTCAACACTATTTCCCAAACCAAACTCATAATGCAAGAAAAAAATGAAAAGATAAGAAAACTATTTGTGAAAACAATTTTTTTTTTCCAATCAACAACAATCCAAAACTTAAAAATCAATCCAAAACTCAAAGATATCAATAACAACTTATCAAGCAAGCACTAGGGAACAAGGCCTTGAGATTATACCCTTGCAATAAGAAGTAAAAGATAAAACTTACAAAACTTATGAAGAGGACTCTCAATTCTTGAAAAACAATCAAATTCAGGATTAAAATATGCAAACCAATCATTCACCAAGACTAAAAGTTCACCCCAAGAAGTAAAGAAAATTTGGGCAAAGAGAAGAAAGTTGACTGTCACTCCAACAATTTCTACAAGAATCTTCATAGGCTATAGAAGAGTACAGTGCGACGATGAAGGATCGTCGCAGGTTGAAATAAAAAGACAATGTGGAATTGTCTCTCTGGTTCACACAAGCAGGGTGTGAGGATGTATGAATATAAGGAAAATTTAAAAGGAGGAGAAAGTTTCACAATGAACTTTCAGAACTAGGGAGTCAATATGGATCACCCACAGACTCAGAGAATGAAATTGATCAAAAGAAGGTAGGATAAAATCAAATAAGAACCAAAAAAACAAAAGAAGTCATTCCCCAGTATGGTCACCAATTTTGTTATCAGAAAAATTGGTAAGTGCGGACACAAACTAATCTCCCTAACTTCAACAAGAAGATAGAAAAAAACAGGGCAGAATACAAACTTCTCCTTAGATTTCATTGTCATATAAACTAGTTCAAAGAGAAATAAATGACATACCTTTTAAATGGAATTTGATCCTCGCTACTGTCATCCTTGTTGATCCATATTTGGATTTGTGGGATGGTAAACCTGTTTAATAAGTACAAACAAACAAAGAGAGAGAACAACAATATATATATTCCAATGAATTCTATGTATAAGATCAAGGAGTTACACAATAAAAGTAAAGACACCTTTATAGGGAAGAAATGTATTGTTGCATTATATAAAATGAAAGTGGAGAGTACAACCCATGCCTTGATGTTGCAAGGTCCCTTCCAATGGATCTTTGCTTCAACAGACACACCTTTGCTCCAATTCCTTTGATGAAGAAGATCCACAACTTGACTTAGAGAGCTAAAGAAAAGTTTTCTCAAGTATAATCTATAACATAGTTCTTCATACATAAGAAATCCTTATCCTTTCCATAAGAGATGCCTCTTTATATAGGGTGAAAGAGGGATGGATGAGGAGATTAGGATGATCCTACTAAATCAGAGAAGCGAGTAAGATCCAAACCGATCGGAGGCCACCTCATCTTCTAGAATATTCCCTTCTAGAACATTCATGAATTTCACTTTTCCTCTTGTTTAATCATTGCCACACCCTATGCACAAGCATCCTGCAATGATGTCATAGTCCAGTTTTGGTACAGCATGCGACGATCAAGTATCATCGCACCCCAAGAATAGAGAAGGGTGTGATGATCTCCTTTGGCATAGTTTTTAAGGAAGAAAACATAATCCACTTTTCTCGTGGAGAAAGTCTCTTTTAGTGTTTTCAGGAAACATGGAAGTGAGTCATGCACATATTGTTAGTTGATCACTGGGGTGACCAAAATAATGTGTACAATTGTATATAGAATTTTTGCGGCAGATAGAACATCGAGGGAGGTGTTCCTGTAAGGGGGAGGGGGTTGTAACACCCATGTTTCCCCTAGTTTGTAAATATAATTATTATCATGAGCAAAACTATAGATAGGCCTATAATATGATTATTGAAATAAAATGGACCTTTGATTAATTATGCAATGTAAATATTTGGTTATTAATGCAACATGGAAATGTTGAACTACTGTTGAAGGGATTTTCTTCACAGGTTATGATGTCATGAGAGGAATGGTGTAAGAGGGAAGCTATTAATAGTTGGAATGACCCTTCCAGGAAGTACCCTGCCAATTAAAAGAAAATACAGACCATGAACTATCCTTATCCCAAACAATTGATTAGAAGTAAAGCTGGTAGTTGGGATGTCTACTTCCAGAAACAATGAAGGATGGGTAGAAGTATCCATTGATTATAGTTTGACTTGACCCACGAGGTATTGGGGAAGAATACAAAAAAATAAAGGGACAAAGGATAGTAAGGGGGAAGAATAAAAAAAAATAGACACACATTGGGGAAATATTGAGCACTGGAGCGGAGATAATGAGAACTCTCTGGTGTGAGGAAAATGAAACCAATAGTGCAGAAGTAATATATGCTCCTTGGAAAAATTTATAAGAAAACCAATTATCCTCTCGTGGCATCGTATATTGGCCCGGGGGTGGCTAGATATAATGGTGCATAGTACAACCTTTCTTATGGTTAGGTGGAGAGTGGCACACCCTTTAGGAGTTTCCAGTATCTCCCAAGTTATAGATGAATAACATGTTTACCCTTCTGTGTATTGAACTGATATATATATATATATATATATGGTCAAACACTCAGTATTGTGATTATGGATATCAATATCATACTTGTGAGCATGATTGTGTATTTTGGAGATGACCTCATGTTTGCGTGAAATATATATCTTTGGACATCCTAGTGTTCTTGATTACAAATTGTCTCGTTCTTCAGTAAATTAGATGCTAGTATATGTCCATGACAATCTTGTGTGATGTGTATCTTTATAATAGCTTGGTTTCATAAATAACTCAAATATTTGTCATATAATAAGTTGAAAGATAAACCAACATCCCTACTTATATAATTTCCGTTGTGTGTGTGTGTGTGTATATATATATATATATATATATATATATATAGGTGGATGTGTGTGTCTCCATGGTTGGATACCTGCAAGAAAGAAATTCTTGTTGGATAAGACAATGAAATAAAGGCACCCTAGGTAGGAAATTGAAGGCCTTGGACCTAGGTGAGAGCTCTCAAAAACTAAGAAGTATTGAAAAAGAAGAGAGAAAACCCTCGTGAAATTTGGCTAAGTCATGGACCAGAATTTTAAGCCTAAGAAAGACCCTTGTTTTTCCTCTAAGGATTGTGACCGTTGATTTACCATGGAGGTTAGATATAGAACCTTAATTAGTGTAGGGGAAGAATTAAATATCAACCATTGATTTGGTGAGATAATGGATCCTAACCGTTCATCGTATGGTTCCATTGGGAGTAAGTCATGGAGATGAGCTCCAACGAGGAAACTTTGAGGGGAGATTTGGACTGTTAATCAAAGAAAGGGTGAGAGTTGATCTTGGTCGTTAATCTGGTGAGATAGATAGATCTAGGCCACTCATTGGAGAGCATGATTCAGGGTAAAACATAGAAGAGATATCTTATGGGGAAACTCTGAGGTGAGATCTGGACCCTCGATCGGAGCAGGGGAAATATTAATTCTTATCCGTTGATCTGTCGAAAGGAACCCACATATTCTTGGAGAGGGATTAGACCTTGTTTCACCCTGGAAGGATGATAGCCATTGATTTGGCATGGTGATGAGATCCGTACCATAGAACGGTGCAAAGGAAAAGTATGGGATGATATTTAATCTGGACCTTCGATCTGGTGAGATGAATAGATATTATTCATAGTTGATAGTTGAACTTGGACAGAGGAATCTTGAGGGAAGATTTGGATAGTTGATTCATCGGGATCAAAGGAGCTCCGAGAGGATATTTGAGTCATTGATTTTCCAATATCAAAGGGAGTCAGTGTATGATATAGATCGTTTATCTTTGGTTAATGACTCAAGAGGATGACTCGGAGGGTGTCATGTGTTGAGCATAGAAGGTGCCACATGGCATAGTGATTTGGCACCTGTAGGTGAGATTCGATAGGAAATATGAATGCCACGTGACAGTTGATGATGGTGCCACATGTCATCCAGAGATGACATCACATTTCAATAGGATTTGGCACATGTAGGGGACATTTTGAGAAGATCTGGTCCATTCGTCATAGTTTGAAAGTTTGGCAAGGTTCTGTGTTGGTGAAAAATGATGACGATGACAAAGGAATTGATGATGTGATGAGAGCCATTGATTGGAGGTAGGTTGTAGTTAATATCCATCGTAGATTCCCGAAGAACCCTTATAAGTTATACAATTGATGACCACATCATAATTGACGTGGAATGACAAAGTGCCAACCATACGGACCCTGGGGTGACATGTGTCACTTCTTGAATGTTTAAAGGATTAGAATGGTCCCAACGCACCAAGAGGCCCTTAGGTATTTGATCATAACCTAGAAATTTGGATATTTCAGCTGAGAGATATCATCCATGTTGGCATGTTTACAGGAATAATGTTCTTTTCATTGATGGCAAGAACAACAACGAACCAAACCTCGAGACTGAAAAAGATGAGAAATCTTAGAAGAGATAGCGATTTCCAGAACTACAAATTAGGTCCAAGAGACAGACTCGTAGGAGGAGAAAATTTTGACACCCGTGAACACTTAGAAAGCCTTCTAATTTGGAGAGATCATAATCTCAGGAGGAGGAGCGAAAATGGCCATTGGATCACTGATCCAAAGGACAAACAACTGTCGGATTGAATTAATGAAGAATAGGATAAGAGGGGAAAAATGATTGAGAATTCGATCATACGAATTTTCGTCAGTCGTTGGATTAATTTAAGTGGAAGGATAGGATAAGCAAGTGCTGAGATATGAGATATCGACCACCCGAATTTATGTTAGCCATTAGATCAAAATAAGAAGAAGGACAGGATAAGTTAGAGGGCACGCTAATATCAGTGGTCGAGAATCAGGCACTTGGCTCTATGGTCGACAGGGCATATCAGACCCCCCGCCCCCGGACCTTTCTACCTTTAACTGTTGGGGGGGGGGTCTGAGTTGGTTGTATTTCCCATGTGGGACCCTCATACATGTCACCTTCCTGTCAAATCAAAACCCCCTCACTCATTATCACTTACTACCTAACCCCCCCTTCGAGCAAACCACCAAACCACTCATACATACCACCTACACACTCTGACGTCACACTCCAATACCACGCTCTACCTCCACCTCCACTACACTTCCTACAGGTCTCACCCACGTCAACAGACCACCTCAGCAATGACATGTGGTAGACCACATTAGCAAGGACATGTGGAAGACCACGTCAGCAAGTACACATGGCATAATTGGATGATGACAAGTGTCAAGAGGAAATTGGCTCGTGCCATGTCAACAAGTGACATAAGCAAGATACATTACTCTAGGAGAATTACTTAGGAAGTGTCATGACCAAAAAATGTCAAAAGTATCAAAGTCTTGAAGGACGAAGGTCCAAATTCGCTCTCAGTCGTCCGATCTGAAGATCACTTTGGGTGCATTCTCAACTGTTGATCTAGTTCAGTGGAAGGACAATGTAAGTGGAAGTGCTAACCAACAGAAAGCGGTCTCCACTGCCTATAAAATATTCAACAAGTGACCACTCTAGAGGATAATGAAGCAAAGATTAGCCTAAAGTCTGAAAGTCTTGAACACCAAAGACCTGGAGAAGACCCTGGCCGTTGATTGCCAGAAGGGGTACGTGTCATAAGATTATGCATTCGGGTGAAAGCACTTTGGGAGAAATGAGTGTGTAGGGTCCGAGAAATGATCATCTTCATGACATTATTATACACTTTTTTCCATATGTATATATGCATTTTTATCTTTCAAAGGAGCTTTTTGAAGAATTTTATAGTAAAATGATATAATCGGCATGAGGTACGTACAATTCGTGTTTTGTGATTCAATCAAGTTTAATTTATCATATTTTATGGTTTCCAAGACTTAATTCATGGTTTTTTTCTATTACAGGGAAAAACACACCATGTTTCTTGGTCCGACACTCATTCCAACACTTGATCCAAAACTCGTTCCGGTACTTGATCTGACACTCGATCCGTCACCCAGTATTGCACAAAAATGAAAGGCAAGTTGACAGTTATGGTATTGGCGGCCAGTGGTGGAAAAATCAAGAACATGGGTTTTGTTTTCCATCACCCCCTCCAGCTACTAAGCTCAAGACAACTCGATTCCAGTTGTCCAAAGAGGGCGCTTATTGGATTCCTCCATTTTGTTAGTTATGGCCTCATTTAATGTAATTTGCCAAATTTAGAGGTGGTTCGACCCTCCACTGGTCGACCACCTAGGTTGTAACCTTATAAATACCAATAGGATGATCATTACATTGTTAACCAAGTAGCATAAGCATTAGAATTGCCAGAAAATTGATTTTGCTCTATTTGAGATTTTTACATTGCCAGAATAATGCCAAAACTGCATTTTTGACTTTCATGGTAAATTCGGCCTGCTGAAGTTCATGGTATGATTGTAGAGGGTAGCCATGACTTTATAGGGGACCCACCAACATTTTGGTGATGTTTAGTGTGTTGTTTATATATTTCATAATTTAAATTGTCTTTTATTTCCTGTACATGCAAGTTTTATGTTTTAATTAGCTAGCTGTGATTTAATTGTTTTATTATTCTTTTGCAAGTTAGTGTGATGAGTTACGTTAGCATGAATTAGTTTTGTAGGCTAGGAATAGACTTGCAAGTCTCTACACTAACTCCATATGCATCTAGATTTCAGATTACACTTTTATTCATGATCTTACAACCAAGTTTAAAACAGAGTTCTATTTGGGTTTCATTTGACAGGGATCTTTGATGGATAGATAGAATTAGTTCCAGTTTCTAGTCATAGCTTTCTTACTTCAGTTTATATAGATTTCATTTAATTAGTTGTTGGTTAAATTAGATTATCAATTTACCTTTTAATATCATGCTTTAAATTTCTATTTTTATTTATTTATTTATTTTAGCTTGAATGGTTAGAATAGATATAGTGTAGTTTCCTTTCACGCAATTTCCTTTCATAGATTAAAATGAAATTAAATTCCTTAGTTAGATCATGATGATCTCCTTATGATGTTAATGGTTTGTACATAAATATGCAGGGTATTTAACATTACTTTTATCATGGCTAAGTTTTCATTGGACTGTTTACTTCACACCTTCCATTTTGCCATTGAAATTAGTATTGAGCTTATACCATTAGAAATGTCCTTTGTGGTTAAGTGTCATCGAGATATCATCTATCACCACCGAAGGAATTCACACAACCACCAGCATTACATTTGAGTGTTTCGTAGATTAAAGATAGTTTCTTGCTTTCGTAGATTAGAAGAGATAGTTTCTTGTTTTCATAAGTATTGTTGGTAGTGTTTCTTGCTTTCAATATAATAGAATTCCTTTCATGCATTGCATTGAGCATTTAAATTTCCTTTCATGCATTAGAAATAGTTTTTCATTAGGCATTTAGTTCACCTGCCTCTTAGGCTAGGTAGTTTTTCAATAAGAAGTCTTTGCTTACTTGTCCCTTTGCTTTAGTATGATAGATAGTTGTCTTGGCTTGTCTTTTTCTTTAGTAGATTAGTTAGGTGTTTTTGCTTGCTTGTCTATTTTCTTTAATAGTTTAGATAGGTGCTTTTGATTACTTGCTTATTTAATTGCTTTCATAGGGTAGTTGCTCATTGAATGTAGGTTGGCAAGTTAAAGATAGTTTGCTTTCATCATTTTCTTAGTATGCTTAGTAGTTTACCTTTGCTTACTGTCATGAACTAGTTTGATTTACATAGAGTTTTCATTCGCTTTATTAGGAACTATCCATCGATCCTTGGCCCAAAAGTACTTAGGTTACGTAGTTTCATTTTTCCTTGTAGGGTTTTCTCATTAGATAGGTTTGCTTGAGTAGATTAGCCTTAGATAGTTGCTTTCATTAGTTAGATTATACTCCTACCAACCTTTTACCTTTGGCATATATTTTGCTACAAATCTAAGTTTACTTACTCTGGGTTAACAATTTAATTGAGGGTAGTTTAGTGTCTTTTTAGTACATATAAATCACCTAACATTTTGGTGTCATTGTCAGGGAGTTGTCTTAAGGTAAGAATTAATTAGGAATTAGATCATCCTTAGACCTTATCATTAGTTTGGTGGTAGGAGAAATTTAAGACGAAAGGTAAGAACATGTGCATCTACTATAGCAGGTTCCCTCAAACCCAATAGTAGTGTTTCTTTTTGTTTTCTTTCATGAATAGATCTAGGAATCAAATGGTATCTTTTTCTTTTTGTTTTTGCTTTCTTTCATGAATAGGCCTAGAGACCCACAAGGTAGATACATTACATCAAAATCATACCTTTCAACCAAGGTTCCTTCTGATCTCTTTGGGGGAAGGAGCGTTCTGTTTATAAAATCTGCAGACCGATACCGAAAAATAGGAGCTATCTCAACCCAAAGAGCTAAAATAGTCTCTGAAGGGACTAACACAGGGAGCACTATAGAATAAGAAATTGAAGAATCAATCATACTAGGACAGGAGGCAAGACCACTCGAGTCTTCCACAGAACCAAACAATACAACCTTTGCTTTTACACCACCACCAGGGGACTCTAATTTTAAGAATATCATAGACCCTGAACAGGTGAATCTTTTTTTTGGTATCTCATCCAATGTAATTATCTCTCAAATTGACACATAAAATTTGGCACTGATAATCTCAACCGGATCGAGTAGAGTCCTAGACATCCAATCAGTAGGAAGACCTTTTCATCAAAGAGACACTTTGTTCTCTTCAAAGATAAAACCACTTAGGTACTCGCTTTTTGGAAACCAAGCCAATATGGGTGATCAGGAGGACCATAACAATGTAAGACACAGGGAGGAAGAAGAAACTGGAAACCAAACCGAAACTACCTTCGGATTTCCGATTTTAGACACCACTCCGAATGTCAACATGAAGAATATTCCTCTCTTAGCACTGCCTACCTTTTATGGTAAAAACAATGAAGATCCAGACACCTTCCTATTTGAATTTGACATATTTTGCAGGAGATACAACTATGTACAAGATGCCCATAAATTAAAACTCTTTCCTGCCACCCTCAAAGACTCTGCATTAAGATGGTTCATGGTGTTGGGAGAATCTAGTATTAGGTCTTGGGAATCCATGAAAGACATACTTCTCAAGAAGTACCAAGACTACTACAAGACCAAAGAGTCTCATAATGACATCTTTAAAGTCCAACAGTTAGAAGATGAGACCCTTGAAAACTATATGGAAAGATTTGGTTATCTCTCCCAGAAGTCAAAATACCATGACCTCCCAGAGGATGCAGTTAGGGATCTTTTGCTTAAGGGAATTTTAGAAGAATATTTAGATATGATTAACCTGATGGAATCAAGTGATATTTCTCATAAACCATTTTCTGAAATATGTGAAATGTGTAAAAACTACTCAAGGAGTAGAGCCAAAACAGGGAAGAATGTTTGGGACCCTTACAATAGAATCTTAAAACCAGTTAGTTCAGGTGGTATCACGAGAGCAGAGATAGGGAACCTTTTAGAAAAAATTAAGATAGACATCTTAAGCACAAAAGGTTCCCAGTTGGATACCCTTAAACTCAAAAAGAAACAGGAGGAGGAAAATGTAGCAATGAGCATATATTGCCCAAGATGCAGGAGGAAGCATTCCTCAAGGGAGTGCCCATTAGATAACATTTCAGTTTGTGGCTTCTATACAAAAGACCATGTGATTGAAAAATGTCCATCATTGCCCGATTTATTAGCCATATATAGGATTGGAGACCCTGGGGAGTCTTCTTATGCACCTAGGAGGCCATGGCAGCCTAGGAATCAACCCACATACCTAGAACTACAGTCTCAAGTTCCACCCTACTATCAACAACAACAACGGGACCCACAAGGTTGGCAAAAATGGTCTACTCAGTACCAACATCCTTGGATTCAAGGATGGAGGGGAGGACACAACCATGGAAACCCTCAAGCTCCACCTATCCCTATATATAACCATCCTTATCCGCAGTTCTCATCAAACACTCTGCAGCTTCTGCCAGGTTTTGTTCCACCACCTTTACCTCCTATCCCACAATAACAACCACTCCAATTTAAAAATGCAAGCTCCCCAAAATCGACACTATTATCGGCACAGCGAGTGACGAATCCTAACAATAATCCCCCTCAACCTCTTAACAATGTTGAGATGCAGGCCTTCCCGACATATGTTATTACTCTTGTTCCATTACAGGAAATTCAACTAAGATTAGGAAAAGTTCTAGATAGGCAGAGACCTTCAGTGGTCATCCAGGAAGAAGAAGAAGAGAAAACCACCCAACAACCCATGGATGACACCAGGTGGGAAGATGTTATTATCCTGAGGAATCAAGAACTCAAGCTTCCCCAAAATGAACCTTCACAAATTGTGAAGGTCCCTCCTTATATAGACCAATTGGTAATCGAGAAACCTACCACCCGACCAGAATTTGACATTATTAATGAATTGAAAAATATTTGTGTCAAAATTCCCCTACTTCAAGCCATTAAAGACATTCCAATATTTAGTAAGGTAGTCAAAGAATTGTGTATAAAAAAGAAAGGTAGGAAGCAAAAGGACCCTCCTACAATACATTTGGTAGGAAGACTCTCTAAGTACATATCAGAGAAGCTAAAGCTAGCAAACTATGGGAATCCAGGAAACCCCGTAGTGACCATAACCATTAAGGAGGTCTCAATCGGAAACACTCTCATAGACTTAGGGGAAGCCATCAATGTTATGACCGCTACTACCTTGGAACAATTACAGTTACAACATCTTCTTCGGCCTACCCTAACCTTTTTGGAATTAACAGATAAGACTAGGGTTATACCTGAAGGGATTTTAGATGATGTCATGGTTACTTTAGCCTCATGGGAGTACCCTGTATATTTTCTTGTCATTCATTCAAAGGATCCTGCCCGAGGCCATCCCATTATTTTGGGAAGACCTTGGCTAGCCATAGCCAATGCATTTATTGGTTGTAGAGAAGGAGAAATGACCATCTCTAATGGTCTCTCTATCCAGAAGCTCACCATTTACCCTCCAGCTCAACCTATTATGGAGAATCTATGGTGGCTTGAATGTCCATATGAGAACGAAGAATGGGAATAACTCGTATTTCCTAGTGACCATGCAAGGGCACTTCAGGAGCATACACTAGAAAATGTGCTAAACCAATTCATTTCTGCTATTACATGTGTGGATTTTCCACAGTCTTTTCCCCAATTTGCGTACATGTTTGGGGAATAACTTCAAGAATAATTAGATCCATCTGTTTTGTCTTCGACATATTTTATTTTCGAAATAGATGAGTCTGTCGTGTCTTATACTATGCCCTATGAGAAAAGTCCAGGGAAATTTTTACATATAAACTTCGGGATAGATACAGACCAACATAAATAGTTAGTAGATATCCTTAAAGAACAAACATGAGCATTTGCCTGGGAGTACACTGACATGAAGGGCATACATCCTGACACATGCATCCATCATATATACACCCAGGGGGAAGTAACACCTATTAGGAAACCCCAGAGAAGGATGAACCCAACACTCAAAGACATAGTCAAGGAGGAAATCCAAAAGTTGCTAAATGTCAGATTTATATATCCCATCTCTAACAGTAAGTGGGTATCCCCGCTAGTAGTGGTTCCAAATAAAGTGACCAGGAAATGGAGAATTTGTGTTGATTTATGGGAACTCAATAAGGCCACTCTGAAAGACTACTTTCCTCTTCCTTTCATTGACCAAGTTCTATATACCTTGTCCGAAAAGAAGTATTTCTCCTTTATAGATGGGTACAACGGGTACAATCAGATTCTTATAGCACCCAAGGACCAAGACAAGACTACCTTTACCTGTCCTTGGGGCACCTATGCCTATAGGGTCTTACCACTTGGATTGTGTAATTCTCCTGCCACATTTCAACAAGCAGTATTAGGGATATTTTTCGATATTATTCATGATTGTGTGGAGGTCTACATGAATGAATTCACAGTTTATGGAAACACTTACCAGGAAGCCTTAGACAACTTAGAAAAGGTCCTCATCAAATGCCAGGAAATGAACCTATCCCAAAGTCATGAAAAATGAAAAATGTTGCTAACTGAAGGAGTGGCTCTAGGACATCATGTTTCATCTAAAGGAATAAATGTTGATCCTGCAAAGATTGAGGTCATTATTAGACTTCCACACCCCAAGACTCAGAAAGAGGTGAGAATCTTTCTTAGACATACTAGATATTACTGATGGTTTATTGAAAATTTTACAAATATTGGTACACCTATGTTTGGATTATTGATAAAAAAATGTTGATTTTGTTTGGAATGAGTAGTGTCAAACTGCCTTTGAAACCCTGAAATCCAAGCTATCTATGGCACCAATTCTTAGAGGGCCCAATTGGACTCTCCCATTTCATATATCCACTGATGCCTCCGACACTGCAATTGTAGGGGTATTAGGGCAGAAAGAGGAACAACAGTCCTATGCCATTTATTTTGTAAGCAACAACTTGTCCCCTGCCAAGTTGAAATACACAGTCACTGAGAAAGAGTTCTTGGCAGTTGTTCATGCTATTAAAAAGTTTCATCATTACATTACAGGTTATGAAGTATTTTTACACAACGATCATTCTGCCATTAGGTTTCTCATGAACAAACCTATAACTAATGGTCAAGTGCCTAGGTGGATCTTATTGTTAAAATAATTTAATATTACTGTGCTTGAACGACCTGGAAAGGATAATGCAGTAACTGACTTTCTTTCCCGAATAAAGAATGAGGATGATGACATCCCTGTATATGATAGTTTCCCAGATGAGCATCTCTTTTCCCTCTCTGTCAATACTCCATGGTTTGTGGATATGGAAAACTATTTGGCCACTAGGAAGTTACCGTCTCATTTGTCACCTCATGAAAAGAAAAAAATTATTACACAAAGTGCTAATTACTCTTGGGTTGATCATGATCTTTTTCGCACAGGTCCTGATTTGATTATTCGTAGATGTGTCCAAGAGGATGAGGTACCTGAAATACTATGAAGTTGTCATGATGGACCATGTGGTGGTTATTTCTCTGACAAATGTACAACATATAAGGTGTTACATTTAGGTTACTATTGGCCTAGCATTTTCAAAGATGTTTCCAAGTATGTGAGAAGTTGTGATAGTTGTCAAAGGATAGGTAGACCTACATCATCTACGAAATGACTTTGTAGGCCCAAGTTATGATAGAACCCTTCGAAAAATGGGCCCTCGACTTTGTAGGACCAATTTCACCCATGTCCTGTAGGAAGAATTATATAATGTTTTGTACGGACTATGTCACCAAATGGGCTGAGGCAAAAGCTCTATTTAGGGCCACAAAGAATTTTATTGTCGAATTCATCTATGAAGACATCTTTACCAGCTTCGGTGTCCCTCATGAAATTGTTACCGACCAAGGCACTCAATTTACTTCCAAGCTGATGAAAGAGCTAACAGAGAAATATGGGATTAAACATTGTAAATATTCTCCACACCACCCGCAAGCCAATGGTCAGGTAGAATCCACAAACAAAGTTCTAGAATCCATCTTGGAATTCTATTGGTAAAAGTAATTGTTTCTCGTACACTAGCTCATAATTTGTGGGCATACAGAACTACCTGGAGAAATACCAGTGAGCATACCCCTTATGATCTAGTGTATGGGAAATAAGTACTTTTACCAATAGAATTCTAAGTAAGGACCTTCCGTATTTCCACAAAATTAGGATTGAACCTGGATGAGGCTAAGAAGAAGCAAGCCCAACAATTGAATGAATAGGATGAAATAAGGCAAGATGCCATCCAACGGACAATATTGGTCCAAAACCAGAGGAGCAAGTGGCATGACAAGTTTATTAAAAAGAAACACTTCCAACCTGGTGATTGGGCCCTGTTGTTTAATTCTTGGTTCAAAACCATCAAAGGAAAACTTACCACCCATTGGTTGGGCCCTTATGAGGTAGACACTATATATGACAATGGAGCTGTAAAAATTAAAGCAATTGACGATGGACAAGTCTCCTTTGTGGTAAATGGACACCGAATTAAGTTTTATCATAAGCCCATTTCTAGAGAGGATTTTCTATAGGTCATGTCAGTTGAGAAGGCATTGGCCTTAGTAGATGGGGAAGCCCCCCCTTGTTCTTGAAATGTTTTTTTTTTAATATTTCCTACTATATATATGTAAATAGTTTTTGTTAATAATGCAATTCTAAGAGGTTTCTGTAAATAATTATTTCACTGGGAGTACACAGTTTCAAGGATCTTTCATCAAAACATTGTTATACTTGAATTTTGTGTTTGCTGAAGCATCAAATGAATAGTGACTTACTGTAATTAGCCATGTTTTTGCAAAATTATCATTTTTAAGGCATTCTAAAGAAGTTTCTCTTGAAACTCTTCACCACTGTATAAGGAAGTGATACCATAACTATCAAGCCTAGAGGTATCTCATACAGTTTTTCCAAGAAACCTGACTAAGTAAGTCAACTGTATTTATCAAAGAGTAATAGGGAGGTCTCATTAGCAGTTATTCATGGAAGCATCATCATAATTACAAAATAAGAAAGTAAGTTGAGCATAGAGATACCTTTATGTTCTTTCTCGATGGTACCATCCACTACACACTAAATAGCTTTATTATATCATATCTTTAGATAGGCCACATCCACTTAAGTACCCCTTACATCAGGACAACCACTAATAATATAACGGAAGTTCATCCTCTAACATAAATACCATCCCAATTAAAAAGAAAAATAAAGAAAAAGTTGTTTCAGAGTTGTTCCCCCATCTTCTTTCATAAGCAATCTTATACTAAAATCTTTAAAGATAGAGGGCTAGTCTCTGAGGGTTTAAAAAACTAACCCATCGGGATACTGAACAAGTTTGCTGGTAGCAGGTACCGACCTATGGTATGGCTAGGTAAACCCACCGAAGTATTGAACAGGCTTGCTGGTAGTGGGGCATTCTACCTAGTGAGGATGCTGATCTGACAAAAGTAAATAATAAATCTAAACTTGTCTTGATGTACGACATTACTTGCAGACAAAGATGACATGAAGTATGTGTGGTTTAGCTAAGGTTAATGAATCTCATAAACTTTCCATTGGGGAATGAATCTAAGACTATATTGAAACTCTCTCTCCTACCTCTTCTTATCTATATATAGGATGTCTTATCCTATAGGTGGGGCCATATCCTAACTGTCTCGTCAGACCAATCTATGAAATTTTATCTTTACACTTGACATACTATAAATCTTCGACTATTGAGGGATACTGACTAGTTTCCTATACTTTTGATTGTGAGGTGTCACAATACTTAGGTGTGGGGGAGGGGTTCATGAGCTGACAAATGATCATTTCCTAGAGAAAAGAGTCTTTGCAAATCTTTTTGTATTATTACTATGATACAGGTTATTGCATTGATAGTCATGTTATTTTTAAAATGCTTCACTCTTGTGTGCTATACATTACTAAACTCATGCTTAATAGAAAACTCTTTATCAGTTTATTGTTCATTACAACCCATTCATTATACATTTTGACATTTGATATAACCCGTTCATTATAGGTTTTGACACTATATGTCATATACAAGAATAATGAGTAAGCATGGAGCACTCTGCCTCTGCTCATTAACCACTATGGTTGTCAAAAACACTTCAAAATTGTAGGTTGTCCATTAAAAGAGGCCAAAATGCACTTAACATAGGGGTACCAGATGAAGTACCATATGAGGTGCCGAATGAAGTACCGTATGAGGTGTCGGATGAAATGTCGTTTGAAGTGCCATTTGAAGTGCCATTGCATTGCATACCGGTAACTGTCCTAGATTCCAGGTAACTAAAATTCAATTACATTCAATTAAATTTGTTACAGGCATTGATTAAAAGATGCCTCATATGGTTATGATCAAATGTCCAAGTCAAAAGACTTGGACATTGATCTAAGTACGCACCACTCCATTGCTCCCAAGCTTGCCATCAAATGTGAATCCCCCACACATGGTAGCTCGCTCGCACATGTGGGCAACGCACATGTGGGAAACATACTCCACCATAAGAGCATCCAAAATTAGGCTAGGCACTCTATTGTTTCATTTTCCCTTTCCATTTTCTATGCCATGCAGTAAGGAATTCACCCTCTATTCTAATCGCACTCAGACTGTGTTAAACCCATGCCATTTCTTGGCCTGTTTGCACCCTTGCTTGGTAAAATTTGCCCTCTTTTCCAATTATACTCAGACCGTGCCAAATTCGTGTCTATGTGTGGCTCGATTTATCCCTTTCTTGGTGAATTCAAACTCTGTCACAATGCCCAAGCGATACGAACCCTCCTCCTATGCAGACTTATTTTCCATTCTAGAATTCACACAGTGCAGGGAAGTGTTCTTGTGTGCTAGCTGGGGGCCATTTCTGTTGAGTTTGCAAGGCCATGATGACGGTCCCTCTATGCAATTTGTAGTTGGTTTTGATGGTAAGATAGCACATGCAGGGTCTCTCAAATTTGTAGTCATAGAAGAGTCAATTGCTGCTGCAACAAAACTTCCAAGAATGGGAGATAGGTGGTTCAAGAATAATCAATTGTCGTGCTCAAGTTACAATAGGGTGTTTAAGCCTGAATTCGAGAGAATTTTAGGAGCGAAAGGGTATGCTAAGGAGTGGATAAAGCCAGAATTGGTCAATCCCTTCATCATCATCACAAGGTTAATTACATGTGAAGGTAGATACTCCACCTTCAAAGCTTGTCATTTTAGATTGCTGGCTCATTTTCTGTTCAACAAACCCTTGAACTTTCCCTTTTATTTTCTCAAAATCTTGGAGAATATGTCCTCTCAAGTGAGGAAAAATGTGACTAATCCCCACAACGGTCTCTTCCACCATGGCTTGATCAAGCTCCTTGTTCTTGTCGAGTTGGATAAACAGGGGCAATGTTGGGATGCCTTTATCTACCAATTTGCAAACCCCCACTTGACTGTTAAGACAGGAAAAAAGCCACTTAGCCTAAAACATATCTCTCCATCCAAGTCTCACTCTCCAAAAACTCCAAAATCCCTTTTACAAAATCCCTCTTTTCCACAACAATACCAAAAGCTTGTTGATATTCCTACTTCTTCATCGGGGAAAAAGACCAAGAACAAAGACCAAAAGAATCCTATTGTTGACCCCCCAATTCCTTCATTTTCTCTTGATCCTACACCTAAGAAGCCCCACGAAATAATGCAACAATACTTTCCCATCATGCCCACAAACAAGAGAGGAGCCAATCGATTTGGTAAGGTACCCTTTCGGAAGAGTACCCAGAGCATAAGAACCAAGCCTTATGCAAAGCCACCACCTTCTTCGGATCCTATCCAAGTATCCTTCGACCTTGAGAGCCCTTATAAGAAACCTAGAGAAGTCTCTGCAGATGGATTAGAGCCACTAAGGAAAACAAAATCAGAACCTACCTCACCTTTCCGATCTCCCATCACACCTACTTCACCTATGCCCACTCTTGATCCTAAAATTGATAAATTGTCCCCATCTCTCAAAGGGCCTAAGCCTTCCTCGGAGATCATTGATTCTACCCCAACTATAGAGGAGCTACAAAGGGAAAATCATCAGCTTCTCTAACAATTAGAAAAGAGGAAGATAATAGATGCACACCTTCATCACGACAATGCAATCCTTCAGGAAAAAGTTAACTCCCTTCAACGGTTGGTCGATGGGATGATCCAATCTAACTGCAGCTTAAGAGCACAATTAAAGCAACATAAGAGGCACAAGGCTAAGCCTACATAACAAGAAGGAGAGGCTTATAAATCCGACCCTCCTCAGCAAGCCTAGTTCCGAGGGATGACTTCTTTTTGTTTCGAGTGGGACCTGCAAAATTGTCGGTGTGCGGGTATGTTGGGCCCGAGATATGATCATCTTCATAACATTATTATACACTTTTTACCATATGTATATATGCGTTTTTATCTTTCAAAGGAGGTTGTTGAAGAATTTTATGGTAAAATGATATAATCGACATGAGGTACATATAATTCGTGTTTTGTGTTTCAATCAAGTTTAATTTATCATATTTTATGGTTTCCAACAGTTAATTCATGTTTTTATGCTATTATAGGGAAAAACGCACCATGTTTCTTGGTCTGGCACTCGTTCCAGCACTTGATCCAGCACTCGTTCCGGTACTTGATCCGGCACTCGATCTGGCACCCAATATTACACAAAAACGCAAGGAAAGTTGGCGGTTATGGTAGTGTCGGCCAATGGTGGACAAATCGAGGAAATGGTTTTTTTTTGTCATCGCTCCCTCCAGCTACTAAGCTCAAGACAACTTGATTTCAGTTGTCCAAAGAGGGAGCTTATTGGGTTCCTCCGTTTTGTTAGTTGTGGCCTCATTTAATGTAATTTGTCGAATTTAGAGGTGGTTCAACCCTCTTGTGGTTGACCACCTGGGTTGTAACCTTATAAATACCAATAGGATGATCATTATATTGTTAACCAAGTAGCATAAGAATTAGAATTTCCAGAAAAATGATTTTTCTCTGTTTGAGTTTTTTACATTGCCAGAATAGTGCCAGAACTGCGTTTTTGACTTTCATGGTAAATTCGGCCTGCTAAAGTTCATGGTGTGCTTGTAGAGGGTATCCACGACTTGCTGGGGGAGCACGAACAGTCTAGTGATGTTTAGTGTGTTGTTTATATATTTCATAATTTAAATTGTCTTTTATTTCCTGTACATGCATGTTTTATGTTTTAATTAGCTAGCTGTGATTTAATTGTTTTATTGTTCTTTTGCAGGTTAGTGTGATGAGTTACACTAGCATGAATTAGTTTTGTAGGCTAGGAATACACTTTCAAGTCTCTACACTAACTCCATATGCATCTATATATCAGATTACACTTTTATTTATGATCTTACAACCAAGTTTAAAACAAAGTTGTTGTTAGAATAAAACAGAGTTCTATTTGGGTTTCATTTGATAGGGATCTTTGATGGATAGATAGAATTAGTTCCAGTTTTTAGTCATAGTTTGCTTACTTCAGTTTATATAGATTTCATTTAATTAGTTGGCTAAATTAGATTGTCAATTTACTTTTTAATATCATGCTTTAAATTTCTGTTTTTAATTATTTCTTTATTTTAGTTTGAATGGTTAGAATAGATATAGTGTAGTTTCCTTTCACGCAATTTCCTTTCGTAGATTAAAATGCAATTAAATTCCTTAGTTAGATAATGATGATCACATTATGATGTTAATGGTTTGTACATAAATATGTAGGGTATTTAAAATTACTTTTATCATGTCTAAGTTTTCATTGAGCTGTTTACTTCACACCTTTCATTTTTCCATTGAAATTAGTATTGAGCTTATACCATTAGAACTGTCCATTGTGGTTAAGTGTCATTGAGATATCATCCATCACCACCAAAGGCATTCACACAACCACCAACATTATGTTTGAGTGTTTCGTAGATTAAGGATAGTTTCTTTCTTTCGTAGATTAGAAGAGATAGTTTCTTGTTTTCATAAGTTTAGTTAGTAGTCTTTCTTGCTTTCAATAGAATAGATATCCTTTCATGCATTGCATTGAGCATTTAAAATTCCTTTCACGCATTAGAAATAGTTTTGGATTAGGCATTTAGTTCACTTGCCTCTTAGGCTAGGTAGTTGTTCAATGAGAAGTCTTTGCTTACTTGTCCCTTTGCTTTAGTACGATAGATAGTTGTCTTTGCTTACTTGTCTTTTGCTTTAGTAGGTTAGTTAGGTGTTTTTGCTTGCTTGTCTATTTTCTTTAATAGGTTAGATAGGTTCTTTTTCTTACTTTCATATTTAATTTATTTCATAGGGTAGTTTCTCATTGAATGTAGGTTGGCAAGTTAAAGGTAGTTTTCTTTCATCATTTTCTTAGTATGCTTAGTAGTTTACCTTTGCTTTATGTCATGAACTAGTTTTCTTTACATAGAGTTTTCATTTGCTTTCTTAGGATCTGTCCATCAATCCTTGGCCCAAAAGTACTTAGGTTACCTAGTTTCATTTTTCTTAGTAGGGATTTATCATTATATAGGTTTTCTTGAGTAGATTAGCCTTAGATATTTGCTTTCATTAGTTAGATTATACTCCTACCAACCTTTTACCTTTGGCATATATTTTGCTACAAATCTAAGTTTACTTACCCCGGGTTGACAATTTAATTGAGGGTAGTTTAGTGTCTTTATAGTACATATAAATCATCTAACAGAGTGCATAGGTGTTGAAACTCCCAAAGCCCAAAATTCTGAAGTCACTCATGATCGTTGATCGTGCAAGAGGGTATGTACCAATAGATCGTTGACTCTGGGTGAAATCGTTCATGGAAAAGTGAAGCGTCGAAGATTTGAAAAGGACAAAGTCCCGAGGTGGAGGACAGTCGTTGGATTAAAGAGGAGAGATGTCAGCAGATCTTCCATTTCAAAAGATATGTAGTTAGAAGAAACGAGAAGTTGATATTTGAAATATCTGGAGTCCGAAGACCTGAAGGATATCTCGATCATTAATCTGAGAGGGACACCTGTCAATAGATCTTCCACTCTGGAATATTGGTGTACGAAGGAAGGCAGGGTTTGAGATTTGAAACTCCTGGAGCTCGGATCACGAAGTAAATCATAACCATCGATTTAAGAAGGTTAGATACGATCTGTCAGTTATGGAGCACTGTCAAGATCGTGAGATCGATGGTCTTCTTGCATTGCGGGGATTGAAGGTGCATGAACTTTAGAAATCTAGATACGGGCCGTAATCGAAACCATGGTTTTAGAGAAAGTACACGTGGAGGATCGAGGTAAATTGTAGGGAGAAAAATAGCTTGTTTCAAACCACCTTTGGATGCGCCTGCAATTGCATGGTCACATGAGTTCATCGCCCAAGGTCATATTGAAAGAAGGATTTAACACTCACTACACCAATATCGTGAAGCACCTTTTGAGTAGGCATATGGACACCATCGGTGGTCACATGAAGGAAGGGTCTTAGAATCCAAAGAATCCAAAAACGAATGACTGCAACTAGCAGAGAAGATGAAGAATTGCGATTGCCAGAGAAGCCAAAGAATCTCAGGATAATGGTCGTTAGTGATGAGTAGGTTTAGAATAACTCCAAAAGAAGAAAATGAATCTTTGGATAATGGTCACTTATGATGAACAGAGATAGCATAACTTCTAGGGAAGATGGAGAGTTTGTATGATGATCAAGTAGAGAACTTAGCGTGAGAAAGACATGAAGAATAGAGAAGAGAGTGTGCTTTTTTTTATGGTGATGCATGTGGGTAGGATGAGACACAATGCATAATATGAAGGGGATATGCATGGCGTAGTAAAGAGTATGCAGAGGCAACACCGAGTATAAAAGGTACAAGATAAGATGAACAACAAGTGTTGAGCGTAGGAGGAAAAAGAGAAAAGCATAGAAGTTGAACGATGTAGAAGCAGAATAGAGTATAGTAGCTGAAGAAGGTAGAGGCGACATGGATCTGTAACTGACCATATAAGAGATAGAGAAAGTAAGTACATTTTTGTAAGATTCATTCAGGGTGGTAGGGTGGTGCTAAGGAGGATTTCATTCCTCTAAATTCTAGTTGATGCAAGAAGATATTTTGGGAGTTGGTGCTTCCATCTAGTTGGTGCTATAGAAATCTGAGAGTTCATGCTCTCTGCAAGTTGCAGCATGGTTTTAGAGGTTGTAGCCTCATATTTGACTTGGAGCTTAAAGAATGTGATGTACATGAAAGTTGGAGCTTGATTGGAATCCTATAAAGAAGAGGTTTTCACCATTATGGGTTTCCTCATGAAAATTAGTGTCTCTGTGTATTCTACATGATTGATCAAATATTGTATATATATGCATGCTAAGTTATTATCAACACATTAAATAATAATCTAGAAAGAATAAAAAAATAATAGGAAAAGTTTCAAGCTTATATTCATAACTGATTCACCCCCTCTCTTAGTTATATTTCCAACAATTGGTATCAGAGCTTGGTGCCTTTGATCAAAGGTAGATCCATAAGCTTGAACATGACTAGTCATGATGGAAGTTCAACTAATAGACCCCCTCTGTTTGATGGAACAAACTTTGCCTTCTGGAAAATAAGATTGAGAACACATTTAATGTATTTGGGTGTTGATGTTTGGTATGTCATTGAAACAGGATATGTGAAGTCTGTAGTCTTGGCCTCAAAAGATGATAAGCTAGAGTTTAGATTTAATGAAAATGAAATGAATTCCATCCTCAGTGGAATTTCTGAAGCTGGGTTTGTCAAATTCATGCACTTTGATTCAACAAAAGTTATGTGGGACAAGATGATAAGTAGTTATGAAGGTAATGAAAAGGTGAAAGACACAAAAATTCAGAGTCACAGACTGAAATTTGAGCAGTTAAATATGTATGAAGATGAAACTATCAACAATTACTTCTTACATATAGAAGAACTTGTCAACACTATGAAAGGCCTAGGTGAAATGATAGATGAATCTTTTCTAGTCCAGAAAATATTAAGATCTCTTTGTGATAGATTTAACTCAATGGTCTCTGCTATAGAGGAATAAACTAATCTCAAAACGTTGACACTAGATCAACTTCTTGGAACTTTAATTGCTTATGAAATGAGAATCACCAAAGGTAAATCCACTACAAGAGAGGCATCTTTTAAAGTAGAGAAAAACACAGACTCCGATGTAGATGAGATTGAAGAAAATTTTGTGAGAAGACTGAAGAAAGGATCAGGAAAATACAAAGGTAAACTGCCCTTCAAATGTTTCAACTATGGTAGGATAGGTCAATTTTCTTCTAAGTGTCCTCACAATAGAAAGGATGAGAAATATGATAATGAAGAGAAGCACAAAAACAAGAAGGTCTATAAAGAGAATAATTTTAAGAAGAAAAGCCTTTGTGTAAATAATAATGATGATCCCTTAGATGATGAAAGAAGTGACTCTTCTATTGAAGATAAAATAAATGATATCATGCTAATAGCTTTAGAATATATAAACACTAAAGATACAATAAGTGAGTTCGTTGATTGTGAAGAAGTAGTAGATCTTGAAGGAGAACTTGTCAGTGCCATGGAAGAGATTGATAGACTCGGAGAAAAGAAAAGAAAACAAAAACAGTTACTGCTCAGGTATGAGAAAACATGCAATGAACCATATGAAGAAATTGCTCTGTTGAAGGTTAAGTTAGAAGAAACTAATAATATTGAATACATACTCAAACAACAATTGAAGGAAGCCGAAACAAAACGTGAAAAATTGGAAGCTAATGTAGTGACTATCACAAAAGATCTAAAGAAATTTCAGGCCTTATATCATTAGAATCTGACAAGTATTAAAGCCTCAAAAGGATTAGCCTCCATTCTGAATTAGAAAAGGAATTAAAAGTTGAAAAATGACTTGGTTTATGAAGAGGGATCAAGTAGTGGTCAACCAAGCAACAAACAATAAATTAAATTTGGCAAATCTACAACCATTGACAACAACAAACCTGCAAAAACAAAGGAAGAGAATCATCTATCGAGGAGTGAAGGAAAATATACCATAACTAAATATGTAGAACAAATAAGTAATACACCCTCTACTCAAGGAAATCATCAACATGAAATAAATTGACCTGCTCAAAGAATACAACCATTTTCTAGGTACAAAGATTGTTTCTATGGATATTGTTTTTACTGCTCTAACTTTCGCCACAAAACTGTAAATTGTTATTTAAGATTTAAACATGAGAAATCAAGATAATGAAGGAATAAATATCTACCACAACAAATAATGAGACAACCAAGTAACAAACAACCACATAATGCAAATCATGCGATGGTAAGGAAAAGGATGCAGATTACACATAACAATCGTTATGATCCTTTATTCAATGAACCAGAATGTTACATCTGCCATAATTATGGGCATAAAGCTGCAGACTGTCACTTAAAAAACTATAAGACAGATTCAAATCACAGAGTTGAAAATGTCAAGGTTTGGAAGAAGAATGAAGATAAAAAGTGTGGATTAGTTTTGTCATCTCAAAGACAAAAACACACCTGGTATATTGACATCAGGTGCTCCAGTCATATGACATGCGAAAAAAGTAAGTTCCTATTACTCAAAGAAAATAAATCAGGGAGTGTGACTTATTTGAAAATAGGGGGCTGACTTGTTATGCTATGCAACCACCCTCTATTTCATTAAAATAAAAATTTTAGGACCTTTCTCAATGTCTTTGTTATACAAGATAAATTATGTGCCAAGTTTATGCATCTTCTTTTAAATGTTCATGTGTGAGGAAATTTTCTTTTAAATGGTTAAATATGTGTTTTAAATAAATACACAACAAACATAACTTGCAGCAAATAAACCATAAAACTCACAACAATAACAAGATGATAAAGGAGTTCACCCCCAACTGGGCTACATCTCCTTGAGCCTCCATCAATGGACTAGGCTCTCTAGGATTAGTTTGTCAAATATTATTTTACAAGTTGTTTCTCAACTCCAATGGAAATAATCACTGTACCATTGTGTTCAGAATAAATAAAAACCACAAAAATGACTAATAGAACTCTGAAAATGGATCATGGCTCATCCGAGCATGACCTCTTCTACATGTGGCCTTGAGCTTCCCTGAGCTTCCTTGTGGAAAAAACACCTGTAAAAGTCCTCAAATGCCTTTGAAACCTATCCCAATGTGTTCAAAGAATAACAATTAGCCAAAAATGACTATTCAGTCACAGAAAACAAACTTGTACTCATCTGAGCATGACGTCCATCAATGAGGGCTTCAAGCTCCCTGGAGCTCTCTGAAACTTCAATGGTGTAAAACCTACAAAAGAAGTCTTCAAATGCCTTTGATATAATTCCAATGGATTCAGAACGTCCAAAAACCCCTAGTTGGGCTTTTTCGGCACCTCATTTGGCCAAAAAATGAAGAAGTTAGGCCTCCTTCCATTTCCCTCCTTCAAGCTTGTTGTCTCTGGTTTGCCAAAATGCACCTCTGTGCATCCAACCTAGCTCACACGCTCAATATCGTGCTAAAAACTAGCACCGATGCACAACCGCATAACCATGCTAAGTGTAGGATGGTTAGGGCATGCCTAGCCCCTAATCACAAAAACCGTGGGGATATGGGTCACCATGTGACCTCGTTTGAGTGCAAAGATAAGCACTCGTTCCAAGGTTGAACCTGGGCGTGACATGTGGCGGCGCATAAAACTTAACCGTTTGTAAACAAAACTGTGTGCAAACCTCCATGTGTAGAATGGTCACATGGGCATGTATAAAACTGGGGGATGGACTCCATTTGAATTGCACACGCACGGTGGTTATATGGGAAGCCACATGTGACTGGGGGTCGGGGCTTAGCCCCGGCCCGGACTGTGCCCAAACCACAATACATGCAAATTCAAATATATATTAAACTGTTTATATAACAAGAACCAACACGTGGCGTGCCGGTTGGGCGGTCTTTGCCAAACCTTTGGATTGTGGTGGACGTATGGGGTTCGATCCCCATGGACTCTATACTAATTTTAAACAACCAAAACATTACTAAACAAATGGGGTGCCACGTGGCAGCCCATGCCTGGGCCACGTGGCACCAAACCATTTGCCATAATGATGCCACATGTTGAAACATAATTCATCCAAAATCTGTCAATCAACAATTGCCACATCATCAACTGCCACCTCAACATACGAACATGCCACGTCAGCTGTACGGACTGTACAGTCAACATTTTTTTTTTTGCCTGTTTGGCGAGTCGAACATATCATGATATCTCACTCATCCAACATCCATTTGAACCCATTCGAGTTGCATTGGGTTCGTGACAACGAGGGCTACACACCTATTCATTTTGAGGAAATTCTGAGAACTTTGATTTTTGAGCAAAATTTTGACCCCTGGTCTAGATTCTCATCACGCCTTCCCATTGAAAGGATTTTGGACCCACAAAAGCTTATGATTAACTGTCTGAGCTTCAATACTCTTCTGCTTCCAAGTTCTATCAATTGATTCTACTTGAAAAGTCTTTTTGACAATCACCTGGATACCTTGACATGCCTTGCACTGCAACTGACTATGTCTCTCAACCACTGTTCTCTGGTTGTTGCTGACCCACTATTCTCTTTGTGCTTGGAAGACTGTCGGTATTCCCATTGAGAATCAAGTCCCTCTTGTGAACTCTTTGGCGTCAAAGCAATCTGCTCTATAATGGCTGCAAAAAATTTCCTGCGACATCTTGTGACAAACCAAGAAAACCATCAATCTTGAAAACAAATTTATACAAGATTGAAAATTATGCCAACAAAGTATTTTTTCTCTTCAAGAAAAAGGTCACATCTTGTACTTCATCAAAGAACATGGTGTTTTCCTGCTTCTTGGTGTACTCAAAATCAACTTACAAGCCAACAAACACCATCGACTAAACATAAGTCGAAAAACATGATCGACACAACATAGTCATCAAGACAACATCGACACAAGTCAAGACTCATTTGAAACATATTGATCTTCCCAAAATGACAAGTCGACATTCATGATACACAATCATGTTACAATCATCAGTCATTCAGGATGAACTACCACAAAGTCCATTGTTTACGCACACACAAAAACACATGTATGTGCATAGCTCTTCAACGCTCCTTCTGGTACAAACATAAGTACATAAACCCGAAACATGTGGGTACATAAGAGCTGAATATGAAAAAGATATATGGTTGTAACAAGTGAACATCTTACCCCTCTTTTACATCCTCCTGGCGAAGTTGTGCAACAAACAAGAATGCCTTCAAACGAATTGCATTCACATGCAACTTGCATCATACAAGTTGTGATAAATCGCTGCAACTTGTCATACTCTCAACATAAATGCATACATAAGGCTGAAATGTGCATCTACAATAGAAAATTCAAGCCTTACTTGCTCAAGAAATCCAACCATTTCTTACCAAGCCAACTCAATGGTGAATTCTTCTGCTGAAAATCGTCTTCTTGTGAATCATCTTGACTCACATCGATGATGGAATCTCCTCTTCCATTCTTGCCAATCTCTTTACCCATCTTCTTCTTGTGTTGTGGATGAGTGGTTGGAGGCAATGTTCAACATTGGTCAATGAGATGACCCCGCTTCTTACAATGAGTGCAAATCTTTTGCATCCTCTTTTCAAGTTGTCTTTGCTTGTAAATTTTCCTGAAAGTGGTCAATCTTTTCCAACATTTTGAAACAGGATGGTTATATAAACCACAATATGTACATGGAATTTTTATACCATTTTTATATGCAAATTTATCATGCTTAACATAATCAAAAGCAACTGAATGATAGGTAGAAATATACCTTGAATATTCACCTTTATCGCCTTCTTGAGGAGGTGAGTTGGAAGAGTTACCAACTCTCTTTTGAAAGCCAACATTAATGTTCTTGTCCACATGGCTGTCACAACTCTTTCGTTTCACACATTTGCATTCATCTTGAACACACACTTTGCATGCTTGATGGATTGAACTTGAAACAAAATTTGTTCTTGGAACTTTTGCCCTTGTCTCCTCAACTTTGGAATTTGCTCCATCTTTCTGTTCATATCCAAGACCACAATACTTGGGCCTCTCTTCAAATATAATAGGCTCAACAATGCCTTGTGCATGCTTGCCTAACCCTCTACCTTCATATCCCATTTTTAACAATAACTTGGACCCTATTCCTCTTGTGTGATTTTCAAAAACACCAAAGCATTCATCTTGAGAGGAATTTGAAGATAAAATAACATTAAATACCTCATGTTCATGCATGTACTTGGTAAGGGTTTCCTTTGCCTCGTGGAGTTGAGTCTCCATCTCATGTAACTTTTCAAGAAGCTGGTCTTTCTCCTCCTTCATGGCCATCAACTGATCTTGAAGAACAATGCTCTCTTCTCTATTTTTCCACAACTCTTCTACCATATCTCTCATGGTTACAAACTCCTTCAACATATCTTTGTCAAAGAACTTGGATAATGAAGATGTATGAGAACTTTCAATGTTTGAAGCTTCCTCCATCCTTGCAAGATATCAAACTTCAACACAAAACTTTCACAAATACCAACAACTAAATCTCTAGCTATCAATGACAATCACATGAGAAAAAACTATGCTCTGATACAACCTGATCTGAAAATAGGCGGCTGACTTTTTATGCTATGCAAGCACCCTCTATTTCATTAAAATAAACTTTTCAGGACCTTTCTCAATGTCTTTGTTATACAAGATAAATTATGTGCCAAGTTTATGCATCTTCTTTTAAATGTTCATGTGTGAGGAAATTTTATTTTAAATGGTTAAATATGTGTTTTAAATAAATACACAGCAAACATAACTTGCAGCAAATAAACCATCAAACTCACAACAATAACAAGATGATAAAGGAGTTCACCCCCAACTGGGCTACATCTCCTTGAGCCTCCATCAATGGACTAGGCTCTCTGGGATTAGTTTTTCAAATATTCTTTTACAAGATACGACTCAACTCCAATGGAAATACTGACTGTACCATTGTGTTCAGAATACATAAAAACCCAAAAAATGACTAATAGAACTCTGAAAACGGATCATGGCTCATCCAGGCATGACCTCTTCTACATGTGGCCTTGAGCTTCCCTGAGCTTCCTTGTGGAAAAAACACCTGTGAAATTCCTCAAATGTCTCTGAAACCTATCCCAATGTGTTCATAGCAGAACAACTAGCCAAAAATGTCTATTCAGTCACAGAAAACAAACTTGTACTCATATGAGCATGACCTCCATCAATGAGGGCTTTAAGCTCCCTCGAGCTCTTTGAAACTTCAATGGTATAAAACCTAGAAAATAATTCTTCAAATTCCTTTGAAAATAGTGCCAATGGATTCAGAATGTCCAAAAACCCCTAGCTGGTCTTTTTCGGCACCTCATTTGGCCAAAAAATGAAGAAGTTAGGCCTCCTCCCATTTCCCTCCTTCAAGCTTGTTGTCTCTGGTTCGCCAAAATGCACCTCTGTGCGTCCAACCTAGCTCATGAACTCAATCTCATGCTAAAACCTAGCACCGGCACACAACCGCATAACCGTGCGAACTGTAGGATGGTTAGGATATGCCTAGCCCCTAACCACCAAAACCGTGGACATATGGGTCACCATGTGACCTCGTTCTAGCGCAAAGATAAGCACCCGTTCCAAGGTTGAACCTGGGTGTGACATGTGGTAGTGCATAAAACTTAATCGTTTGTAAACAAAACCATGTGCAAACCTCTGGGTGTAGAACGGTCACATCAACGCATATAAAACCGGGGGATGGACTCCATTTGAATTGCGCACATGCGGTGGTTATATGGGGAGCCACATGTGACTGGGGGTCGGGGCTTTGCCCCGGCCCGAACCGCGCCCAAACCACAATACATAAAAATTCAAATATATATTAAACCATTTATATAACACGAACCAATGCATGGTGCGCCAATTGGGTAGCCTTTGCCAAACTTTTGGATTGTGGTGGAGGTCCAGGGTTTGATCCCCACAGACTCTATACTAATTTTAAACAACCAAAACATTACCAAACAAATGGGGTGCCACGTGGCAGCCCATGCCTAGGCCACGTGGAATTAAACCATTTGCCACAATGATGCCATGTGTTGAAACATCATTCGTCCAAAATCTACCAATCAACGATTGCCATGTCATCAATTGCCACCTCAGCATACGGACATGCCACATCAGCTGTACAGACTATACGGACTGTACAGTCAATTTTATTTTTTTTGCCTGTTTGGCGAATCGAACAGATCGCGATATCTCACTCATCCGATGTCTGTTTGAGCTTGTTCGAGTTGCATTGGGTTTGTGACGATGAGGGCTACGCACCCATTCATTTTGAGGTAATTCTAAAACTTTGATTTTTGAGCAAAATTTTGACCCCTAGTCCAGATTTTGATCACACCTTCCCACTGAAAATATTTTGGACCCACAAAAGCTTATGATTAACTGTTTGAGCTTCAATACTATTCTGTTTCCAAGTTCTATCCACTGATTCCACTTGAAAATTCATTTTGACAATCACCTGGATACCTTGACATGCCTTGCACTGCAACTAGCTATGTCCCTCAACCACTGTTCTCTGGCTATTGTTGACCCACTGTTCTCTTTTTGCTTGGAATACTTCCATTCTTCCCACTGAGAATCAAGTTCCTCTTGTGAACTCTTTGGCGTCAAAGCAATCCGCTCTACAATGGCTGCAGAAACTTTCCTGCGACATCTTGTCACAAACCAATAAAACCATCAATCTTGAAAACAAATTTATACAAGACTGAAAATGATGCCAACAAAGTCTTTTTTCTCTTCAAGCAAACGGTTGCATCTTGTACTTCATCAAATAACATGGTGTTTTCCTTCATCTTGGTGTACTCAAAATCAACTTACAAGCCAACAAACACCATCGACTAAACATAAGTCAAAAAACATGATCGACACAACATAGTCGTCAAGACAACATCGACACAAGTCGAGACTCATTTGAAACATATCGATCTTCCCAAAATGATAAGTTGACATTCATGATACACAATCATGTTACATTCATGAGTCATTCAGGATGAACTATCACCAAGTCCATTGTTTACACACACAAAAAAACACATGTATGTGCATATCTCTTCAACGCTCCTTCCAGTACAAACATAAGTACATAAACCCAAAACATGTGGGTACATAAGAGCTGAATATGAAAAATATATATGGCTGTAACAAGTGAACATCTTACCCCTCTTTTACATCCTCCTGGTGAAGTTGTGCAACAAACAAGAATGCCTTCAAACGAATTTCATTCACATGCAACTTGCATCATACAAGTTGTGATAAATCGATGCAACTTGTCATACTCTCAACATAAATGCATACATAAGGCTGAAATATGAATCTACAATAGAAAATGCAAGCCTTACTTGCTCAAGAAATCCAACCATTTCTTACCAAGCCAACACAATGGTGAATTCTTCTGCTGAAAATTGTCTTCTTGTGAATCATCTTGACTCACATCGATGATGGAATCTCCTCTTCCATTCTTTCCAATCTCTGTATTCATCTTCTTCTTATGTTTTGGATGAGTGGTTGGATGCAATGTCCAACATTGGTCAATGAGATGACCCCGCTTCTGACAATGAGTGCAAATCTTTTGCATCCTCTTTTCAAGTTGTCTTTGCTTGTAAAGTTTCTTGAAAGTGGTCAATCTTTTCCAACATTTTGAAACACGATGGTTATATAAACCACAATATGTACATGGACTTTTTCTGCCATTTTTACATGCAAATTTATCATGCTTAACATAATCAAAAGCAACTGAATGATAGGCAGAAATATACCTTGAACATTCACCTTTATCGCCTTCCTGAGGAGGTGAGTTGGAAGAGTTACCAACTCTCTTTTGAAAGTCAACATTAGTGTTCTTGTCCACATGGCTGTCACAACTCTTTCATTTCACACATTTGCATTCATCTTGAACACACACTTTGCATGCTTGAGGGATTTAACTTGAAACAAAATTTGTTCTTGGAACATTTTCTCTTGTCTCCTCAACTTTGGAATTTGCTCCATCTTTCTGTTCATATCCAAGACCACAATACTTGGGCCTCTCTTCAACAACAATAGGCTCAACATTGCCTTGCGCATGCTTGCCTAACCCTCTACCTTCATAGCCCATTTTTAACAATAACTTGGACCCTATTCCTCTT
>SNQJ01S0005256.1:47517-74348 GCA_010110895.2 Picea sitchensis | reverse complement strand
TTTATGTTATTCATTGATGACTTCTCCAAACTTATGTGGGTTGCCTTTCTGAGAGAAAAATATTTTGCGTTTTAGAAGTTCAAAAAGTTAAAGGCGTTAGCTGAGAATAAGACATGAAGGAAGTTAACGACAATTTGCTCAGACAGGGGAGGAGAATTTCTGTCAAGATATTTCAAAGAATTCTATGATAGACATGGAATTAAAAGAGAATATAGTATTCTAGGTACTCCTCAACAAAATGGAGTTGTAGAACGCCAAAATAGACCAGTTCAGTAGATGGAAAGGGCTATGATGAGTGAAAGGGACATTTCACAAACCTTTTGGGTGAAGGTTGTTCACACGGTTGTTCATATTCTAAACAAAACACATCTAAGGTTGAATAGTGATAAAACTCCATATGAGTTGTGGTTTGGTCGACCTGCATCAATCAAGCACTTCAAAGTATTTGGAAGTAAATTCTACATCAAGAATAATGATGATCATCTTGGAAAATTTGATATTAGAACTAATGAAGGTATCTTCTTAGGATATGCAAGGAACAATAAAGGATACAAATTCTTTAACAAAAGAATGCATAAATTAGTAGACTGTATTGATGTTCAAATTGATGAAGAAGCTCCTGTAAAAGATCAACAGAGAATAAGCACTAAGCCAGATGAAAAAGATGATAAGAATAATGAATATAAAGAACAAAAAATCTCAAAGTCACGAGAAGATGATGAATCAGGTGGAGAAGAGACACCCAGACAAGAAGAGTTAGGACAACAATCAACATCAAATCCCTCGTCCAGAATTACTCAAAAGAATCATCCTGAAAGTCAAATAATTGGTGAGAAAGACAAAGGTGTACAAACAAGGAGAATGATATTCAAAGACATCGAGAAATCACATATAGCCTTTATATCCATGGTGGAACCTAAAAAATTTAATGAAGCCAGTGAAGACGTAAATTGGTTAAAATCAATAAATGAGGAACTAGACCAGATTGAAAAGAATGACACTTGGGAACTCGTTCCTAGTCCAACAAATAAAAATGTAATAGGATCCAAATGGGTCTACAAAAACAAGATGAATGAGCAAGGAAATATTATAATAAATAAGGCTAGATTGGTCTGCAAAGGATATGCTTAAATAGAAGGACTGGATTTTGATGAAACATTTGCGCCCATAGCAAGATTAGAAGCTATTAGAATGTTTCTTGCCTATGCATGTCATAAAAAATTTAAAGTCTATCAAATGGATGTCAAGTCAGATTTTCTAAATGGATAGCTAAAAGAAGAAGTCTATATGGAACAACCAGAGGGTTTCCAACTATCAAATAACCTTGAATTTGTCTACAAGTTGAAGAAAGCCTTATATGGGTTGAAACAAGATCCTCGTGCCTGGTACTACAAACTGGATAAGTATCTTCAAGACAAAGGGTTCAAGAGAGGAATAGTTGATAACAATCTATATATCAAAACAGAGGGTAATGATTTTCTCATTGTGTTGGTATATGTAGATGACATCATCTTTGGAAGAAATAATGCTTCATTGGTACAATGGTTTTCTTCTTCCATGCAGTCTGAATTTGAAATGTCTATGATAGAGGAACTGCAATTTTTTATTGGTCTACAAATTACTCAGAGGTTTGAAGGAATATTTCTTTCTCAGGAGAAATATCAAAGAGAAATGTTGAAAAGGTTTCAAATGGAAGATTCTACACCTATGAGCACACCTATGGTCACTAGATGCAAGTTAAGCAAGGATGAAGACTCACCTAATGTTGATCATGATTCATATAGGTCTATGATAGGCATCCTATTGTACATCACAACATCTCGTCCAGACATAATGCATGTTTTTGGAATGGTAGGAAGGTATCAGGATGCACCTAAACAGAGTCATATGCTTGTTGTCAAAAGAATATTTAGATACTTGAAAGGAACAATGAATTATGGCCTATGGTATCCTAGGAATCATAATTTTCAACTATCAATCTATTCAGATGTTGATTGGGCTAACTACATGGATGAAAATAAAAGCACGAGTGGAGGTGCATTCTTATTGGGAGATTATCTTGTAGCATGACTGACAAAGAAGTAAGGTTCCATTTCCCTATCGACTACAGAAGCTGAATACATTGCATCTTCCACTTTCTATACCCAAGTATTATGGATGATTCAGACACTTGCAGACTTGGAGGTAAATTATAATGCACTGATCCCAATTCATTGTGATAATACTAGTGCAATTAGTGTGTCAAAGAATCTTGTATTTCACTCCAAGACCAAGCACATACCCATCAAGTATCACTTCTCGAGGGAATAGGTAACCAACAATGTTGTTTCTTTGCATTATACTCCATCCAAAGATCATATTGCTAATATCTTTACTAAATCGCTTGCAAAAGCCCAGTTTGAGTATCTATGCCAGAAGTTGGGCATGACCCTGTTATCAAGTTAAAATAGTCTATCTGATTAGGGGGAGAGTGCTCCTAGTATATCTGATCAGGGGGAGCATAGAGTCACTCTACATTTTCTTTGACATTGATGTCAAAGGGGGAGAAAAATGTGTTGTCTGTATGCTACAGTTGGAGGTCTAAGCAGAATAGTGTAGCCTTTCAGGGTTTCCATAAATTCCAAAGGGGGATATTGTTGGCATGTTTATAGGAAGAATGTTCTTATCATTGATGTAAAGAACAACAATGAACCAAACCCAGAGAGTGTAGAAGAAGGGAAAGCTCAAAAGAGATAGCGGTTTCCAAAAGTATAGACGAGGTCCAAGAGAGGGACTCGTAGGAGGAGCAAAGGTCGAGACCCGTGAACACTTAGAAATCCTTCTAAGTTGGAGAGATTAGAAGATTAGGATGAAGAGCGATAGTGGTCATTGGATCACTGATCCAGAGGACCAACAACCTTCATATTGAATTAATGAAGGATAGGATAAGCAGGAAAAAATGATTGAGAATTCAATCATCTGAATTTTCGTCAGCCGTTGGATTGATTTAAGTGGAAGGAAGCGATGATTAAGGGCTGAGATCTAAGATCTTGACCACCTGAATTTTTGTCAGCCATCAGATCGAAATAAGTGGAAGGAAAGGATAATTTAGAGGGTAGGTTAATCTCAGCGACCAATAATTGGGCACTCAGATCTACGGTCGACGGGGCATATCAAACGCCCCAAACCTTTCTTCCTTTAACCATAGGGGGGGGGTCCAAGTTGGTGGTAATTCCCATGTGGGAACCTCATACATGTCACCTTCCTTTCAACTCAAAACCCCCTCACTCATTACCACTTACTGTCTAACCCCCCCTTCGAGCAAAACACCAAAACACCCATACATACCACCTCCGCATTCCGACGTGACACTCCACTACCCGCTACACGTGACACTCCACTACCACACTCTACCTCCACCTCCACTACACTACCTACACGTCTTTCCCATGTAAGAAGACCACCTCAGCAAGGACATGTGGAATACCATGTTAGCAAGTACACATTGAATAATTAGATGATGACAAGTGTCAAGAGGAAATTGGCTCATGCCATGTCAACACGTGACATAAGAAATCTACGTCACTCCAGAAGATTTTCTTTGGAACTTTCATCACCAAAAATTGTCAAAATTCCCAAAGTCCCAAAGGAAGAAGGTTCGAAGTCTCTTTCAATCGTCTGATCTGAAGATTACTTCGAGTGCATTCTCAACCATTGATCTAGTTTAGTGGAAGGACAATGTAAGTGGAAGTGTTAACCGATAGCAAGCGGTCTCCACCGCCTATGACTTATTCAACAGGTGACCGCACTAGAGGACAATAAAGTAGTGATTAGCCCAAAGTCTTGAAGTCCCAAATATCGAATACTTGAAGAAGACCCTGGTCATTTATCGCCAGGAGGGGTATGTGTCAGAAGATTATGCATTCGGGTGAAAGCACTCTGGGAGAAACAAGTGCATAGGAGTTGAAACTCCCGAAGCCCGAAGTGACAAAGTCATTCATGATCATTGATCGTGCAGGAGGGTACGTGTCAATAGATCATCAAATCTAGGTGAAAGCATTCATGTAAAAGAGAAGCACCGGAGAGTTGAAAAGGCCGAAGTCCCAGAGCGGAGGATTGTCATTGGATTAAAGAGGATAGATGTCAACAGATCCTCCATTTCGGAAGATATCCAGTCAGAAAAAATGAGAAGTTGAGATTTGAAATCTCTGAAGTCTAGAGATCCAAAGGAGATATCGACCATTAATCCAAGAGGGACATGTGTCAATATATCGTCCGCTCCAGAAGATTGGTGTACGGAGGAAAGTAGGGTTTGATATTTGAAACTCCCGGAGCCCAGATCACGAAGTAAATCATAGCCATCGATTTAAGAAGGTTAGATCTGATTCATTAGTACAGGAGCATAGTCAAGATCATCAGATCGATGGTACTATCGCATTGTGGGGAGTGAAGGTGCACGAACTTTAGAAATCCGAAGGGGAGCCGCAATTGAAACCATGGTTTTGGAGAAAGGACATGGGGAGGATTGAGGTAAATTGTGAGGCAAAACGTAGTTTGTTTGAAACAAATTTTGGACGCTATCGCAATCGCGTGGTCAGATGAGTTCATTGCCCAAGGTCATATCGAAAGAAGTACCTAGAAATTGCTAGACCAAGATCATGAAGCTCCTTTTTAATAGGCATATGGATATCGTCGGTGGTCACGTGAAGGAAGGGGCTTAAAAGCCAAAGAAGCCAAAAATGATTGATTGTAACTGGCATAGAAGACAAAGAATTGTGACTGCCAGAGAATCCAAAGAATCTTAGGATAGCGGCCATTAGTGATGAATAGGTTCAGGATAAATGCCAGAGAATCCAAAGAATATTTGTATAATGACCATTGATGATGAACAGAGACAACATAACCATCAGGGAAGACAAAGAGTTTGTTTGATGATCAGGTAGAGAACTTGGCATGAGAAAGACATGCAGAACAGAGAAGAGAGTGTCTTTTTTTGATGGTGATGCGTGTGGGAAGGATGAGACTCAGTTCATAATCTGAAGGGGATATCCATGTCACAGTAAAGAGTATGCAGAGGCAACATAGATTATAAGAGGAATAAGAGAATATAAACAACATGTGTTGAGCGTAGGAGCAAAAAGAGCAGAGCATAGAAGCCGAACAATGTAGAAGAAAAATAGAGTATAGAAGCTGAAGAAGGCAAAGGAGACATGGAGCTGTAACATAACATATCAGGGACAGAGAAAGTAAGTAAAGTTTTGTAAGATTCATTCAGGGTGGTAGGGTGGTGCTAGGGAGGATTACAGTCCTCTAAATTCTAGTTGGTGCTAGAAGATATTCTGGGAGTTGGTGCTAGAGAAATCTAAGACTTGGTTCTCTCTGGAAGTTGTAGCTTTATTTCATAGGTTGTAGCCTCATATTTGAGTTGTATCTCAAAGACCGTGATGTACATGAAAGTTGGAGCTTGATTGACATCCTAGGAAGAAGAGGTTTTCACCCTTATGGGTTTCCTCATGAAAATCAGTGTCTCTGTGTATTCTGTGTGATTGATCAAATATTGTATATCTATGCATGTTAAGTTATCAACAAAACATTAAAGAATAATCTATAAAGAATAAAAAATAGCATGAAAAATTTCAAGTTTATATACATAAATGATTCACCCCCCCCCCCTCTCAGTTATATTTCCAACAATCCATACATTGGCATAGGTTTGATAGAGGTCTGGAGATGGGTATAAGCCCCGATCGACTACAATGAAATATATTCGATGATGAAATATCTCTGACAATGATGAAATGTGGGTGGAAACGATAATCATTGATCAATGAGTGGGTGGGGTTGAATCTCAACCATGGATCTTGGTGGGGCCCACCCCTGTACCTTAAGGAACATCAAAGCATGGGAATTAACCTATGTTCCATTGAGTATCATAGAAACAATTAAAGTTGTTGGGTGATCGATGTAAGGACCGTCATATATAGAATAGAATCGACTAAGGGATCATCGTCAGAAATTTTGATTGGGGTCTTTGTGACCCATGGAAATAAAATCCTGAGAATGATTACCTGAGGTTCCATGGGATCAAAATACTGGTTCGACGAACCATGTGGAAAGCACCATGTCAGAGCCACGATTGTGCCACATCAAATGAAACTTGGGATAGGAAGTCACATAGATGCCACGTGGAAATGAGGTGGCACCTGACCAATGAGACTCAAGAACTTTGGAAGGCCCTAACATTTAAAATCTGAGATAATATTTTTGAATATTTATAGTCATTGGAAAGCTCCTAGCGAGCATGATATGATATAATCCTCTAAAAGAGGCTTTGAGGTGATCGATAAAAAGTGAAATTTTAATAACCCATCCCTTAAAAGGTACTTAGGGGGTTTGGTGTGTTAAAAAGATATTACTTTGGAAATAATTATTCCAATATCAATGAAGTGGTAGTAGTCAAATCTACCTCTGCTAATCTATAGAGATGACCTCCCATAGTATCAATGACACTACGGGGTCAAAAATCATATATAGTGTGGCATTTCCACATATATGGTTGTCCTAAAAGAAAATCATAGACTTCAAGTGTGGAAAAATCACACAATACCTCATTTTTAAGGTATTGATTCCATAGGACAGATGATACCACTGGCTGATGCAGACATGTCGTTCCCTTCTCAACCATAAGATGGTGTATGGTTGGGGGTGTAGAATCGTTGGAATATTCAATATGTTGAAAACCATAACTAATATCAGGTTCTTCTGAATAAATATTTCTACAATGAAATGAAGTGGGGTCCTATTTATCCACATATGTGAGTGGAAGAGGTGCTCCCCCTCCTTAGGCTCCTCTAGTTCTTCTAGTTGTATTATTGTGGCCATGATGGTAGCAGTGGGCTTTGAATCAATGATCTATTTCCCTTTATTATGCTCTGAATTAGAGCCCGAGTCAGGTTTTGATTCTTTTTTATTTGATCCCAGCCACCAATGACCATTTCAAGCAACATTCATCGATGTTATGCCAAGTGGTTTCTCTCATGAATGGTGTAGATTCATCCATGGTGTACCTCTCCCAATAACCATTCAACCAAGACATGACATGGGGAATGGATTTAAGGAGCGTGAAGGTGATAATTTCACTCTTGGAATTTTTTTGGATAGAGTAATAACGTTCTAGCAGATTCAACATTTTTTCTACAACATCTTCATCTATCTGGACTTCAAATAACAGGATATCAAAATTGACTTATACCTTCAAGAGTGCCACACCTATGAAATGACGTCTTATCAAATATTCCTTGACTTCCATCAGTATTTGTCGAAGGATTCGAGCGAAGTTTTACATCATCTTGTTTCTCTGTGTAACACCATGTTTACCCCAGTTTGTAAATATAACTATAATGGTCAAGAGACTATGACAAACTCAATATGTTTGAATGTTTGATTTGATGGACCTTTGTATAAAAGGTCAATTAATGTAAATTATGTTATTTACTAGAAAATGGATAAGTGTTGCATGACTACTGGAAGGGGGGGTGTACTAAGAAAGACCATGAATGCTATGAAAAGAGATGGTGGAGGGGACCATGAATGGTTGTGTTAACCTTCACCAAACCAATATCTTAATCGATTTAATTTATCAGGACCAAAATAGTCCTCTGACCCAAAAATGAATTATAGTCAGGCTGGCAGGTGGGAAGACCTCCTCAAGAGTTAATGAGGGGATGGGGTAAAGCACCCATCTGTAAGGCTTACATACCTGACCACGGATTGGGTATTTGAGCCACATGTAACCTTGCTGAGAAAGGAAATAAAGGAAGGTGTGGTGGGTAGAGGAAGACCTGCAAAGAGTACAGAGATGGGAAGCTAATATTTTAGGTTCAAGGAAGAACTAAGAGATAAGCATTATGGTTGCAGGAAATGGCTAAGATGGTTATGATACACACTGATAAATTAGGTTGGTCCTCCTTTCTTGGTATTGTGTAAATCATTTCCATTATTCTGTGGGAGGAGGAGATTAACCTCCATCCAAACTGTCATTGAGCTGGAAGAAAGGATTTTTTTGCAGAGCATTGTGGTCTAGCTCGGGGGTGGCTAGTGGTAAATCCATTAGGAGTGACCGAGCCCATGGTTGGGAGGAAACGAGCACCCATTTCATGAGTTTCTTCACATTATCTGGTTTTGATAAATATTTTCCTTGTTTTATGTATTGATCTAGAATAATGGATGAATGCTTGGATTATACATATGTGTATTTATAAATGACTTCTGTGTGGAATGGTTATGATATTTGTATGCCTCCATCTCTTTGTAAAATTACATATTATGACTGATAGTCTGTATGCCAAGCTTAGCTCCTGAGGATCCATGGGACATATGCTTGTAAGAGGACCAAGATAGGAGATATCGTGTCGACCTGAACATGTCCATATGAAGAGTATACCTCTTCTAGACCCCTTGTCGAGGGATCGAAATTATAGACCCAAATACTTAACCATTTCATGGGAAAGCTTAGGAAGGATAAATAAGTTGAAGCCTTGAAAAGGGGATGTCTCTTCATTTGGAAGACAGGTGGATGAGATCTGTTCGAGAGGACCCATATGACCAATACCTAGGAGCATTAGGTTAAGCCTAAGGAAGCCATGTTCCCTTGGCTTCTGAGCTACAGAGGTCTGGGACTTCAGAGTATGACCCGCCTTAATAGCCTTATACTGGCCAAAGGTAACTAGGAGACTCGGTTTCCTATAAGGTTGACTGGCATTAGGCGGTTACCTAGATGGTTAGGTGGACCTTCCTGACAAACTATATCAGGATCTAAAACCCTGAAGGCCAGAGCCATGAAGGACTCAAAATCATAGATCAAGAAATCCTTTGGGTCTCTTCCCAGCCGTTGATATAACGGGGATGCATGGTGCTAGCCCCTTTTGCTCGAATATTGGGAACTTCGAGAAATAAGAGGAGTTGCATTGAAACACTCTCGAACAACGAATCACCGAGTTAAACAAAGCCATAGATATATAAAACTACATGTATGGATCTCGACCATGAGATATGAGGAATGTTAAAAGCCTGTCAGTTCCTGATATGTGTCCACCTAGTCAACTTTGTTGGTGAAGTGACCAAGACTCCAGGACTCTGGGACTTCGTGACTCCGTAGGGTCTAGGATGTAGAATTGTAGAGAGACCAAAATGGTTCAGAAGTAGGAACCATGTTGTGATATTATGGGACTTCAGAGGTTTAGAACTCTAGGCGGTCTCATGCATAAATAGTAAATAGGCGTGAAGCACCAAAGCATCGAATCCCTCCACAAATGACATAGGAGGAAGAGAGTAAGTCCAGTCATGGAAATAGTACGTTTGAGGTGGATCCACATGGCCCTCAACCAATAAATGTCCAAATAACTTCGAAGAGATATATCCATTGGTTTTGGGCTTGGTTTTGAGCATGGAGACCATGGCTGGAAATATTTGGATGAGCAGAGTGTAGTAGAATCCATGAATGAAGGATTTGATCACCTAAGGAGAACGAAATTTTTAGGCCCAATCCCTAGGAAATCCACTCAAGGGTCGGGTGTGTTACAAATTGGTATCGGATCATGGTTATAGTGCTTGGCATGCTTGGGCTCATGGACGAGTTGCATAAAAATCATGTTTAAACAATTTTAAGGGTGACGCCCTACCTTACCTCTTTCCTAAAAAGTTTGTTTAAACTCTTACTGAAGAAAATAATGAAAGCTTTATGATGTGTGTGTGTATTTAATAAACATGAACCATGTGTTGTTCATGAACTAATAGACTATTAGCTAACAACAAGTATTTTGTTAGCACTCAACAAATTAGTAAATCGCGAGAAAATACAAGCATAAAGGATGGTGACATGCCAGAAGAAGGGGGATGTCTCCCACAATAGAGACGAAGATTCTGACGAAAGGAGGGTGGTGGAAATCCCTATAGATCTGGATGAATCTATAAGAAGCCTCATGGCCAAATTACAGAGTTGCAAGGTCGACAATGAGAGATTGATAAAGGAGCAAGAAAAACAAACTGAAATTAATGCAATCTTGCTGCATATATTATCCATTATATAAAGTCAGCTGCAACATGGACCTGCAACTAGTCATGTGGACCAACGACATACAAAGAGAAGTCGAAGTCCACCTAAAATATGAATACGTGGTCTCATAAGTGGCTACACTAGGAGTACCTCGAAGAAGTTCCAACCTGGAGACAGGGGATACTCATCAAGAGAATCCTCTAGAAAGGAAATTGACAACTCCGAGGAATATTCTAGTAGAAAAACTAGCTCACATTGTCAAAGGAAAGGCAAGAAGTGAAAGAATCCCAAAATTTATGACCCTGAAGAGTTCAAGAAATAAAAAACGCCCTCTTTCAATGGAGAGATTGAAAAGGGGGGATATGGAGAAGCTTGGTTTCTTGGTTTAAATAAGTACTTCAGAGTTCACGACTACTCTGAAAACTTGAAGGCTCAAATAACCATATTCAACCTAAATGGAAAGGCTTTCATTTGGTGGGAAGACCTTAAGAATGTGAAAGGATTCCATGAAGAGGATGTATCATGGAAACAATTTGAGAAACACTTCAATAAGAAATATATGCCCCATAAATACTTTTATGGGAAGACTAAGGAGTTCTATGAACTCAAGATGGGACAACTCATCATAGAGGAATATGCTAATAAATTCCTTGAGCTGCTGAGGTATGTTCCCTACATAAAGGATGAAAAGGTAAAAGTGAAATGATTTACCAGTGGGTTACCTCAGACCTACCGGAACAGGTTTGAGTTCGACGATCCAAATACCTTAGAAGACATTATATGGAAGACGAGGTATTGTTATGAACAACTCGAGAGTCAGACAGAACCTCACGAGGATTGGAAGAAGAATATTGGTTTGGGATTCAATAAGAAGGGGTTCAAATCCTTAATATTTAAGAACTATAGGAAGGACTCTAGGATAATACTTCTTACTAGAAATGTATATCAGCAAAATTTCCCCTCCCAGAGTGGAAATAAAACTTTTGGAGAAACCCCAGGAAAGTTGGATAACCCAAAGAAGGAACCCTTGAAATGTTGGGGTTGTGGAGAAGAACATCTACTGAGGGAATGGCCCCAAAGACAAAAGAATAGTAGGAAAATTTACAAAATCCAAGAAGCTACCACCATCAATTATGTGGCTAGGAGTATGCCGCAGATTGATGCAGCCATGGATAATAAACATGTTGACCACCAAGCTTCAGTGGTGGAGATGGAAGGTATGATCGCCAACCATCTAGTTTCTAGTTTAATTGACCCTGTTTCTAATTTGAGTTATGTGGCCCCTCAGAATATTGATAAGTGTAAACTGCAACCAGTTATACATGTTAAGCCATGGTTATTACAACTAGTCACTGATACCAAAAGAAAATTAGCATAGGTCATACGAACTTGCGAATTCACTATGGATGGATTTCCCACCCAAGTTACCCTTAACATACTTCCCCTAGGATCTTATGACCTGTTTATTGGTATGGACTAGATAGTTGCATATAAAACTAAGTTGGATTGTTACCATAAAACCTTATAATGTGTAAATGAATAAGGGAGAAAGATAATCCTCCAAGGGATTCAGAAGCTTGTCTTAGTGAGACGAATATCAACCCTTCAAATGAAAAAGTATTGCAGAAAGGGATTTCCTCTATATGCAATACATATGTTGGAATCTGTTGAGGATGATAGACCAAACCTAGAGGACCACCCCATATTAAGAGAGTATAGAGACATGTTCCCAACAGAGGTACCAATTCTACCTCCGAGAAGAGACATTGACTTCTTGATAGAACTTGCACCAGGAGCAATGTCAGTTTCTAGAACACCCTATAGGATGAGTACACCTGAGCTATTTGAGCTCAAGCTAAAGCTAAAGGAAATGATGGACAAAGGCTACATCCGGCCTAGCGTGTCCCCATGGGGAGCACCACTCCTATTTGTGAAAAATAAATATGGCACACTCCGACTGTGCATAGATTATAGACAACTCAATAAGAAAACCATAGAGAACAAGTACCCCTTACCAATAATCGATGACTTGTTCGACCAATTAGGGGGTGCTTCCATTTTCTCAAAGTTTGAATTAAGGTCTGGGTACCATCAAGTCTGAATCAAAGATGAATACTTCCACAAAATAACCTTCAGGACCATATATGGTCACTATGAATATGTGGTGGTGCCATTTGGATTAACCAATGCCCCCGACACTTTTATGTGCTTGATGAATAATGTACTCAACAAAATCCTAGATAGATTTGTATTGGTTTTCATTGATGATATCCTAATCTACTCCAAGAATAGAGAGGAGCATGAAGAACATCTTAGACTTTTACTTCAACTACTAAGATATCATCATCTCTACGCTAAGTTTAGCAAGTGTGACTTTTCCTAGAAGAAATTTTATTACATAGGCCATGTCCTTTCTAAAGGAGTGGCAGTAGACCCTGACAAGATCAAGTCTATTATGGAATAGCCTACCAAAAGTGATGTTTCTGATATCAGATCCTTTATGGGCCTATCAGGATACTATAGAAGGTTCATAAAAGGATTTTTCAAGATTGGTTGTCCAATCACTTCCCTTCAGAAAAAGGGGGATAAATTCACTTGGAAACCAGAATGTGAAGAAATATTTCAGGAACTAAAATACCTTCTGACCAATGCACATGTACTAAAGATTGAATACCTTGATAATGGCTTCCTCATGTGTACAAATACCTGTACGAAAGGAATCGAAGGATTCCTTATGAAAGAAGGACGTGTAATTTGTTACGAATCCAGAAAATTGAATGAGCATGAAATCAATTATGTGACCCATGATGTAGAGTTGGATTCTATAGTGCATGCTTTAAAAATGTGAAGGAATTACCTCCTGGGTAGGATATTTGTACTTATGACAGACCATTGTGGATTGAGGCACTTGTTTTATCAACCAAAAGTCAATGGTAGACAAGATAGGTGGATGGATCTCCTTAGTGAGTTTGATTTCGAAATCAAGCACATCAAAGGAAAGGAAAATAGGGTGGTCGATGCCCTTAGCAGAAGTGTGAAAATGATTCACCTGATAGCGGTGAGAACCTATGAAACGAATGTTAAGGAAAGAGTCAGGAATGCACAACAAAAAAATGCACTCTTTAAGACCGTGACCTCATACCTAAGGCAAGAGCCTATAGGGCTAAAGTATGAAGGCTATCAAATGCTCGATGAAGGCCTGCTGACCTACATAAACAAATTGTATATTCCAAGTTTTGACTACTTGAAGAGGCTCATAATGAATGAACTACACAAGAGACCATATATTGGTCACCCAGGATATCTTAAAATGATCACGAACATTAGGAAACAATTCTATTGGCCTAGATTGAAAAATGACATAGCTGATTATTAAGCTAAGTGTCTACAATGCCAATAAGTTAAGGAAGAACACCAACACCTACAAGGGTTGTTACAACCTCTACCAATTCCCAAATGGAAGTGGGAAACCATCTCCATGGATTTCATCACCAGATTACCAAGACCGACCAAGAAGAATGATGCCATCATGGTAGTGGTGGACAGATTGAGCAAGTCTACTCACTTCATTCCTGTCAAATCGACTTGCAAGGAAATATATATTGCCAACATATTCATGAAGGAGGTATTTATACTACATGGCATGCCTAGGGAGATTATATCTGACAAAGATACACAATTCACTTCAAGCTTTTGGAAATCCTTGATTGTTGGTTTTGAGACTAAATTGTTGTTTAGCATAGCCTATCACCCTCAAACTGATGGAAATATAGAAAGAGTAAACCAGATATTAGAAGACATGTTAAGGATTCATGTAATACATTATCCTAAGAAGTGGGAAGAATACCTACCATTGGTATAATTTTCCTACAACAACGGTTATCAAGAGTCACTGAAGATGAGCCCTTTTGAATCTCTCTATGGTATACCGTGCAAGACTCTAGTCAGCTGGAGTAATCCAGTGGATAGAATTACAATTAGACCCGACATGCTAAAAGAAATGGAACAACAAGTGATTCAGATAAAGAAAAATATGAAAATTGCTCAGGATAGACAGAAAAGTTACCCCGTCAGAAAGAGAACTCCCTGAGATTTCAAGACATGAGACCATGTATATCTCAGAGTTAGGCCCAGGAAGAGTTCCCTAAGAATAGGATCTTGTTCCAATATGGAACCTCGATATTGTGGACCCTTTGAGGTATTAGATAGAGTGGGACCTGTAGCCTATAGGCTAGTGCTCTCTCCCATGGTAAAGGAACATATTGTTTTCAATAATTCATTATTGAAGAAATATGTACATGATTATAATCATATAATTGACTGGTCTGTGATCCAGGTGGAGCTGAAGGGAGAATTCCTGCCAGAACCTCAATGCATACTAGACAGGAAGGAAACCCCACTCAGGAATCGAACCATTGCACAGGTCAAGATGCAGTGGAAATACTTTGGCCCAGATGAGGCTACATGGGAAATGGAGGATGCCATGAGACAAGCATATCCATTTTTGTTAACTTCTATATATACAAAGTATGTTGACAAGTAGAACATCGAGGACGATGTTACTTTAAGGGGGAGGGAATTGTAACACCCTGTCTCCCCCAGTTTGTAAATATAACTATAATGGCCAAGTGACTATGGAAAACTAAATATGTGTGAATGTTTGATTTGATGGACCTTTGTATAAAAGGTCAATGAATGTAAATTTTTTTATTTAATGGAAAATGGATAGGTGTTGCATGATTGTTGGAAGCGGGGGGGGAGTGTACCAAGAAATACCATGAATGCTATGAAAAGAGATGTTGGAGGGGACCATGAATGGTTGCATTAACCTTCACCAAACCAATACCTTACTTGATTTAATTCCTCACGACCAGAACAATCCTCTGATCCAAAAATGAATTATAGTCAAGATGGTAGGTGGGAATACCTCCTCAAGAGTTAATGAGGGGATGGGGCAGAGCAGCCATCTATAAGGCTTCCAGACCTGGCCATGGATTGGGAATTTGAGCCACACAAAAAATTGTTGAGAAAGGAAAGAAAGGAAGGTGTGGTGGGTAGAGGAAGACCTATGAAGAGTGCAGATATGGGAAGCTAAGATTTCAGGGTCAAGGAAGAACTAAGAGATAAACATTCCGGTCACAGGAAATGGATGAGAAGGTTATGCTACATGCTGATAAATGAGGTTGTTCATCCTTTCTTGGTATCATGTAAACCATTGCTAAGATCCTATAGGAGGAGGAGAGTAACCTTCGTCCCTACTGTCACTCAGTCGAAATAAAGGATTTTGTTGCAGAGCATTGTGGTATAGCTTGGAGGTGGCTAGTGGTAAATCTGTTAGGAGTGACTGAGCCTATGGTTGGGAGGAAATGGGCACCCCTTTCAGTAGTCGCTTCACATTATCTAGTTTTCATAAGTATTTTCCTTGTTTTATGTATTTATATAGAATAATGGATGAATGCTTGGATTACACATATGTGTATTTATAAATGACTTATGTGTGGAATGGTTATGATATGTGTATGCATCCATCTCTTTGTAAACTTACATATTCTGACTGATATTCTGTATGCTCATATTAGCTCCTGAGGCTTCCTGGGACATAATCTTGTAATACGACTGAGATAGGAGATATCATGTCGACCTAAACCTGTCCTTCTAAAGAGGATACCTCTTCCAGAACCATTGTCAAGTGACCATAATTCTAGACCCAATTCCTTAACCATTTCATGGTAAATCTCATGAAGGATAGTGAATTTGAAGCCTTGAAAAGGGAAGGTCTCTTCGTTTGGAATATGGGCACATGAGATCCATTCGAGAGGACCCATATGACCAATACTCAGGAACCTCAATCTAATCCTAAGGAAGCTATGACCCCTTGGCTTCGGACCTACGGAAGTTTGAGACTTTGGAGTATGACCGACCTTACCAGCCTTATACTAGCTGAAGGTAACCAAAAGACTCAGTTTCTTGTAAGGTTGACCAGCATTAGGCAGTTCCACAGGTGGTTAGGTGGACCTTCCTGGCCAACTAGAACAGGATTTCAAACCCCGAAGGCCAGATCCATGAAGGACTCAGAACTGTAGATCTAGGAATCCTTTGAGTCCCTTACTAGTCATTGATATATTGAGGATGTGTGGAGCTATCCCCTTTTGTTCGAAGATTGGGAACTTTAGGAGATAATAGGATTTGCATCGCAACACTTTCGAACAATAAATCCCTGAGGTAACCAGAGTCGTAGATCTATAAATCTATGTGGTCGAATCTTGACTGTGAGATATGAGGAATGTTAGAAGTTTGTCAGTTCCTAATACATGTCTCCATAGCCAACTCGGTTGGCGAAGTGACTGGGACTGTGGGATTTTGGGACTTCGGGACTCCAGAGGGTCTCAGATGTAGCATTGTAGAGACACCAAAACGGTGTGGAATCCAGAGCCATGTGGTGATTTTATGGGATTTCAGAGGTTCAGAACTCTAAGCGGTCTCGTGTGTAGATAGTAAGTAAGCATGAAGCACCGAAGCGTTGAATCCCTCCATAGCTGACATAGGAGGAAGAGACTAAGTCTAGTCATGATATCGAACTATGGACGGTACTCCATCATGGAGGAAGGAACTTGGAAATATTACGTGTGAGGTGGATCCACATGGGTTCCACGTGGCCCTCAACCAATAAATGCCCAAATAACTTTGGAGAGATATATCCACCTATTCTGGGATCAGTTTTGAGCATGGAGACTGTAGTTGGAAAACTCTGGGCGAGATGAGTGTAGTAGAAACCCTGAATGAAAGATTTGATCACCTAAGGAGAATGCAATTTTGAGGCCCCATCCCTAGGAAATCCACTCAAGGGTCGAGTGGGTTACACTCTATCACATAAGGGATTCCTTAAGCAATGTATTGAAAGGATATTCGTCTCTCCCATATCTCTTTTGTTCCACCATGGGAGGTTGCTTGGGATAGTGAGAGAGGTTTTCCTCAAGTGAAACTAGCTCAAGACCCAACTCTTTATCCCTAACCTCATCGAGGACATGCTCTGAGAAATGACAAGGAGAATACTACTTTGATACCACTCATCCTGACTATGTTGAAAGTGAATGAGATATAAACAAAAATATAGTGAAATCCAAATTCTATTAAAAAATAACAAAATACGGTAGACAAAAACTGACTAGAATGGTGGTAGCTTATATCTATATTTTGTCTACACTTCATTCACAATAAGATTTACATCACACTCCATTACATGCTCAAAGAACCTCCTTCACCTCGATTATATATGAAAGAGTTAGAGGATAATAATTACCATGATGCATGTGGGATAAATTGGTCTTAGTTTACAAAATTCCATAGGCATGTAAAACACTAGGACTTCCCGAGATGTCACCCATCCTTGTAATACTCTACCCCAAGCATGCTTAACCATGAAGTTCTAATGGGATATGATAAATTAACATTGTAGGAATTATATTACATTACAAATGGATATGGAATTACATTACATTCCCCATAAAAAGGGTGAATATGATGTTTTATCAAAAGCATAGGCTCATAAATGTAGATTCAGCGGAGAAGGTGGATGGTCACTTATATCCACCTAGATCATTGGAACCGATAATGGTGGAAAACATTTCAACCATTAATTTCCTAGTTGTGGTTTCATATGCAAATGTATCTAAGAAGTCCTTTTGGAATTTGGTCCAGCTAGTTATGGAACCAACAAGAAGATTGAAATACCAAGTGGACACTGCATTTTCAAAATCATAAGGAAAGAGTCGATAGACTACATCCTCATGTTGTACATTCATTATTGTATAGAAAGGATGAAATTTATGATGTGATATTTAGGAGATATAGATGTTTTAGAATAAAGTTTGGCTAATAACTTCTCCATATGCCTTGGTAGTTTATTTAAATCATTGGGTAAGGCTAAGGAACCTCTGGCCAGCCATGGTTGGTTATTTTCTTCGTGATTGTTTCCCATGTGATCAGAGTCATTGTAATACCCCATTTTTTAGCCCCATATTAAATAATGTATTTTGTTAATTTATGAAAGGCCAGTGTGCCTAAACAATTAAAAAGGCTAGTGTGCCTAGGAAATGTAATGTTTTGATCATTATTAATAATAAATACATCATTGGATTCTAGAAGGACAAGGAAATAAGTTATAGGGGGATATGATTCCAAAAGAGAGAGGGATTGAGGGGCTAAGTATTTATTTTATATTTTATTTACCCATTTTTGTTTTAATGGAGAATATCAGTTACATGAGCTTCTTAGGGGAAGGCCATGTTCTTCTTTAATTCCAAGAAATATATAAACCCATATTTTTTCTATTCACTCATTGTTCACAACTTTCATTATGTTCTCTCTCCATTCATTCTTCCACCCAATGTTCATTCCTCATTCATTTTGATCTTGGCTTGGGAATGGAAAATGAATTGTTGGAGATGAGCCATTGTTTTGTTGGGTGTAATGAATGCTAGTGTATTCCATCCATGAATTATTTCCTGCATGTCTAATATGCATTCACGTGTGTTAAGTTTTTCTCACAACTGCAAATTCTGAGAGTCCCAACATGGAGATTCTTGACCAAATGCATTGGAGCATTGGAAGGAGGTGGACAACCTAAGGGACTATGTGACATAGAAGGGGGTCCATTCTCTTGGGTTGTGCATGCTGGATAGAAGAGAGATGGTGTACTTTGGATTGTTGTGTGTGTTGAGAAGCCTGTGAGAGCTTGCGTGCTAATTGGGTTGGGAAGATGAGTGACACCCTTGAACTGTCCGTATGGATTCATAGCCTTGGTTAAAGGGTGACATTACTGTTGAGACTTGGAAAAACGATGTCAATGGTTGGGTGGAATGTCCTTGCTCTTTACCCAGTTGGTGATCTGTTTCATTAAAGATAAGTAATCTCCATCATGTTTTATTTACATGTATATTTATTTCCACTGTGTATTAATTATAATATATGAGATTCATGTTTATAATGTGCATGCTTGCTAGATATTTTTGTGTATGGAATTATATTCATTTATTTTATGTTGTAGCATGAATTTTGATCTCTGCATGTCAATATTTCATTCCTCTTTATTAATTAAATTTTTTTCATAATTCGAAATTAGTTTAGAAGCGAGTTTTGAAGTAGCGTGGATAGCCTGTGGGAGTCTGGGTATGTTGCAGATTGGTATCAGAGCTTCTGGTTCAACACTGGACTGGTATGGGCCAGAACTAGTGCGCATTGAAAAAAAATCGTTGTTGAAGATTTGCCTGTTACAAATTTGTCTCGGAAACAACGAAGAACATAAATGAAATCCCCAAATTCTTAGAAGATTTCAAATTTCATAGATTCAAAGTAGTTAAAGAAGTAATGTATGGTTTCGATCTATAATTGCATATTTGAATTCAATTTTGGAAGTCGAATTCCTATGTGTTTCATGATGACTCTGTAGTTTCGTAGATTGATGACCCAGATTAATTCAACCTGGAGAATCAACAGTCAAGATTCAATCATAGAAGTTCGAGAAAGGAATTTCTAATAGGTATTCAGGAAGGAAATGACAAAAGAAATTCATAATCAGACATGAGGTTCATTCCGATGACAGGAGCCTGAAAGAATGAGATCCATTAGATCAGTTGGGATCATTCTCAGTTGTTAGATCTTGCAAAGATGTTCTTTGAGAAAAGTGTTTTCAGAAGATCTCACTCATAAGAGTTCTGATGGTATCGAAGGGAATATTCTTCAATACCCTCTGGTCAGAGAAGTGAAGCTTCCCTAATATTTTTAACTTCGAGTGATGAATTCCAACGATATCAAAGGGGAATATTCTTTGATACCCTCTGGTCAGAGCGACGAAGATTACATAATATTTTGAACTCTGAGTGATAAGGTAACGAAAGAGAATATTCTTCAATACTCTCTGGTAGGAGTGGAAAATATTCCCTAATATTTTTAACTTCAATTGATAAGTTTCAATGTTTTCGAAAGGGAATATTCTTCAATACCCTTTGGTCGGGGTGGAGAAACTTACCTAATTTTCTGAACTCCGAATGAAAAGGTCTGACGGTATCGAAAATAATATTCTTCGATAGCCTCCTTTTAGAGTCCCATTTGAGCCCGATTCTTCATCACTCTGAATGGGAACCTATAATGGATGGTCCGGATCTATTTCGATTTTAAGATCAATGATGCATATTGCCCCGTAGGAAAAACTGGTCCACATTGTCAAAAACAAAAACCAAGTTTGGAGCCATTTTCTTATTTTCGCCATAAATGAAGAATATTAAGTTTGTTTTGAATCAAATTTATGGGGTTTTCCCACAGACATGATCTCTAGAAAATTTCCATAGAAGGTCATTTCCTATTTCTGCTTGGATTTGTCAAAAATGGTGAAACAATGGTTTTTAAAGATTTGGGTCCAGATCATTGACAGAGGTCCAGATTAAGATGAAATTTATTGAAAGTGTCCAGAAAGAAGACACATAAATAACCCATGAACGAAATGAATAAATCCTAAGAGGATTAGAAGGGGGATGTTGAAATAGGCAAAAATCCACTATTCTAGGCCACTTTTTCTAGATGTTTGGGATTTTCGAAGGAAAAGTGACCTTAGATCACAAAACTGTTTATTTATTCAACATTTTATACACTCATCAGGACAAACAACTTTGGTATAGTGAAAATTTTCCAGAAGTGAACATATTGTGAGATGTCCAATTTTGCCAAAAATTCTAAGTTTGGAAAAAGAGGTGAAAAGGGGAAAAATGGTCATTTCGAGATTGATGTAGTTTTTGAATGGATTATCAGATTGAAAATATGAAAGTTTTTATGAATTCTTTGTCACTTTTTTTTTATCTACGCCTCATATAAAAGTTTCTCTAGTTCCTGACATATTTCCTTCTACAGTTTATTGAAGTTGGCATTTCAATAAAATTTCACCAGTGGAGAAAATGCACAAAGGGGGTGAAAGTGGTTTTTTCAAGAAGCCATAACTTTCACCTCAGAAATCCGATTGGGGAAAGAGTACAACTATTGGAAACATGATTCTGAATAGAATTGCCTGGAACTATTATAATTTGGATAATTGTGATATAAACATTCATAAATTGAGCAGAAAAAAGGACTCGTAGCATTAATCAACAATTTTTTTATGATATGCACATTTCTAACAAAAATGGTTCCTTCCACATTTTGTAGAATTAGGGGGTATAAACATATCATTTCAGTATAATAATGCATATTCAAGAAATGGAAGAAAGAGATTGATCTTACAACCATGATAAAGAGGCCAAAGGACAAAATATCAGTGTTTGTAATGCATAGATATAATCAAATGGACATAAGGGTAGAGGGGAGCAAGAAAAATTAATAGAGACTATGAGAAGCATACAAATAGAATTATAGAGATACAAATAAGAAAATGAGAGACTTATAAGAGAGAGACATCAGATAAATTCTCAAGTGATGTAAAGCTTAAATCAGTTGTAGAGGCAAACAAAGAATGGGTAAAATTCAAGACGAGAGGAATATGGAAGATATCATGAAAGAAGAGATAGCTACAAAAAATATGGTTATTCAAGAAGTGCTAGCAGAGATCATAGAAATCAATCACCTCACTTATCAAGGAAATTGTATTCATCTGAAGATTCCATAAGTAGTCTAGAGGTGTCTCTTGTTAGGCACCAAAGAAGAAGACATAAATTTTACAGTTTACATAGAGAGTTGAGGAAGCTTAAGCCACCATCCTTTTATGGTGAAAGAGAAAGGAAAGATGATGTTGAAGAATGTTTAATTGGACTCATGAGGTATTTTTAAATGTATAACTACTCATCAAACCTAGAAGCCATAATTTCCACTTACCATCAACATGGAAAAGTTTCTATCTGGTGGGATCAACTTAAGCAGGTTGAACAAATAAATGAGAGGAGGGTGACTAGGAAGAAATTCAAGAAATATTTTCAGAACAAGTACCTTTAAGAGAATTTCTATGACAAAAAAATGTAGGAGTTCTTTGAAATCAGGATAGGAAGCATGACCATGGCAGAGTATGAAAAGAAGTTCTTGGGACTGCTAAAGTATGTGGGGTTTATAGAGGATGAGAAAGTGAAAATGCAAAGGTTTTTTAGTGGACTGCCTTCATTTTATAAAGAGAAGATTCAATATGATGAGACCAGGACATTGAATAAGACCATCAGGAAGGCTAAGTACATATATGAGAAAGGAAAGGGAAGAGAGTCTTTGCAGAAATCTTGGAAGGATAAGAAGAAAGAGAAGTCTGATCAGGGAAAGAAAGGATTCAAACCTCCTTTCAACACAAATATCCCAAATAAAAATCAACTAGACCGGTCTATTAAGGATGAATCTAAGAGAGAAGACTCCTTGGGAAAAAGGGGAATACCACCAATCCAATGTTGGGGATGCAAATAAGATCACTTGTACAAGGATTTCCCTCACATAAAAGACAAAGTGAAGACCATGCACAACATCCAAGAGGATATAATAGTATAAGACATGGGAATAATATATGAAGCCTTAGAAGGTCAACAAGTAGAGTACCAATCCAAAGTAATCGATGTGGAAGGTAACATAATTAATCAACTTGTCACTATTTTAATTGATTCAAGAGAAATTCATTGTTACATTGATCCTAAAATAGTGGGTAGATTACATTTGGAGAAAAGTAAGCTTGAAAAATCAAGTTTGGTTAAGCTAACCACTGGAACCAAAAGAAGGATCAATGAAATGATCAGAGGTTGTTCCATAAGTCTTAATGGAGTGAATACTAATGTTGATCTAAATATTATACCATTGGGGTCTTATGATATTCTAATTGGAATGGATTGGTTGGACAAGCATCATGCTATCCTAGATTTTCATAAGAAGACATTTACATGTATTGAGAAGAAGGACAACAAAGCACTGTGAAAGGAGTTCCAAGACCCATTTCAATAATAGATGTTTCAACCTTACAGTTGAAGAGATGTTTCAGAAAAGGATGTCAATTGTATGCAACCCATGTGGAAAAGCCAGAAAAGACAAAGGGGCCAAACCTTGAAAAATGTTCAATACTACAAGAGTTTGAATATGTATTCCAAGAAAAAACAGGATTTCCACCAAAGAGGGAGATACATTTATCCATTGATTTAGTACCAGGAGCTTACCTGGTATAAAAAACACCTTACATAATGAGTACACCAAAATCAAAACAATTACAAATGCAGTTGGAAGAATTGTTGAGGAAATGATACATATGTCCAAGTGTTTCACCTTGGGGAGAACCCATACTGTTTCTCAAAAACAAGGATGGAACATTGAGGCTGTGTATTGACTTCTGACAACTGAATAAAGACACTATGAAGAACAAATATCCTATACCCATAATTGATGAACTCTTTGATCAACTAAGATGGGAAAATATATTTTCCAAGATATACTTGAGATCATGATACCATCAGGTAAGAATCAAGGAAAAATACATCAATAAGACAACCTTTAGAACCATGTATGGGAATTATAAATTTGTAGTGGTTCCATTTGGACTATCTAATGCACCATCTGTCTTTATGTGCTTAATGAATGGAATATTCAGAAATTATTTGGATAAGATTGTCATAGTATTCTTGGACGACATACTTATCTATTATAAGTCATAGGAAGAGCATGAACATCACCTAAGACTAATATCGCAAGTGTTGAGGGAACATTAGTTGTATGCCAAGCTTAGTAAGTGTTATTTCTACCAAGAACAAATATATTACTTGGGACACATTATTTCAGAACAAGGTATAATAGTGGATCCAGAGAAGATTGAAGCCATTAGAGGATGGATAGCACCCAGGAATGTTTCATAAGTTAGAGGTTTTATGTGATTGGTTGGTTACTACAAAAGATTTATATCAGGGTTCTCTAAGATTTCTCAGCCCATCACTTCTTTGCAAAAGAACGGAATTAAATTTGAATGGATAGTTGAGTGTGAAGAAAACTTTAATTTGTTGAAACAATTACTTACTAGTGAACCTATTTAAAATATTGTTGACCCAAACAAATGTTTTGTGTTATGTACAGATGCATGGAAGGAAGGACTTGGTGGAGCCTCACTCAAAATGGACATGTCATTGGTTATGAGGCTAGAAAGATTAAAGAACATGAGAGGAACTTTTTGGAAGCCATTTTGCAATTTTATCTTTTCCTTACAAGCTACCTACACAAGATTTTTGAACCCTCAATACTCGTCGCATTTCTTTAAACGACACTATTATCTTTGCTTTCACATATCTGCTTCTCGTTTTCATTTTCACGACTGCAAGTGTGAAAACCTAGAGTTGGAATTCATGTTGATCGCATTAAAATGATCTTTTGGATTGTTATAAATCTTTTGTTTATGTGGTCATAACTCCTTTTACCTCCAACTCACCACTGCTCACACATTTACCAAAACACCAAACCACCACTCACTTTGCATTTGACTTTTGTTAATATGGTTTTGATTTATAAGTTCATTGAAGAAATGATATTTTGGTGTCTTTGATCAAATCCTTGATGCAATGCTTTTAGTGAACACATTAAATTTGGGCTCAAATCGTGGGTGCAATATGCGACATATTGATGTTTCTTTTAAATCATACAAATGCTATTGTTTATTTAACATTCGAATCAAGTGTTGGTTATGTATGTCATGGTTTTCAATGGTTATTCGTTTGACATGTTGTTTACAATGTTTTTCATATACACCATTGTGAAATCTATGAAACACTTTACCAAGGCGTCGTCGATTGTACAAATGACATGATAGTTTTTCATGGTCCTAAATTACTACACCACCCTTGCACGCATAAGCATTAACGTTTGCCTTGCATTTCGGGCTGCCTCAGCTTGTTTTGGAAAACCCTGCGGGAAAATGGTTCTATGTCTACCCTGTCAAACCCCCTCACCGATCACCCTGTTGACCGTGTGCTATCTGCTATGGATCCTGTAGTGCACATCGAACCCAATGACGTACAAATGTTGTTGTTATTTGATAACGCCTGAGAGGACCTGGAGAGGAATGGATGGTTAGCTTTCATTGAAAATTTTGAGGGTTTCAACCTTGCAGTCGCTCAACAATTTTGACTCACATTCAATGGATGCAGGGCCAAAGTTGGGGACATCCAACTCGAATTGGATGAGGAATTCCTCAGCTCAACCACTAATCTTCCAGCCAAAGGGAAAAAATGATTTAAGAATTCGAAGGTTGATGAAGTTTCGTGGCCGCTCCTGTTTACCTCAAGGAAAATCAACGGTTGTGACAAAGGTATGCCAGTCACAACTCTCAAGTCTAGGTGGCATGATTTGTTGGCCATTATTAAGAAATTCATTACATGCGAAGGTAGATACGGTTTAGTTTTCCTATACCACCTATGGCTGCTTATGATTTTCATAGATTTCCTTTTAAATATGCCACATTTCCTCCTTCGCAGTTTGTATAAAATGGCTAAATGATTCAAGAGGGAGAAGGCTGACTCCAGCCTCTTCCGCCACTCTTTAATTAAAATTGTTATACTCCATCATTTGAGGTTGAGTGGCGACTGTTGGGAAGATTTCTTGTTGAGGAATGGCTTTGCCACTCTTGAAATTGGTCAAGTGGACAAAACCATGGTCTCCGAAACCCTTGTCGGGCCTGTCGTGTCCCCTCCTACACTCTTACCTGCTGTTGAACCCTCAACCTACCCGACACCCTGTCTGACTCATGCCTAAAAGAAAGTGTTAAGCCTGTCAAGAGGTCTGCAAAGAAAAAGGTTAATAATGATGTCAATAACAAGGGTAAGAAGGCTGTGCGTTGGGTATCAAGGTGTGCTCGCAATAAACCTAAACAAAACACAGATCAAAAACCAATTTTATTAAGTGAAGATTCAGATTCTGAAATCGAGCGATTTCTGACCTAGGAGTATCCATACTCACACAGCCTTTGTTCTATCAAGCCCTATGACTATGTATCGAACCTCCTGCCATGCCTTAAATATGACCCTAACTTCCCTGGGATCAAGCTCGACAGTGGCCTCTTCACCTATGATTACACGGCCTGATCAACCACAATGCAATGAATGCAACTCATGGCTCGACCGATATTATATAGATGTCCCTCTGCTACAATCCCAAATCAAGTCCTTGGAGGACCGAGTAAATGCGTTAACTAAGGAAAATGACAGACTGCAAGTTAATGATAAAAGGAAAAAGACCACAGGCTCAGTCGTTTTCCAAAATGTAGAGGCAGCCACTGCCATTGTTAATTCAAAAATAGCCTGATCGAATCGCATCCCTGAAACCAAGGTATGGTATTTCAACAATGATTTTAGAATGATTTTCTTTTCTTTGAATTAGTATAAAGGATTTGTTTGATAAATTGCATATATTTTTGTTATGATTGAATTGATATAATACAGTTATGTTTGTAAATAATGACTAGCTACAGAATCGTGAGATTCCGTAGCTAGTCATAAAATTTGAATTTCTGTTGATTTTACAATTAAACACAATCTGAAATCGTGTATTTTTGTGCATCTATAGGTACACACGAATTTCAATGGGAATTGGATCAATAGTGGCATTTTTTAACATGCTTTTTTTACACAGTTTTGGATTAGGTTGTTAGTCTTAGATAGAGATAGGAATTTGGGAGATTGTTCCCATATTTTTTGCAAACAATTTTTGATAATTTCCACAAGGAATGTTTTCATCCTGTGGCCTTTATATACCTATTATTTTTTGTAAACAAACCATCACTTCTTGGGGAGAAGAGACTATGGACTGGTGATTATACAGACTC
>SNQJ01S0005256.1:7882-31927 GCA_010110895.2 Picea sitchensis | reverse complement strand
CAGGAGTATGTAAAAGAGGGGTAAGATGTTCACTTGTTACAGCCATATATCGTTTTCATATTCAGCTCTTATGTACCCACATGTTTCGGGTTTATGTACTTATGTTTGTACTGGAAGGAGCGTTGAAGAGCTATGCACATACATGTGTTTTTGTGTGTGCGTAAACAATGGACTTGGTGATAGTTCATCCTGAATGACTCATGATTGTAACATGATTGTGTATCATGAATGTTGACTTGTCATTTTGGGAAGATCGATATGTTTCAAATGAGTCTCGACTTGTGTTGATGTTGTCTTGACGACTATGTTGTGTCGATCATGTTTTTCGACTTATGTTTAGTCGATGGTGTTTGTTGGCTTGTAAGTTGATTTTGAGTACACCAAGATGCATGAAAATGCCATGTGCTTTGATGAAGTAAAAGATGCGACCATTGTATTGAAGAGAAAAAAGACTTTGTTGTCATCATTTTCATTCTTGTATAAAAAATTTTTTAGGATTGATGGTTTTCTTGGTTTGTGACAAGATGTCGCAGGAAAGTTTTTGCAGCCATTGTAGAGCGGATTGCTTTGACGCAAAAGAGTTCACAAGAGGGAATTGATTATTAGTGGGAAGACTGGCAGTCCTCCAAGAAAAAAGAGAATAGTGGGTCAGCAACAACTAGAGAACAGTGGTTGAGAGACATAGCCAGTTGCAGTGCAAGGCATGTCAAGGTATCCAGGTGATTGTCAAAAAGACTTTTCAAGTAGAATCAGTTGATAGAACTTGGAATCAGAAGAGTATTGAAGCTCAGATAGTTAATCATAAGCTTTTGTGGGTCCAAAATCCTTTCAGTGGGAAGGCATGATCAGAATCTAGACCAGGGGTCAAAATTTTGCTCAAAAATCAAAGTTCTCATAATTGCCTCAAAACGAACGGGTGTGTAGCCCTTGTCATAACGAACCCAACACAACTCGAACAGGTTCAAACGGATTTTGGATGAGTGAGATATCGCGATCTATTCGATTCGCCAAACAGGCAAAAAAAAAAAAGTTGACTGTACAGTCTGTATAGCTGACATGGCATGTTCGTACGCTAAGGTGGCAGTTGATGACATGGCAATTGTCGATTGACAGATTTTGGACGAATGATGTTTCGACATGTGACATCATTATGGAAAATGGTTTGGTGCCACGTGGCCCAGGCATGGGCTGCCACGGGGCACCCAGTTTGTTTGGTAATGTTTTGGTTGTTTAAAATTAGTATAGAGTCTGTGGGGATCGAACCCCAGACGTCCACCACAATCCAAAGGTTTGGCAAAGGCCGCCCAACCGGCATGCCACACGTTGGTTCTTGTTATATAAACGGTTTAATATATATTTGAATTTNGCATGTATTGTGGTTTGGGCGCAATCTGGGCCGGGTCTAAGCCCCGACCCCCAGTCACATGTGGCTCCCCATATAACCACTTTGTGCGTGCAATTCAAATGGAGTCCATCCCCCAGTTTTATACGCGCCCATGTGACCATTCTACACATGGAGGTTTGCACACGGTTTTGTTTACAAACGGTTAAGTTTTATGCGCTGCCACATGTCATGCCCAGGTTCAACCTTGGAACGGGTGCTTATCTTTGCGCTAGAACGAGGTCACATGGTGACCCATATGTCCACGGTTTTGGTGATTAGGGGCTAGGCGTACCCTAACCATCCTACAGTTCACATGGTTATGCGGTTGTGTGCCAGTGCTAGGTTTTAGCATGAGATTGAGTGTGTGAGCTAGGTTGGATGCACAGAGGTTCATTTTGGCAAACCAGAGACAACAAGCTTGAAGGAGGGAAATGCCAGGAGGCCTAACTTCTTCATTTTTTGGCCAAATGAGGTGCTAAAAAAGCCCAGCTAGGGGTTTTTGGACGTTCTAAATCCATTGGAACTTTTTTCAAAGGCATTTGAAGACTTATTTTGTAGGTTTTACACCATTGAAGTTTCAAATAACTCTAGGGAGCTTGAATCCCTCATTGATGGAGGTCATGCTCAAATGAGTACAAGTTTGTTTTCTGTGACTGAATAGTCATTTTTGGCTAAATGTTATGCTTTGAACACATTGGGATAGGTTTCAGAGGCATTTGAGGACTTTTATAGGTGTTGTTTCCACAAGGAATCTCAGGGAAGCTCAAGGCCACATGTAGAAGAGGTCATGCCCGGATGAGCCATGATCCATTTTCAGAGTTCTATTAGTCATTTTTGTGGTTTTTATTTATTCTAAACCCAATGGTACAGTCATTATTTCCATTGGAGTTGAGCATCAAATTGTAAAATAATATTTGACAAACTACTACCAGAGAGCCTAGTCCATTGATGGAGGCTCAAGGAGATGTAGCCCAGTTGGGGGTGAACTCCTTTATCATCTTGTTATTGTTGTGAGTTTGATGGTTTATTTTCTGCAAGTTATGTTTGTTGTGTATTTATTTAAAACACATATTTAACCATTTAAAAGAAAATTTCCTCACACATGAACATTTAAAAGAAGATGCATAAACTTGGCACATAATTTATCTTGTATAACAAAGACATTGAGCAAGGTCCTAAAAAGTTTATTTTAATGAAATAGAGGGTGTTTGCATAGAATAACAAGTCATCCCCCTATTTTCAAATCAGTCACACTCCCTGATTTATTTTCTTTGAGTAATAGGAACTTACTTTTTTCGCATGTCATATGACTGGAGCACCTGTTGTCAATATACCAGGTGTGTTTTTGTCTTTGAGATGACAAAACTAATCCACACTTTTTATCTTCATTCTTCTTCCAAACCTTGACATTTTCAACTCTGTGATTTGAATCTGTCTTATAGTTTTTTAAGTGACATTTTGCAGCTTTATGTCCATAATTATGGCAGATGTAACATTATGGTTCATTGAATAAAGGATCATAACGATTGTTATGTGTAATCTGTGTCCTTTTCCTAGCCATCACATGATTTGCAGTATGTGGTTGTTTGTTACTTGGTTGTCTCATTATTTGTTTTGGCAGATATTTATTCCTTCGTTATCTTGATTTCTCATGTTTAAATCTTAAATAACAATTTACAGCTTTGTGGCCAAAGTTAGAGAAATAAAAACAATATCCATAGAAACAATCTTTGTACCTAGAAAATGGTTGTCTTCTTTGATCAGGTCTATTTATTTCATGTTGATGATTTCCTTGAGTAGAGGGTGTATTACTTCTTTGTTCTACATATTTAGTTCTGGTAGCTTTTCCTTCACTCCTCAGTAGTTGATTCTCTTCCTTTGTTTCTGCAGGTTTGTTGTTGTCAACGGTTGTAGATTTGCCAAATTTGATGGATTCTTTGTTGCTTGGCTGACCACTACTTGATCCCTCTTCATAAACCAAGCCATTTTTCAACTTTTAATTCCTTTTCTGATTCAGAATGGAGGCTAATCCTTTTGAGGCTTTAATACTTGTCAGATTCTGATGATATAAGGCCTGAAATTTCTTTAGATCTTTTCTGATAGTCACTACATTAGCTTCCAATTTTTCACGTTTTGTTTTGGTTTCCTTCAATTTTTGTTTGAGGATGTATTCAATAGTATTAGCTTCTTCTAACTTAACCTTCAACAGAGAAATTTCTTCATATGGTTCATTGCATGTTTTCTCATACCTGAGCAGTAACTGTTTTTGTTTTCTTTTCTTTTCTCTGAGTCTATCAATCTCTTCCATGGCACTGACAAGTTATCCTTCAAGATCTACTACTTCTTCACAATCAACAAACTCACTTCTTGTATCTTCAGTTTTTATATCTTCTAAATCTATTAGCATGATATCATTTATTTTATCTTCAATAGAAGAGTCACTTCTTTCATCATCTGAGGGATCATCATCATTGTTTACACAAAGGCTTTTCTTCTTAAAATTATTCTCTTTATAGACCTTGTTTTTTTGCTTCTCTTCATCATCATATTTCTCATCCTTTCTATTGTGAGGATACTTAGAAGCAAAATGACCTATCTTACCATAGTTGAAACATTTGAAGGGCAGTTTACCTTTGTATTTTCCTGATCCTTTCTTCAGTCTTCTCACAAAATTTGCTTCAATCTCATCTACATCGAAGTCTGTGTTTTTCTCTACTTTAAAATATGCCTCTCTTGTAGTGGATTTACCTTTGGTGATTCTCATTTCATAAGCAATTAGAGTTCCAAGAAGTTGATCTAGTGTCAACGTTTTGAGATCAGTTTATTCCTCTATAGCAGAGACCTTTGAGTTAAATCTATCAGGAAGAGATCTTAATATTTTCTGGACTAGAAAAGATTCATCTATCATTTCACCTAGGCCTTTCATAGTGTTGACAAGTTCTTCTATACATAAGAAGTAATTGTTGATAGTTTCATCTTCATCCATATTTAACTGCTCAAATTTTAGTCTATGACTCTGAATTTTTGTGTCTTTCACCTTTTCATTACCTTCATAACTACTTATCATCTTGTCCCACATAACTTTTGTTGAATCACAGTGCATGAATTTGACAAAATCGGCTTCAGAAATTCCACTGAGGATGGAATTCATTTCGTTTTCATTAAAGCTAAACTCCAGCTTATCATCTTTTGAGGCCAAGACTACAGACTTCACATATCCTGTTTCAACGACATACAAAACATCAGCACCCAAATACATTAAATGTGTTCTCATTCTTATTTTCCAGAAGGCAAAGTTTGTTCCATCAAATAGAGGGGGTCTATTAGTTGAACTTCCATCATGACTAGTCATGTTCAAGCTTATGGATCTACCTTTGATCAAAGGCACCAAGATCTGATACCAATTGTTGGAAATATAACTAAGAGAGGGGGTGACTTAGTTATGAATATAAGCTTGAAACTTTTCCTGTTATTTTTTTATTCTTTCTAGATTATTATTTAATGTGTTGATAATAACTTAACATGCATATATATACAATATTTGATCAATCACATAGAATACACAGAGACACTCATTTTCATGAGGAAACCCATAATGGTGAAAACCTCTTCTTCATAGGATTCCAATAAAGCTCCAACTTTCATGTACATCACATTCTTTAAGCTCCAAGTCAAATATGAGGCTACAACCTCTAAAACCAAGCTGCAACTTGTAGAGAGCACGAACTCTCAGATTTCTCTAGCACCAACTCCCAGAATATCTTCTTGCACCAACTAGAATTTAGAGGAATGAAATCCTCCTTAGCACCACCCTACCACCTTGAATGAATCTTACAAAACTTTACTTACTTTCTCTGTCTCTTATATGGTCTGTGACAGCTCCATGCCGCCTCTACCTTCTTCAGCTACTATACTCTATTCTTCTTCTACATCGTTCAACTTCTATGCTTTGCTCTTTTTCCTCCTACGCTCAACACCTGTTGTTCATCTTCTCTTCTACCTTTTATACTCTGTGTTTCCTCTTCATACTCTTTACTGCACCATGCATCTCCCCTTCATATTATGCATTGTGTCTCATCCTACCCACATCCATCACCATCAAAAAAAGCACACTCTCTTCTCTGTTCTGCATGTCTTTCTCACGCTAAGTTCTCTACCTAATCATCATACAAACTCTCCATCTTCCGTGGCAGTTATGCTATCTCTTTTCATCATAAGTGACCATTATCCAAAGATTATTTTTCTTCTTTGGAAGTTATTCTAAACCTTCTCATCACTAACGACCGTTAGCCTGAGATTCTTTGGCTTCTCTGGCAGTTGCAATTATTCATCTTCTCTGCCAGTTGCAGTCATTCATTTTTGGATTCTTTGGATTCTAAGACCCTTCCTTCATGTGACCATGGATGGTGTCCATATGCCTACTCAAAAGGTGCTTCATGATATTGGTGTAGTGAGTGTTAACTCCTTCTTTCATTATGACCTTGGGCGATGAACTCATGTGACCATGTGATTGCAGGCGCATCCAAAGGTGGTTTGAAACAAACTATTTTTCTCCCTACAATTTACCTCGAGCCTCCACGTGTACTTTCTCCAAAACCATGGTTTCGATTGCGGCCCATATTTAGCTTTCTAAAGTTCGTGCACCTTCAATCCCCGCAATGCAACAAGATCATCAATCTCACAATCTTGATAGTGCTCCTGAACTGACAGATCATATCTAACCTTCTTAAATCGATGGTTGTGATTTACTTCGTGATCCGGGCTCCTTCGTACGCCAATATTCCAGAGTGGAAGATCCATTGACACATGTCTGTCTCAGATTAATGATCGAGATATCCTTTAGGTCTTCGAACTCCAAAGATTTCAAATATCAACTTCTCGTTTCTTCTGACTACATATCTTTTGAAATGGAAGATCTGTTGACATTTGTCCTCTTTAATCCAACGACTGTCCTCTGCCTCAGGACTTCGGCCTTTTCGAATCTTCGACGCTTTGCTTTTCCATGAACGCTTTCACCCAGAGTCAATGATCTATTGATACATATCCTCCTGCACGATCAACAATCATGAGTGACTTCAGAATTTCGGGCTTTGGGAGTTTCAACTCCTATGCACTCTGTTAGATGATTTATATGTACTATAAAGACACTAAACTACCCTCAATTAAATTTTCAACCCAGGCTAAGTAAACTTAGAGTTGTAGAAAAATATATGCCAAAGGTAAAAGGTTGGTAGGAGTATAATCTAACTAATGAAAGCAGCTATCTAAGGCTAATCTACTCAAGCAAACCTATCTAATGAGAAAACCCTACTAATAAAAATGAAACTAGGTAACCTAATTACTTTTGGGCCAAGGATCGATGGAGAGTTCCTAAGAAAGAGAATGAAAACTCTATGTAAAGAAAACTAGTTCATGACATTAAGCAAAGGTAAACTACTAAGCATATTAAGCAAATGATGAAATAAAACTACCTTTAACTTGCCAACCTACATTCAATGAGAAACTACCCTATGAAATAAATTAAATAAGAAAGTAAGCAAAAGCACCTATCTAACCTATTAAAGCAAATAGACAAGCAAGCAAAAACACCTAACTAACCTACTAAAGAAAAAGACAAGTAAGCAAAGACAACTATCTATCCTACTAAAGCAAAGGGACAAGTAAGCAAAGACTTCTCATTGAACAACTACCTAGCCTAAGAGGCAAGTGAACTAAATGCCTAATGAAAAACTATTTCTAATGCGTGAAAGGAAATTTAAATGCTCAATGCAATGCATGAAAGGAAATTTATTCTATTGAAAGTAAGAAAGACTACCAACTAAACTTATGAAAANATGATATCTCGATGACACTTAACCACAATGGACAGTTCTAATGGTATAAGCTCAATACTAATTTCAATGGAAAAATGAAAGGTGTGAAGTAAACAGCCCAATGAAAACTTAGCCATGATAAAAGTAATTTTAAATACCCTGCATATTTATGTACAAACCATTAACATCATAATGCAATCATCATTATCTAACTAAGGAATTTAATTGCATTTTAATCTCTGAAAGGAAATTGCGTGAAAGGAAACTACACTATATCTATTCTAACCATTCAAACTAAAATAAAGAAATAATTAAAAACAGAAATTTAAAGCATGATATTAAAAAGTAAATTGACAATCTAATTTAGCCAACAACTAATTAAATGAAATCTATATAAACTGAAGTAAGCAAGCTATGACTAAAAACTAGAACTAATTCTATATATCCATCAAAGATCCCTGTCAAATGAAACCCAAATAGAACTCTGTTTTATTCTAACAACAACTTTGTTTTAAACTTGGTTGTAAGATCATGAATAAAAGTGTAATATGATATCTAGATGCATATGGAGTTAGTGTAGAGACTTGCAAGTCTATTCCTAGCCTACAAAACTAATTCATGCTAACGTAACTCATCACAATAACCTGCAAAATAACAATAAAACAATTAAATCACAGCTAGCTAATTAAAACATAAAACATGCATGTACAGGAAATAAAAGACAATTTAAATTATGAAATGTATTAAAAACACACTAAACATCACTAGACTGTTGGTGGCCCCTCCATCAAGTCGTGGCTACCCTCTACAAGCACACCACAAACTTCAGGAGGTCGAATTTACCATGAAAGTCAAAAACGCAGTTCTGGCACTATTCTGGCAATGTAAAAAACTCAAACAGAGAAAAATCATTTTTCTGGAAATTCTAATTCTTATGCTACTTGGTTAACAATATAATGATCACCCTCTTAGTATTTATAAGGTTACAACCTAGGTGGTCGACCAAAGGAGGGTCGAACTACCTCTAAATTCGACAAATTACATTAAATGAGGCCATAACTAACAAAACGGAGGAACCCAATAAGCTCCCTCTTTCGACAACTGAAATCAAGTTGTCTTGAGCTTAGTATCTAGAGGGAACGATGACAAACAAAACCCATGTGCTCGATTTGTCCACCACTGGCCGCCACTACCATAACTGCCAACTTGCCTTATGTTTTTGTGCAATACTGGGTGTCGGATTGAGTGTCAGATCAAGTACCGGAACGAGTGATGGATCAAGTGCCGGAACGAGTGCGAGACCAAGAAACATGGTGTGTTTTTCCATGTAATAGCATAAAAACATGAATTAACTCTTGGAAACCATAAAATATGATAAATTAAACTTGATTGAATCACAAAACACGACTTATACGTACCTCATGTCGATTATATCATTTTACCATAAAATTCTTCAAAAAGATCCTTTGAAAGATAAAAACGCATATATACATATGGTAAAAAGTGTATAATAATGTTATGAAGATGATCATATCTAGGGCCCAACATACCCCCACACCGACGATTTTGCAGGTCCCACTACAAAAAAAAAGAAGTCATCCCTCAGAACTAGGCTTGCTGAAGAGGGTCGGATTTAGAAGCCTCTCCTTCTTGCTATGTAGGCTTAGCCTTGTGCCTCTTATGTTGCTTTAATTGTGCTCTTAAGCTGTGGTTAGATTGGGTCATCCCATCGACCAACCATTGAAGGGAGTTAACTTTTTCCTGAAGGATTGCATTGTCATGATGAAGGTGTGCATCTATTATCTTCCTCTCTTCTAATTGTTAGAGAAGCTGATGATTTTCCCTTTGTAGCTCCTCTATAGTTGGGGTAGAATCAGTGATCTCCGAGGAAGGCTTAGGCCCTTTGAGAGATGGGGACAATTTATCAATTTTAGGATCAAGAGTGGGCATAGGTGAAGTAGGTGTGATGGGAGATCGGAAAGGTGAGGTAGGTTCTGATTTTGTTTTCCTTAATGGCTCTAATCCATCTACAGAGACTTCTCTAGGTTTCTTATAAGGGCTCTCAAGGTCGAAGGATACTTGGATAGGATCCGAAGAAGGCGGAGGCTTTGCATAAGGCTTGGTTCTTATGTTCTGGGTACTCTTCCGAAAGGGTACCTTACCAAATCGGTTGGCTCCTCTCTTGTTTGTGGGAATGATGGGAAATTCTTGCTGCATTACTTCATGGGGCTTCTTAGGTGTAGGATCAAGAGAAAATGAAGGAATTGGGGGGTCAAAAATATGATTCTTTTGGTCTTTGTTCTTGGTCTTTTTCCCCGATGAAGAAGTAGGAATATCAACAAGCTTTTGGTATTGTTCCGGCAAAGAGGGAGTTTGTGCAAGGGATTTTGGATTTTTTGGAGAGTGAGACTTGGATGGAGAGATACTTTTTAGGCTAAGTGGCTTTTTTCCTGTCTTAATTGTCAAGTGGGGGTTTGCAAATTGGTAGATAAAGGCATCCCAACATTTCCCCTATTTATCCAACTCGGCAAGAACAAGGAGCTTGATCAAGCCATGGTGGAAGAGACTATTGTGGGGATTAGTCACATTTTTCCTCACTTGAGAGGACATATTCTCCAAGCTTTTGAGAAAATAAAAGGGAAAGTTCAAGGGTTTGTTAAGCAAAAAATGAGCCAACAATCTAAAATGACAAGCTTTGAAGGTGGAGTATCTACCTTCACATGTAATTAACCTTGTGATGACGATGAGGGGATTGACTAAATCTGTCTTTATCCACTCCTTGGCATACCCTTTCGCTCCTGAAATTCTCTCAAATTCGGGCTTAAACACCCTATTGTAACTTGATCACGGTAATTGATTATTCTTGAACCACCTATCTCCCATTCTTGGAAGTTTTGTTGCAGCAGCAATTGACTCTTCTATGACTACAAAATTGAGAGACCCTACATGTGCTATATTACCATCAAAACCAACTACAAATTGCATAGAGGGACCGTCATCATGGCCTTGCAAACTCGACAGAAATGGCCCCCAACCAGCACACAAGAACACTTCCATGCACTGTGCAAATTCTGGAATGGAAAACAAGTCTGCATAGGAGGAGGGTTCGTATCGCTTGGGCATTGTGACAGAGTTTGAATTCACCAAGCAAGGGATAAATTGAGCCACACAGAGACACGAATTGGGCATGGTCTGAGTGTAATTGGAAAAGAGGGTGAATTTTACCAAGCAAGGGTGCAAACAGTCCAAGAAATGGCATGGGTTTAACACAGTCTGAGTGCGATTAGAATAGAGGGTGAATTCCTTACTGCAGGGCATAGCAAATGGCAAGGGAAAATGAAACAATAGAGTGCCTAGCCTAATTTTGGATGCTGTTATGGTGGAGTACGTTGCCCACATGTGCGAGCGAGCTGCCATGTGTGGGAGATTCGAATTTGATGGCAAGCTTCGGAGCAATGGAGTGGTGAATACTTAGATCAATGTCCCAAGTCTTTTGACTTGGACATTTGATCATAACCATATGAGGCATCTTTTAATCAATGCCTGTAACAAATTTAATTGAATGTAATTGAATTCTAGTTACCTGGAATCTAGGACAGTTACCGGTATGCAATGCAATGGCACTTCAAATGGCACTTCAAACGACATTTCATCCGGCACCTCATACGGTACTTCATCTGGCACCTCATATGGTACTTCATGTGGTACCCCTCTGTTAAGTGAATTTTGGCCTCTTTTAATGGACAACCTGCAATTTTGAAGTGTTTTTGACAACCGTAGTGGTTAATGAGCAGAGGCAGAGTGCTCCATGCTTACTCATTATTCTTGTATATGACATATAGTGTCAAAACCTATAATGAACAGGTTATTGCAAATGTCAAATCATATAATGAATGGGTTGTAATGAACAATAAACTGATAAAGAGTGTTCTGTTAAGCATGAGTTTAGTAATGTATAGCACACAGGAGTGAAGCATTTTAAAAATAACATGACTATCAATGTAATAACCTGTATCATAGTAATAATACAAAAAGTCTTGCAAAGACTCTTTTCTCTAAGAAATTATCATTTGTCAGCTCATGAACCCCTCCCCCACACCTAAGCATTGTGACACCTCACAATCAAAAGTATAGGAAACTAGTCAGTATCCCTCAATAGTCGAAGATTTACAGTATGTCAAGTGTAAAGATAAAATTTCATATATTTGTCTGATGAGACAGTTAGGAGATGGCCCCACCTATAGGATAAGAGATCCTATATATAGATAAGAAGAGGCAGGAAAGAGAGTTTCAATATAGTCTTAGATTCATTCCCCAATGGAAAGTTTATGAGATTAATTAACCTTAGCTAAACCACACATACTTCATGTTAGCTTTGTCTGCAAGTAATGTCGTACATCAGGACAAGTTTAGATTTATTATTTGCTTTTGTCAGATCATCATCCTCACTAGGTAGAATGCCCCACTTCCAACAAGCCTGTTCAATACTCTGGTGGGTTTACCTAGCCATACCATAGGTCGGTACCCACTGCCAACAAACTTGTTCAGTATCCCGACGGGTTATCCTTTTAAACCCTCAGAGACTAGCCCTCTATCTTTAAAGATTTTAGTATAAGATTGCTTATGAAAGAAGATGGGGGAACAACTCTAAAACAACTTTTTCTTTCTTTTTCTTTTTAATTGGGATGGTATTTATGTTAGAGGATGAATTTCCATTATATTATTAGTGGTTGTCTTGATGTAAGGGGTACTTAAGCGGACGTGGACTATCTAAATATATGATATAATCAAGCTATTTAGTGTGTAGTGGATGGTACCATCGAGAAAGAACATAAAGGTATCTCTATGCTCAACTTACTTTCTTCTTTTGTAATTATGATGATGTTTCCATGAATAACCGCTAATGAGACCTCCCTCATACTCTTTGATAAATACACTTGACTTACTTACTCAGGTTTCTTGGAAAAACTTTATGAGAGACCTCTNAAAAATATGGCTAATTGCAGTAATTCATTATTCATTTGATGCTTTAGCAAACAAAAAATTCAAGTATAACAATGTTTTGATGAAAGATCCTTGAAACTGTGTACTCCAGGTGAAATAATTATTTACAGAAACCTCTTAGAACTGCCTTATTAACAAAAACTATTTACATATATATAGTAGGAAATATTTAAAAAAAAAAAATTCAAGAACAAGGGGGGGCTTCCCCATCTACTAAGGCCAATGCCTTCTCAGCTGACATGACATGTAGAAAATCCTCTCTGGAAATGGGCTTATGATAAAACTTAAGTCGGTGTCCATTTACCACAAAGGAGACTTGTCCATTGTCAATTGCTTTAATTTTTACAGCTCCATTTTCATATACAGTGTATACCTCGTAAGGGCCCAACCAATGGGTGGTAAGTTTTCCTTTGATGTTTTTGAACCAGGAATTAAACAATAGGGCCCAATCACCAGGTTGGAAGTGTTTCTTTTTAATAAACTTGTCATGCCACTTGCTCCTCTGGTTTTGGACCAATATTGTCCATTGGATGGCATCTTGCCTGATTTCATCCAATTCATTCAATTTTCAGGCTCGTTTCTTCTAAGCCTCATCCAGGTTCAATCCTAATTTTGTGGCAATACAGAAGGTCCTTACTTGGAATTCTATTTGTAAAAGTACTTGTTTCCCATACACTAGATCATAAGGGGTATGATCAGTGGTATTTCTCCAGGTAGTTCAGTATGCCCACAAATTATGAGCTAGTGTACGAGAAACAATTACTTTTACCAGTAGAATTCCAAGATGGATTCCAGAACTTTGTTTATGGATTCTACCTGACCATTGGCTTGCGGGTGGTGTGGAGAAGATTTACAATGTTTAATCCCATATTTTGTTGTTAGCTCTTTCATCAGCTTGGAAGTAAATTGAGTGCCTTGGTCGGTAACAATTTCACGAGGGACACCGAAGCGGGTAAAGATGTCTTCATAGATGAATTCGACAATAGACTTCTTTGTGGCCCTAAATAGAGCTTTTGCCTCAGCCCATTTGGTGACATAGTCCGTACAAAACAAGATATAATTCTTCCTATAGGACATGGGTGAAATTTGTCCTACAAAGTTGAGTGCCCATTTTTCGAAGGGTTCTATCATAACTTGGGCCTAAAAAGTCATTTCGTAGATGATGTAGGTCAACTATCACAACTTCTCACATACTTGGCAGCATCTTTGAAAATGCTAGGCCAATAGTAACCTGAATGTAACACCTTATATGTTGTACATTTGTCAGAGAAATGGCCACCACATGGTCCATCATGACAACTTTGTAGTATTCCAGGTACCTCATCCTCTTGGACACATCTACGAATAATCAAATCAGGACCTGTGCGAAAAAAATCATGACCAACCCAAGAGTAATTAGCACTTTGTGTAATAATTTTCTTCTTTTCATGAGGTCACAAATGAGATGGTAACTTCCTAGTGGCCAAATAGTTTTCCATATCCACAAACCATGGGGTATTGACAGAGAGGGAAAATAGATGCTCATCTAGGAAACTATCATCTACAGGGATGTCATCATCCTCATTCTTTATTCAGGAAAGAAAGTCAGTTACTACATTATCCTTTCCAGGTCGTTCAAGCACAGTAATATTAAATTCTTGTAATAACAAGAGCCACCTAGGCACTCGACCACTAGTTATAGGTTTGTTCATGAGAAACCTAATGGAGGAATGATCATTGTGTACAAATTCTTCATAACCTGTAATGTAATGACAAAACTTGTTAATAGCATGAACAACTGCCAAGAACTCTTTCTCAATCACTGTGTATTTCAACTCGGCAGGGGATAAGTTATTTCTTACAAAATAAATGGCATAGGACTGTTGGTCTTCTTTCTGCCCTAATACCCCTACAATTGCAGTGTCGGAGGCATCAGTGGATATATGAAATGGGAGAGTCCAATTGGGTCCTCTGAGAATTGGTTCCATAGACAGCTTGGCTTTCAGGGTTTCAAAGGCAGTTTGACACTACTCAGTCCAAACAAAATCAACATTTTTTATCAATAATCCAAACATAGGTGTAGCAATATTTGTAAAATTTTCAATAAACCATCAATAATATCCAGTATGTCTAAGAAATATTCTCACCTCTTTATGAGTCTTGGGGCGTGGAAGTCTAATAATGACCTCAATCTTTGCAGGATCGACTTTTATTCCTTCAGATGAAACATGATGTCCTAGAGTCACTCCTTCAGTTAGCAACATTTTTCATTTTTCATGACTTTGGGATAGGTTCATTTCTTGGCATTTGATGAGGACCTTTTCTAAGTTGTCTAAGGATTCCTAGTAAGTGTTTCCATAAACTGTGAAGTCATTCATGTAGACCTCCACACAATCATGAATAATATCGGAAAATATCCCTAATACTGTTCGTTGAAATGTGGCAGGAGAATTACACAATCCAAATGGTAAGACCCTATTGGCATAGGTGCCCCAAGGACAGGTAAAGGTAGTCTTGTCCTGGTCCTTGGGTGCTATAAGAATCTGATTGTACCCATTGTACCCATCTAGAAAGGAGAAATACTTCTTTCCGGATAAGGTATCTAGAACTTGGTCAATGAAAGGAAGAGGAAAGTAGTCTTTCAGAGTGGCCTTATTGAGTTCTCGAAAATCAACACAAATTCTCCATTTCCTAGTCACTTTCTTTGGAACCACTACTATCGGGGATACCCACTTACTGTCAGAGATGGGATATATAAATATGACATTTAACAACTTTTGGATTTCCTCCTTGACTATGTCTTTGAGTGTTGGGTTCATCCTTCTCTGGTGTTTCCTAACAGGTGTTACTTCCCCCTGGGTGTATATATGATGGATGCATGCGTCAGGGTGTATGCCCTTCATGTCATTGTATTCCCAGGCAAATGCTCATGTTTGTTCTTTAAGGATATCTACTAACTATTTATGTTGGTCTGTATATAGCCCGAAGTTTATATGTAAAAATTTCCCTGGACTAATCTCATAGGGCATAGTATAAGACACGACAGACTCATCTATTTCAAAAATAAAATATGTCGAAGACAAAACAGATGGATCTAATTGTTCTTGAAGTTCTTCCCCAAACATGTACGCAAATCGGGGAAAAGATTGTGGAAAATCCACACATGTAATAGCAAAAATGAATTGGTTTAGCACATTTTCTAGTGTATGCTACTGAAGTTCCCTTGCATGGTAACTAGGAAATACGGGTTCTTCCCAGTCTTCGTTCTCATATGGACATTTAAGCCACCATAGATTCTCCATAATAGGTTGAGATGTAGGGTAAATGGTGAGCTTCTGGATAGAGATACCATTTGAGATGGTCATTTCTCCTTCTATACAACCAATAAATGCATTGGCTACGGCTAGCCAAGGTCTTCCCAAAATAATGGGATGGCCTCGGGCAGGATCCTTTGAATGAATGACAAGAAAATATACAAGGTACTCCCATGAGGCTAAAGTAACCATGACATCATCTAAAATCCCTTCAGGTATAACCCTAGTCTTATCTGTTAATTCCAAAATGGTTAGGGTAGGACGAAGAAGATGTTGTAACTGTAATTGTTCCAAGGTAGTAGCGGTCATAACATTGATGGCTGCCCCTAAGTCTATGAGNCCTCCTTAATGGTTATGGTCACTACGGGGTTTCCTAGATTCCCATACTTTGCTAGCTTTAGCTTCTCTGATATGTACTCAGAGAGTCTTCCTACCAAATGTATTGTAGGAGGGTCCTTTTGCTTCCTACCTTTATTTTTGATACACAATTCTTTGACTACCTTACTAAATATTGGAATGTCTTTAATGTCTTGAAGTAGGGGAATTTTGACACAAATATTTTTCAATTCATTAAGAATGTCAAATTCTGGTCGGGTGGTAGGTTTCTCGATTACCAATTGGTCTAGATAAAGAGGGACCTTCACAATTTGTGAAGGTTCATTTTGGGGAAGCTTGATTTCTTGATTCCTCGGGATAATAACATCTTCCCACCTGGTGTCATCCATGGGTTGTTGGGTTGTTTTCTCTTCTTATTCTCCCTAGATGACCACTGAAGGTCTCTTCCTATCTAGAACTTTTCCTGATCTTAGTTGAATTTCCTGTAATGGAACAGGAGTAATAACATATGTCGGGAAGGCCTGCATCTCAACATTGTTAAGAGGTTGACGGGGATTATTATTAGGATTCGTCACTAGTTGTGTCGGTAATAGTGTCAATTTTGGGGAGCTTGCATTTTTAAATTGGAGTAGTTGTTGTTGTGGGATAGGAGGTAAAGGTGGTGGAACAAAACCTAGCAGAAGCTGTAGAGTGTTTGATGAGAACTGAGGATAAGGATGGTTATACATAGGGATAGGTGGAGCTTGAGGGTTTCCTTGGTTGTGTCCTCCCCTCCATCCTTGAATCCAAAGATATTGGTACTAAGTAAACCATTTTTTCCAACTTGGTGGGTTCCACTGTTGTTGTTGATAGTAGGGTGGAACTTGAGACCGTAGGTCCGGGTATGTGGGTTGATTCCTAGGCTGCCATGGCCTCCTAGGTGCATAAGAAGACTCCCCAGGGTCTCCACTCCTATATATGGCTAATAAACCGGGCAATGATGGACATTTTTCAATCACATGGTCTTTTTTATAGAAGCCACAAACTAAAATGTTATCTAATGGGCACTACCTTGAGGAATGCTTCCTCCTGCATCTTGGGCAATATATGCTCATTGCTGCATTTTCCTCCTCCTGTTTCTTTTTGAGTTTAAGGGTATCCAACTGGGAACCTTTTGTGCTTAAGATGTTTGTCTTAAAATTTTCTAAAAGGTTCCCTATCTCTGCTCTCATGATACCACCTAAACTAACTGGTTTTAAGATTCTATTGTAAGGGTCCCGAACATTCTTCCCTATTTTGGCTCTACTCCTTGAGTAGTTTTACACATTTCACATATTTCAGAAAATGGTCTATGAGAAATATCACTTGATGCCATTAGTTTAATCATATCTAAATATTCTTCTAAAATTCCCTTAAGGAAAAGATCCCTAACTGCATCCTCTGGGAGGTCATGGTATTTTGACTTCTGGGAGAGATAACCAAATATTTCCATATAGTCTTCAAGGGTCTCATCTTCTAACTGTTGGACTTTAAAGATGTCATTATGAGACTCTTTGGTCTTGTAGTAGTCTTGTTACTTCTTGAGAAGTATGTCTTTTATGGATTCCCAAGACCTAATACTGGATTCTCCCAACCCCATGAACCATCTTAATGCAGAGTCTTTGAGGGTGGCAAGAGAGAGTTTTAATTTCTGGGCATCTTGTACATAGTTGTATCTCCTGCACAAGATGTCAAATTCAAATAGGAAGGTGTCTGGATCTTCCCTGTTTTTACCATAAAAGGTAGGCAGTGTTAAGAGAGGAATATTCTTCATGTTGACATTCAGAGTGGTGTCTAAAATCGGAAATCCGAAGGTAGTTTCGGTTTGGTTTCCAGTTTCTTCTTCCTCCCTGTGTCTTACATTGTTATGGTCCTCCTGATCACCCATATTGGCTTGGTTTCCAAAAAGCGAGTACCTAAGTGGTTTTNAATCCGAAGGTAGTTTCGGTTTGGTTTCCAGTTTCTTCTTCCTCCCTGTGTCTTACATTGTTATGGTCCTCCTGATCACCCATATTGGCTTGGTTTCCAAAAAGCGAGTACCTAAGTGGTTTTATCTTTGAAGAGAACAAAGTTTCTCTTTGATGAAAAGGTCTTCCTACTGATTGGATGTCTGGGACTCTACTCGATCCGATTGAGATTATCGGTGCCAAAGTTTATGTGTCAATTCGAGAGATAATTACATTGGATGAGCTACCAAACAAAAGATTCACCTGTTCAGGGTCTATGATATCCTTAAAATTAGAGTCCCCTGGTGGTGGTGTAAAAGAAAATGTTGTATTGTTTTGTTCTGTGGAAGACTCGAGTGGTCTTACCTCCTATCCTAGTATGATTGATGCTTCAATTTCTTTTTCTATAGTTCTCCCTGTGTTAGTCCCTTCAGAGACTATTTTAGCTCTTTGGGTTGAGCTAGCTCCTATTTTTCGGTATCGGTCTGCGGATTTTATAAACGGAACATTCCTTCCCCCAAAGAGATCGGAAGGAACCTTGTTTGAAAGGTATGATTTTGATTTAATGTATCTACCTTGTGGGTCTCTAGGCCTATTCATGAAAGAAAGAAGAAAGAAAAAGAAAAAGCTACCATTTGATTCCTAGGTCTATTCATGAAAGCAAACAAAAAGAAAAACTACGATTGGGTTTGGGGGAACCTGCTATAGCAGATGCACAGGTTCTTACCTTTCGTCTTAAATTTCCCCCGCCACCAAACTAATGATAAGGTCTAAGGATGATCTAATTCCTAATTAATTCTTACCTTAAGACAACTCCCTGACAATGGCACCAAAATGTTAGGTGATTTATATGTACTAAAAAGACAGTAAACTACCCTCAATTAAATTGTCAACCCAGGGTAAGTAAACTTATATTTGTAGCAAAATATATGCCAAAGGTAAAAGGTTGGTATGAGTATAATCTAACTAATGAAAGCAGCTATCTAAGGCTAATCTACTCAATAAAACCTATATAATGAGAAAACCCTACTAAGAAAAATGAAACTAGGTAACCTAAGTACTTTTGGGCCAAGGATCGATGGATAGTTCCTAAGAAAGCGAATGAAAACTCTATGTAAAGCAAACTAGTTCATGATAGTAAGCAAAGGTAAACTACTAAGCATACTATGAAAATGATGAAAGCAAACTATCTTTAACTTTCCAACCTACATTCAATGAGAAACTACCCTATGAAAGAAATTAAATAAGCAAGTAATCAAAAGCACCTATCTAACCTATTAAAGAAAATAGACAAGCAAGCAAAAACACCTAACTAATCTACTAAAGAAAAAGACAAGCCAAGACAACTATCTATACTACTAAAGCAAAGGGACAAGTAAGCAAAGACTTCTTATTGAAAAACTACCTAGCCTAAGAGGTAGGTGAACTAAATGCCTAATGAAAAACTATTTCTAATGCATGAAAGGAAATTTAAATGCTCAATGCAATGCATGAAAGGAAATCTATTCTATTGAAAGAAAGAAACACTACCAACTAAACTTATGAAAACAAGAAACTATCTCTTCTAATCTACGAAAGCAAGAAACTATCTTTAATATACGAAACACTCAAATGTAATGCTAGTGGTTGTGTGAATGCCTTCGGTGGTGACAGATGATATCTCGATGACACTTAACCACAAAGGATAGTTCTAATGTTATAAGCTCAATACTAATTTAAATGGCAAAATGGAAGGTGTGAAGTAAACAGTCCAATGAAAACTTAGCCATGATAAAAGTAATGTTAAATACCCTGCATATTTATGTACAAACCATTAACATCATAAGGAGATCATCATTATCTAACTAAGGAATTTAATTTCATTTTAATCTATGAAAGGAAATTGCGTGAAAGGAAACTACACTATATCTATTCTAACCATTCAAACTAAAATAAATAAATAAATAAAAATAGAAATTTAAAGCATGATATTAAAAAGTAAATTGATAATCTAATTTAGCCAACAACTAATTAAATGAAATCTATATAAACTGAAGTAAGAAATCTATGACTAGAAACTGGAACTAATTCTATCTATCCATCAAAGATCCCTGTCAAATGAAACCCAAATAGAACTGTGTTTTAAACTTGGTTGTAAGATCATGAATAAAAGTGTAATATGAAATCTAGATGCATATGGATTTAGTGTAGAGACTTGCAAGTCTATTCCTAGTGTAAAAAACTAATTCATGCTAACGTAACTCATCACACTAACTTGCAAAAGAACAATAAAACAATTAAATCATAGCTAGCTAATTAAAACATAAAACTTGCATGTACAGGAAATAAAAGACAATTTAAATTATGAAATATATAAACAACACACTAAACATCACCAGAATGTTGGTGGGTCCCCTAGCAAGTCATGGCTACCCTCTACAATCATACCATGAACTTCAGCAGGCCGAATTTACCATGAAAGTCAAAGATGCAGTTCTGGCACTATTCTGGCAATGTAAAAATCTCAAATAGAGCAAAATCAATTTTCTGGCAATTCTAATGCTTATGCTACTTGCTTAACAATGTAATGATCATCCTATTGGTATTTATAAGGTTACAACCCAAGTGGTCGACCACAGAAGGGTCGAACCACCTCTAAATTCGGCAAATTACATTAAATGAGGCCATAACTAACAAAACGGAGGAACCCAATAAGCGCCCTCTTTGGAAAACTAGAATTGAGTTGTCTTGAGATTAGTAGCTGGAGGGGGTGATGGAAAACAAAACCCATGTGTTATATTTGTCCACCACTGGCCGCCAATACCATAACTATCAACTTGCCTTGCGTTTTTGTGCAATATTGGGTGATGGATCGAGTGTCAGATCAAGTACTGGAACGAGTTTTGGATCAAGTGTCAGAATGAGTGTCGGACCAAGAAACATGGTGTGTTTTGCCCTGTAATAGACAAAAAAACATGAATTAAGTCTTGGAAACCATAAAATATGATAAATTAAACTTGATTGAATCACAAAACACGAATTATATGTACCTCATGCCGATTATATCATTTTACTATAAAATTCTTCAAAAAGCTCCTTTGAAAGATAAAAACGCATATGTACATATGGAAAAAAGTGTATAATAATGTCATGAAGATGATCATATCTTGGGCCCTACACACTCATTTCTCACAAAGTGCTTTCACCCGAATGCATAATCTTATGACACGTACCCCTCCTGGCGATCAACGACCAGGGTCTTCTCCGAGTCTTTGGTGTTCAAGACTTCTAGACTTTAGGCTAATCGTTGCTTCATTATCCTCCAGAGTGGTCACTTGTTGAATCTGTCATAGGTGGTGGAGACCTCTTTCTGTCGGTTAACACTTCCATTTACATTATCCTTCCACTGAACTAGATCAACGGTTGAGAATGCACTCGAAGTGATCTTCAGATCGGATGACTGAGAGCGACTTTGGACCTTCATCCTTCAGGACTTTGATACTTTTGACATTTTTTGGTGATGACACTTCCTAATCAATTTTCCTGGAGTAACGTAGCTTGCTTACGTCACTTGTTCACATGGCACGAGCCAATTTCCTCTTAACACTTGTCATCATCCAATTATGCCATGTGTACTTGTTGATGTGGTTTTCCACATGTCCTTGCTAATGTGGTCTACCACATGTCGTTGCTGAGGTGGTCTGTTGACGTGGGTGACACATGTAGGCAGTGTAGTGGAGGTGGAGGTAGAGCGTGGTAGTGGAGTGTGACGTCATAGTGTGTAGGTGGTATGTATGAGTGGTTTGGTGGTTTTCTCGAAGGGGGGGTTAGGTAGTAAGTGGTAATGAGTGAGGGGGTTTTGATTTGACAGGAAGGTGACACGTATGAGGGTCCCACATGGGAAATACAACCAACTCGGACTGCCCCCCCCACAGTTAAAGGTAGAAAGGTTGGGGGGGGGGATCTGATATGCCCTATCGATCATAGAGCTGAGTGCCTGATTCTCGGCCGCTGATATTAGCGCTCCCTCTAACTTATCCTGTCCTTCCACTTATTTCAATCCGATGGCTGACGGAAATTTGGGTGGTCGATATCTCAGATCTCAGCACTTGCTTATCCTATCCTTCCACTTAAATTAATCTGACGATTGACGGAAATTTGTATGATCAAATTCTCAATCATTTTTCCCCTCTTATGCTATTCTTCATTAATTCAATCCGACGATTTTTTGTCCTCTGGATCGATGATCCAATGGCCATTGTCACTCCTCCTCCTGAGATTATGATCTCTCTGAATTAGAAGGCTTTCTAAGTGTTCACGAGTGTTGAAATTTTATCCTCCTTTGAGTCTATCTCTTGGACCTAATTTGTAGTTTTAAAAACCGCTATCTCTTCTGGTTTTCTCATCTTTTGCGCTCTCGAGGTTTGGTTCGTTGTTGTTCTTGCCATCAATGAAAAGAACATTCTTCCTGTAAACATGCCAACATGGATGATATCTCTCAGCTGAAATATCCAAATTTCTAGGTTATGATCAAATACCTAAGGGCCTCTTGGTGCTTTGGGACCATTCTAATCCTTTAACCATTCAACAAGTAACACATGTCACCCCAGGGTCTGTACGGTTGGCACTTTGGCATTCCACATCAATTGTGATGTGGTCTTCAATTGTATAACTTATAAGGGTTCTTCGGGAATCTACGATGGATATTAACTACAACCTACCTCCAATCAATGGCTCTCATTACATCGTCAATTCCTTTGTCATCGTCATCATTTTTCACCAACACACAACCTTTCCAAACTTTCAAACTGTGACGAATGGCCCAGATCTTCTCAAAATGTCCCATACATGTGCCAAATCCTATTGAAATGTGATGTCATCTCTGGATGACATGTGGCACCATCATCAACTGTCACGTGCCATTCATATTTCCTATCGAATATCACCTACAGGTGCCAAATCACTATGACATGTGGCACCTTCTATGCTCAACACATGACACCCTCCGAGTCATCCTCTTGAGTCATTAACCAAAGATAAACGATCTATATCATACACTGAGTCCCTTTTATATTGGAAAATCAATGACTCAAATATCCTCTTGGAGCTCCTTTGATCCCGGCGGATCAACTATCCAAATCTTCCCTCAGGGTTCCTCTGTCCAAGTTCAACTATCAACTATGAATAATATCTATTCGTCTCACCAGATCGAAGGTCCAGATTAAATATCATCCCATACTTTTCCTTTGCACCGTTCTATGGTCCGGATCTCATCACCACGCCAAATCAATGGCTATCATCCTTCCAGGGTGAAACAAGGTCTAATCCCTCTCCAAGAATATGTGGGTTCCTTTCGACAGATCAATGGATAAGAATTAATATTTCCCCTGCTCCGATCGAGGGTCCAGATCTCACCTCAGAGTCTCCCCATCAGATCTCTCTTCTATGTTTTACCCTGAATCATGCTCTCCAATGAGTGGCCTAGATCTATCTATCTCACCAGATTAACAACCAAGATCAATTCTAACCCTTTCCTTGATTAACAGTCCAAATATCCCCTCAAAGTTTCCTCATCGGAGCTCATCTCCATGACTTACTCTGAATGGAACCATACGATGAATGGTTAGGATCCATTATCTCACCAAATCAATGGTTGATATTTAATTCTTCCCCTACACTAATTAAGGGTCTAGATCTAACCTCCATGGTAAATCGACGGTCACAGTCCTTCGAGGAAAAACAAGGGTCTTTCTTAGGCTTAAAATTTCGGTCCATGACTTAGCCAAATTTCACGAGGGTTTTCTCTCTTCTTTTTCAATACTTATTAGTTTTTGAGAGCTCTCACCTCGGTCCAAGGCATTTAATTTCCTACCCAGGGTGCCTCTATTTCAATGTCTTATCCAACAAGAATTTCTTTCTTGCAGGTATCCAACCATGGAGACACACACATCTGCCTATACACACACACACACACACACACACACACACACACACACACACAACGGAAATTATATAAGTAGGGATGTTGGTTTATCTTTCAACTTATTATATGACAAATATTTGAGTTATTTATGAAACCAAGCTATTATAAATATACACATCACACAAGATTGTCACGGACATAAACTAGCATCTAATTTACTGAAGACCAAGACAATTTGTAATCAAGAACACCAGGATGTCCAAAGATATATATTCCACGCAAACATGAGGTCATCTCCAAAATACACAATCATGCTCACAAGTCCGATATTGATATCCATAATCACAAT
>SNQJ01S0005255.1:218301-250040 GCA_010110895.2 Picea sitchensis | reverse complement strand
ATAAATATATATATTTTTAACTATTAAGTATATAGATTATATTATGTAATAAATTAGTGTTATATATTAAATAATAATTATTTTTATATATTTATATATATATATAAATAAAAACATATCAATCAATCAAGTTATATCAAAGATATTTAAAATAATTTTTATTAAATAAATTGATATAAATTTCTTATAATTTATTTTTTGAGTAAAAGGTTAAATCTTAATTTGGAATAATATTTGGTTGAATAATATTTGGTGTTATATATACTATTAAGATTAGATGTAATTAAAAAATACATGATTTCATTTATGTTTTATTGAAGGTATTTTCACTCATGACCACAAGGGATATTAATCAATTAGGTTGAAATTACTTTTTGGTCCTGGAATAAGATCAAAAAATGTTTTTATGATAATATTGAATGATAATTTTTCTCATTACAAGTTGACCACTAAATTATGATAGGTTTTGTCACCTTCTCCACAAGTATATATATATAAAATTTTCAAATACTCATATATATATTATGGTCATTCATAAAAAAAAATCTATAATTTTCACTAGTTTTAAAAACAAAATCAATGATTTTGACTTTTTTTTTTTAACTAATAATATTATAGATCAATTTTAAGAATCCAAAATATCCAAAACTCATAATTTTGAAAATCAAAATTTTTAATTAATAAACTAAATTTCACTTTCAAACAATATTTAAACAATTATTTTATTTTAGAATTAACGAATATTATAAAAAAAATAGCAGCAATCCAAATCCAAATCCATAGATATAATAAGATGGGTCCTATAATCCTTTCTTTTATACCCCTTATATATGAGGGTGGCGGTGGGGATATTATTAGAGTAAAACATATTATGAGGGTGGGGGATTATTAAAGTAAAACATATTATGGGGGTGGGGTAGAGGATTATTAGAGTAAAACATATTATGAGGATGAGGGTGGAGGGATTATTACAGTGAAACATATTATATATGAGGGTGGGGGTGAGGATATTATTAGAGTAAAACATATTATGGGGGTGGGGGTATGGGGATTATTAGAGTAAAACATATTATGAGGGTGAGGGTGAGGGTGGAGGGATTATTAGAGTAAAATATATTATGTGTTACTCTAATAATATCTCCACCCTCACCCTCTTTATGTTTTACTCTAATAATCCCTCTACCCTCACCCTCATATATTAAAGGTTCTTATTTTCCTTTATCCTCACCACATTTAATTTTTTTTTTATGTAGATTTTATGTATTGAGACAACATCTCCTTCTACAGTTAATTCATAAAATTGTCATCTAGTAGGTTGCTTCAAAGCCTTCTTTGATAAGGTATCTGCTTCTGAGTTGAATTTCATGTGAACATGCATAAATTTGATTGACTCAATTTTTTCCTTTAATTTCCGAGAATGATTTTAGTAACTATCCTGGGTATGTTCGAGTTTTCAAATAAGATTTGATTTCTGTATTTCCATATGCCCCGTATCACCAAAAATGGGATATGCCTCATTTTTGTGTATTGAATAGACTAGAGTTTCAAATTTTCATCTATAGAGGAACAACTCCAAGATCCCGACATCTTTAGAAAATTCATAACATCTTTCCAAATGTTTTGAGTGTCTTTTCATCTCTGTGAGACATAGAGTGCAAACTGATGGTCCAATACCTCCTCTCTTCCTAAAACTCACACCAAAAAGTATACAATTCTTCAAGCACAGCCACATAAAACATATAATCTTATGTGAGATGTTTACTTTACAAATACCTTTATACCACCATCTATTTTCATCTAAAATATTCAAGAAAGTAATGGACTGATAGGCTAATTTTGCAGTTGCAATTATGCTATTTAGTTTAATACCATTGCTCCTTAACATTATAACATATTCATTCCATTATGTCTTTATCTCACATGTAAGTTCAAGTTGGTTTGCCTCCTACCATCTTTGATTTATTCTAGAACATAATTAATATTAATATGTGTTCACTTTTTTTTATAACTTGTAAATAGCAGTGCCAAAATAAAATGTATATGAATGAATTTTTTTTTAAATATTTTGTGAGTTAGGTTAAAATTTTGCAATAAAGTATAGTGTTTTATTTAACTTAATTTGTTTTTAAAATTTAATTTAATTAGAAAAATATTTTAAAAAATATTAAATTTATTTAAATTTTCATTATAATATTTAACATAATTTAGTTTTTTCTTAAATTTGAACTTTTACAAAGTCTAAAAATATTTTAATATTTTTATTATTAAATATAAATATTTTCAAATTTATAAATTAAGATGAATAAATTAAATATTATCTTTTATATATAAATAAATTAATATTAAATCTTTTTTTTTTAAAACATAATAAATTAATAATAATTTTTTTTTAAAAAAACATATTATTGAAAAAAAAAATTTAAATAATTTTTTTATTTTATATTTTTATTTATAACTATATATTCCACATTTTATTCTATTTTGGATATCATTTTTACAATATTTTAAAATTAATTTGTTATATAATGCAGTTTTGTACTGTGGTATATTATATCACTACAGGATGGAATCTAAAAAGAGAAGTGAACGGTTATAAAACATATTTTTCCTAAGCTTAAAGAGTCTAAACAGTCTGCACAGTAGTATTTAACGTTGTGAATATATTTTTATATAATTTAAAAAAAAAAATTAAGTATTCTGCTTAATAATATTTAATGTTACAGTGTGGTGTATATTGTGTACGAATTTCAAAACTGAACAGTTAGTTTGTTAAATGTGAAGGTTTCGAAAACTTCTATATTCATTTTAACAGTTTTAACTTAAAATGTTGAAGGTATTTTTAACGATATTTAATCAAGTAATTTTTCTGGGAAAATTCCAAATCTTTATATTTGTATATTATCAAAACATTTAATGTTGTAGTGGAATGTATATATATTATTAGTATACACATTTAAATTTAATTGTTGTTGTATAGGATTGGTGGGGAAAATATATGATGTAGTTTAAATGATCTGTTGTTGTATAGGATTGGTGGGGAAAATATATGATGTAGTTTAAATGATCTATTTTTTTGTTTTTTCTTGTAAAAATTTAAAAAATTGCAAATTTCAATATTTGAGATTACATATTTTTGGTGTTGGTTTTTGAGGGAGTCTAAATGAGTTATGTATTCAAAAATGTGATGTAAGTAATGTAAAGTTGTGATTTCATCAACAATTTCATGAAGAGAGTCTAAACATTCTATTTTTTGGTTCTTTTAGGGTTTGATTTTGTCAGGTGAGAAATTGTTAGATCTGCAGATTTGAATAGCTAAGTTTATATAATAAAGTGTTCCAGTGATTTTTCAGCCATTTATGTAATAAAAAATACAATTTAAACAACAACAAAAAAATGATTTTGTAATAGCCAGATTCTAACCAAAAAACTCCAAAAAAATAAAACGTTTAACCAACACCATTTTATTACAAGATTCAAATGATAATTACAGAAAAATAAAAAACTTAAAATTTAAAATATTTAAACTACTCCTAATATATATACACCCTACAGCGACATTAAAAACCTCCCTGTGCTGGATGCAGAGTGCTCCCCGTCTAAAAGCAAATATACAGTACGGCCCAATACCTAACCGACAATATAGCCCTCGCTGGCATTTACATTTAAGTGGAGTCAATGGTGCCTTTTCTGGAAGGCGGCTCACTCAAATCGCTTAAGTATTCTTTGGAATTTGATTGATTACGAATCGTTGAAATGTTAGTTTGCATTATTTAAATTATTATTCTAAACCTAACTTTAGAATTAGTCAGAATTACAGTTTGTAATAAAAATCTGATTTTGATTTTTAATCCTGGAAAAACCGTTGCAATAACGTACCCCACGCTGATTTGGACGACTAAGGCTTTTTCTTGCCAATCATACACTCAGAGTGACGGGCCATGGCTGACTATTTTGGGAACCTGTTATACTCCAAAATCGTTTTCACCCATATTGTCATTGTTACTTTAAAATCGGAAGGACTAAAGGAATGAGTCTTCAGTTCTAGAAGCCGTGTGTTGAATTTTACTTACTGTCGAGAGTTATGGATCCTTGAGCGTCCCATCCACATATACATGTGCTGCCTGAAGGCCAGGGAAGTCAAATTTTGGCTATTGTATCCTTTTCAAACTTTTAGTTGAAACAAACAAGCAACCTTCCGTTATGTATCCTTCTCAACTTTTATTGGAAGCAAATAAGTCGGCCTTCATTATCTTTTCAAGGCATGGCTATCGAAGAGTTGAATGTTGGGCTGATTTTTTGAGGATGAGCAACAAGTTTTTTCCCATATTTAGAAGGTTAAAGTATAGAACTATACAGAATGTTCAACCAGATAAAGTTTGTGAGTGTTCTCAAAATCATTTATTGTTATAGGATTAGGATTATGATTATGAGAAGAATTCATATGATTAATTTAGTTATAAATATAATATTGTTGGAGAAAAAATATAGGCTGAGATATAAAAATGGGTGTTCTGTTTTAAGTTTTGGTATTTTCTATTTGAAATCAGTTATATAAATATAGGTGAAATCTCAATTGTTAAAATTGTATTTTTGATCGTATAATAAATTCAATTTCATGAAAAATCTTTAAAACACTAGCAGTGTACAAATTTAACTATTCAAATTTACAGATTCAATAATTTTCCCTTAAATTTCGTGCAAAATTAAACAAATAAATTCAACCTAAAATAACCAAAACTTAGAAAAAATAAACTAATTGTATTACAAATATCAATATGGTTTTTATCTTTCATAGTAATGTTGTTTTTTTTAAGTAATTTCAAACTTACACATCCAATAATAAATGATATTAATATTATTTTAATTTTGTATAAAATATATATCATTTTAATTTTGTATAAAATATTATTGAGATGATAATGTCTTTCCAAAATGCCACCCTTCCCACAAGTCATCGCATTTAAGGAATCGACATCGACTTCATGTACTATCTACCCTGCTTGCTCATCCTTGAAAGATCATTCATGGAAGGATTGTGCGAGAAATGCCATTTGTTCAAATAAACTAGGTTGGATGGAAGTCCTCGCCACGCGTGCTTGACCAACAATAATAGGATATAGTTCTTGTCACGCGTGCTTTATCGACAATAACAGGATAGTGGGCCCATGATTACGCCCCTCGAGTTAGGGTTTGTATGCATGGCATTTTTTCTGATGCGGAATCCACCGTTGTTTTTATTGAATTACTTATAAATAAATTCAAGAGATTTTTTAAGGGATATTTATTTGAAATTAGGTGAAAAATTGTTAGATTCTTAGATTTGAGTGATTATTTTTGTACAATCATAATGTTCTAGAGATTTTTCAGCATTATGAATCCATCTCTATATTCAGAAATAGATTTTGAGCAACAAAAAATAATGATTTGTATAAATTTATATCACCAAATTCTATCCAAAAAAATAATTTCTTAAAACAGCTAAACAAAACCAATTTCTATAAATATAGTTTTAATCACAAAATAAAAATCCAAATATTAAAAATATAAAAAACTATGAAAATCTACACATTTTTTAAAATAAAATCAAAACTAGTAGACCTATGAAACACTTTGATGTAAAATAAAGTCCAAACTTGTATAAAAGGTACAATGAAACCTGAACAACAATTTATTCATCCCATTATTAATTAAACTAAAAATTAAGAGATAGTTATGTAATTCTATAAAAATGCACTTTTTATGTTAGGATATTCTCTTGGTCTACATTTAATAAATATACATATAATTTATCATATTATTTAATTTTCCATGGCCAAAGAAATAATCATTTCGAGGGAAAGTGGTAATCGCTCTCTTTCCGTTTATAGTTTATATGAATGTATATGAAAAGTATTTAATTTTTTAAATACATATTTTCATATATAATATAAAAAATAAATTGAGTATAAAAGAGTTTAAAGTTTTATACAATATATTTTTTTTAATTGATATTAATATTTTATTATAAAGTATTAAATTTTTTATAAGAAATTATAAATCTATTTTAATTTTGAATTTATTATCAGTTTATGGGATTAAATCAGTTAAAGTGCAATCTTTTTCTTGAAATTTTTAATATTAAAAAATGTTCTATATATACACATGTTACATGTTAATATTTTTTAAATGCCACATATAAATTCCATGTTAAGCATTTAAGGAATTGCATATTTTCCTCATATAGAATATAGAAAAGATTAATTGACTAATTGACACATGTCAATGGATGGGGCGATTACGAGGGCAGTTAAAGTCCCCCCTCCCCCTGTCGAATCGCGATGGTCAGTTTGCATGAGAGCCAAGGTTTAGTGCGATGGGCCTTCATGGAGACCTAGACTCGGCTCCTTGGCTTCAGTACGATTTTGGTTATGGCCATTACCCCTGCAGTAACGACCACCACAACCATCAATTTCTCCACCCTCCTGGTCTTTTCAGCGTGTGGGAAGTTTTATATGGGGCACTTGGGCCCAAAACACAACATCATTCTATTAATTCTGCTCCAAGATTCAGCCTGCTGAGCCGGAATTTCATCTTTCCTAGAGCTTTGTGCAACCATGCCATGAGAAAGAAGCAATCCTCGTTGAGGGCCAGCCTACTATAGCAGGTTTGGTTGGCACAATTGCCCAGGGCTTTCCTCTCAAGCTCTCACGCCAGGCGAGGACCATCCGAGCTCTTTGAGGCAGAATTGGTCTGCACAAGCTCCTCCAGAACCTTGGCCTCCCAGTACAAAGGGTCTCCATGGAACTCACTACAACCCAGGACATGCTTCTCGAGATCTCATTCCAAGAAGGGACCATACGAGTTCCTCTAGGAATAATTGGTTCACACAGGCTCAACAGGAGCTTCGTCCTCCCAAGATTGAGAGTCTCCATGGTGGATGCTCGATGGAAGAATAAATTCCTCCCAATTGGGTGGAATTTATGCCTTTCCTACCATCAACCGCCCTGGAGGACCAGCCCGCCACCTGCACCACCAGTCCCTTTCAGGAGTCAGTTGTGAGAAGTTGCATTGTGGAAGAAGAAGACTTACCTTTGGAGGACCACTCGGGGGAAAAGTTCACGACTACCATGGACGAAGACCCTGTCACGAACTCTATTGTTGCATATGACTCTGCTGCTGCAACTATGGATGAAGATGAGGCTCATGATGACCATAGTCACCCAACTCCAAACTCCTACACACTCATGGAAGACTAGCTGGTCTTAATCTTTGAGATGAGAAGGGACCTGACCGAGCAACAACATCACCAGAGTTTCTTCAGCAAACGTCTGAACGCCCTGTATGATTCCCTGTCAAGCGAGCTTGAGAATCATTGTTGCATGAATTGTTGTCAGTCCTTCACCTTCAAACTCCATCAAGATGGATGCCCGAGCTAGCCCCATGCCTAACATTCTCACAAGTTTTTTCTCTAGTTTAATGGCTAAATTTTTGAGAATTTTGCCTACATTAGTTTCTGGTTCAGATCTGATAGGTTCAGGTCTGATAGGCAGAGTCCACTGCATGTTCTAATTTCCACGATAATGGCAGAATAGGTGGAAAAATAGCTTGCATGCTATCATGTATTTTCAAACACCCAAATTTTCTTCTAAAGCAAGGTAATATATATTTTTATTTACAAAAAAATATACAAATTGTTCTCTAAAAAAATTACAAATCTCCTTCATAATAAGTTGTAAAAAGTACTTTCAATCAAATAAACAAAATTGTTTCACCACTAAAAACTAAAAAAAAATAAAAATTATATATATATATATATATATATATATATATATATATATATATTAATTATTAATATTAATTCTTTTAGAAAATAATAAAATTTTCAAAAATACTATAAATAATTAAAAATGCTTTACCATTAAGATAAATAAATAAAAAATGGATGTAGCCAACTATTATTGATTGTGTGGTGGGCTTGCTTTGGAAAATAATAACTTTTTACAAAATATAATGATCCAAAATTTGTTTCAATCAAATTATAATGATATGATCCATTAGCCATTTCATTAACAAATTTATTTACTAATTAAAATTATAGAATTGAGTGGTTAACCAATATTTATGGGAACGAAATCCTACCTAAATGTGAAAGGGAGGAAGAAAAAGGAATAATGTAAAATTCCCACAATGCCATTTTATGCCACATTGCCATGGTCGTAAAGATTTTTTGTATGATGTGGAGTAAACTTTGCATCTTGAAAAATGGATAAAATATCATTATTTTTTAATGTGGTTGATGATGATTGTGTTTATTCTATTTTTCAATATGGTTAATGATGATCGTGTTTATTCTATTTTATTTTTTATATATGGAAAATATTACTATTTTATTATTTTTCAATGTTCATTGATCATGATTATGTTTAGTTCCATTTATTTTTCTCATACATTTTTATATTTATATAGTTTCATATTTTATTTATTAAAATGTTTAATGTAATAAAATATTCAAAATATTTTTTTCCAAATTTTTTGTGTTTAATTTTTATTAACAAAATATTTTTTTTCAAATTTCTTGTGTTTAATTTCTATTAACAAAATATTTTTTTCCAAATTTTTTGTGTTTAATTTCTATTTTATTTTTTATATATGGAAAATATTACTATTTTATTATTTTTCAATGTTCATTGATCATGATTATGTTTAGTTCCATTTATTTTTCTCATACATTTTTATATTTATATAGTTTCATTTTTTATTTATTAAAATTTTTAATGTAATAAAATATTCAAAATATTTTTTTCCAAATTTTTTGTGTTTAATTTTGGCATTTCTATTAACAAATGAGATTTGAATATATATATATATATATATATATATATATATATATATATATATATATATATATATATATATATATAATATAATAATATTACTATTTTATTAGTAAAAATGTGGTGGATCAGTATGCACCACATTTTTACTAATAAAATAGTAATATTATTAGTAAAAATGTGGTGGATCAGTATGCTTTTATTCAATTCGTGGAGTTCCTTGTTACCAATATAACAAATATAATATAAAAATGTCACTAAGTTTTAACTTAAGAAAAATAAACGATGCTAATAGTATTTAACTTTTCATAAAATATAATATTGAATTCCACCTTTTTCAACTTCTCTCAATACAATTTAATTAATATATTTAAAAATATATGTTAGCAACTTCTCTCAATACAATTTAATTAATCATTTTAAAATATGATTTTAAAAACCTTAAACTTAGTAAATTTGTAATTTTATATAATTAGAACTATATATGTAATTTTTTAAATTAAAACTTGTAATTTAATTAATAAATTTAAAAATACATGTTAGCAACTTCTCTCAATACAATTTAATTAATCATTTTAAAATATGATTTAAAAAACCTTAAACTTAGTAAACTTGTAATTTTATATAATTAAAACTGTAGAGTTGAGTGGTTAACCAATATTTATGGGAAAATCCTACCCTAACCCTAAATGTGAAAGGAAGGAAGAAAAAGGAATAATGTAAAATTTTCATTTTATGTAACATTGACATGTTATGGTTGTAAAGATTTTGTGTATGATGTGGAGTAAACTTTGTCTCTTGAAAAATTGGTAAAAAATCATTATTTTTATTATTATTTTTTTTTTAATACTCTCAAATCAATGAATGAGATTTAATACTCATAACTTCTTTGCATTTATAAATGTGTCAATTAACCTATTTACTTTTTCACATTTACTTAATCATATCAATAAATTATTATCTAGCCATATGATTTATATGATTAAGAAAAATTAATATCCACACAACCTTTTATTAACACATTTAAATTATTAGCAATCATTACTTCAACCTCAATATTACGGACTGCATGTATGTATCATATGTTTGGCCTGAATTCAATTTTAAAAAGGTTATTATTTCCATATTATGGCCTCACCTTTTTGTGATCATATACCTACATATATTTACTGCCAGGTTATTACTGCTTTTAATTTAAAGTAATTACTGGTTGGCGTTTCATATTATGGGCTTCTTTTTGTGATCATATACCTACACATACAATATCCATACTATTATGGTAAACTGTTGCAGATCGAACAGATGCATTGGAGTACAATCTAGAGATACTGCTATTGTAAATGGATCGATTCGATTCATTAGAGCACAATCAGAGATCAATATCCATACTATTATGGTAAACGACTGCAGATCTAACAGATGCATTGGAGCACAATTTAGAGATACTGTTATTGTAAATGGTTGTGGATTGATTCCATTCATTGGAGCACAATTGTAAATGGTTGTGGATTGATTCCATTCATTAGAGTACAATCAGTGATCAATATTTTTAGCATATAGGAGTGGGAAGAATACTAAGTAAGCAAAGAATCAAGCACTACGAGGTAAAATTTATGGAATTGGTTTCCCCTAAACTTAAATTACATTGAAATTTTCCCTAATATGTATTGTAATGTACAGTATGCGCATCAACCATAAATATCAAATTTCTGGTAGATGAATCAAAGTGACTCTGATCTAAATTCCCAATAGACTCATCCTCTCATCTATGATTTGTATCTTTAATATGATTTAGGTTGATATGTATTGTAATGTACAGTGTACACATCAAACATAAATATCAAATTTTTGGTAGAGGAATCAAAGTGACTTTGATCTAAATTCTCAATAGACACATCCTCTCATCTATGATTTGTATCTTTGATATGATTTAGGTTAACTCATGAAAAATTTAGGTTGAGTTTTATATTTGATATGATTTAGATTTAGTGACCAGGGATTTAGGTTTTACAATTTTATGTTCTTATATGGATGCATGCGGACTCGTGCTTCTCTTTAATGGTCGGCCCACATGCATGCAATGAAACATTTGCTTCCTTGACATTTTTGATCTTTTGAAACATTATTAAGTCCTAAAATTACACTTCTTCATTCAGATCCTAGCTTACACTTAACACCCTCACATTATTCTTCATTCCAATCTGTATTGGAAACCATAATAGCCACCAAGTGGATCTTGTTCATACCAAAACATGAAACATAGTTAGTGACTCATGATGGTAGTTTCACCAAAATCCATTTTATGGTAGATTTAATACGAAACCTATACAATTTATCTCGTTATATTACATTAAATACAACAGCCTAAATGAAATGCAAATGTAGCATCACTTAAATGAGATGCATTTCTTTTGAATGTATCTTTGCATGCAGAACTATTCATCTCTTCAATTCTAGAATGGCTTTTTGTTTCATGTCTAACTTGCCAAAATAAGGATAAACATTATTGATTTTATTATATTAATTTCAATCATTGTTTTGACTTTAGGGTTACTATTAAGGTTTTCTTTCACTGTTTTGGAATTAGGGTTATATGTAAAGTTTACAGTTAGGTTTTAAAGTTATAGTTACCATTTTTTAAATCTTCATTTAACTATTATAGATTTCTACCTTTATCAATCATAAATTATTTGACTGTACTAGTTCTACAATACTACAATCGAAAATTAAAAAATTAATTAATTAACAATAAAGAATTAGAAAATTAATTAATTTATTTGTTAATTAGCTTTCGTTCCATGACTACAACACATCCTTCCACAAAACACCTTTCAGTAAAATTATGTGCACATTTGAAATTGGCATACTAGACAGGTATTTCCAAAATGTAGCCAAGTGAAAATGTAAGTGGGATGGTAGAGAGCCACACCGGACTTGAGATGCCTCCTCACCCAATTCAAAATCTAAATGGAAAATTTGGCAAGTTGAACTGATACTCTGAAATCACCCATCCTTCCAGAAAACACATTTCAGTAAAATTATGTGCATATTCGGAATTCACAGAGTGGACAAGTATTGTCAATATCCATCCAAGTGAAAATGCAAGTGGGATGGTAGACGTGGCCGCACTGGACTTGAGATGCCTGCTCACCCAATTCAAAATCAAAATGGCAAATTGTGCAGGATGAAGTGACACTGTTACTATTATTTATATGATTCTCTGAAATCCTTATGGTAGGCAATGTTGTACAAAATTCTTTGTTACGATCAGTTGTTGTGTCACCAAATCTTCTGATTCTCTCCCAAATAACTAGTAGCTTAGGATCAGTTTCTCACCAGGCATCAATAAGAGCCTGAAGACTCATCTCTAACTCCCATTGATGACGTAATAATTCTTCTGTAGATTGTTGAGACACTGGTTCTTCTGTAGCCGATTGAGAAACATGAGTAACTTGAATTTGTTCAACTTCTTCTATAGCCAGCTGATTCTCACGATCAAGAGGCAAGGCATCCTCTACTACAATATCTGGACGAGGTTCTCTGTTATGATAGGTTGTTGTGTATCTTCTGCGTCTCTCTGTAAGAACTCGTAGCAGAAAGAGGGGGGAGAGAGAGGGAGATAGAAAGATGGGAAAAGAGAGAGATAGTGAGAGTATGATTGATATTGAGAAGAGAGAGAGGGGGGTATAGGGAGGGGGGAGAGGATATATAGTGGGAAGGAGATAGATAGATAGAGAGAGGGGGAATGGGAGAGAACGTGAGAGAGAGAAAGAACATGAGTGAGATTGGGGGATAGGGAGTGGTGGGAAAGAGGGGAATATGTAGAGGAGAGAGAGTTGAGAGGGAGAGAAGGGTAGAGAGAGAGTGTGTGAGAGGAAGTGGGGACAAAGGGGGAAGGTATTTATAGAGATGTAAAGGGAGAAAGGAAGGGGAGTTGGGAAGAGGTGGGGAGGGGGATATAGAGAGTGGGGGAGAGGGGTAGATGCAAGAGAGAGAGGGGGGGTGGTGGTTATATAGGGAGGGAGAGAGAGGAAGAAGGGATTAAGGAATTAGGAGAGGAGATAAGGTGACGGGTAGATGGGTAGGAGAGAGAGGGAGAGAGAAAGAGAGAAAGAGAGACAAGGAATAAAATAGGAAAGAAAGACATAAGAGCATGCGAGTGTTCCAAGAATGCGTGCATGTTCTTGAAATGCATGTATATTCCTAGAGCGTGTGCACAATCTTAAGAGTGCATTTGCATTCTTAGGAGTGTGTGCACGTCATTTCTAATTCATTTTTGGGGGAGAGGGAATGAAAACTCTAGCATATGTGTATGTTGAGTTGGTTTTCTCAGATTTAGGTTCACGATTACAAACCTAGTGGTTTTGTATGAAAATACACAAAAACCTCCCTTTTTATGAATACCTCTCTATTACTCTTTTTTTTATGTTATTTTTTTATAGGCTACACAAATTCATTGTTGATGAAACTACAAACATGGATAGAGTCGCTGGATTCCAAATATATAATACTTTTTAAAAATTAATATTGTTTACTATTTTTAATCTATTTTTGTATGGACGTATATTAGAATCATAAACTTTTTTTAATGAAATCTCATTGTGAAGGTACTCAACACCTACACTAACGAAGACATATAGCTTATATTTTTCTTGAAAAATAACATGCCACTTTTAGAAAAATAAATAAATTCACATAGTTATTCACAATTTCTATAAATAAAAATTATATATTCCGAAAGTTAATTCAATCTCCTACATTTCATATTTTTACACCATATCCAAAATCATTGTAAAAGTACCTTGAATAATCCCTCGAAGTTAACAACTTGTTTTTTCCACTATTCTCATTTCCACTAACGTGTCATGAGAGACCATCATTGTCTTGTACATGACCAAGTATGAAGTAGAAAATTCTATTAGAACATTATTATTCGTAATCTCTTATTTAGAAACTCAAAAAAACATATCAAATGATAAAGATAAAATAAGAACCATAAATTCACTATAGAATAATCAACAATGAAATAATACAATCTTATAGTAGTATTAATCACAACATAAAAAAAAAAATAGAAAAAGTTCTCAAAATTTACAACATAACACCAACACTCCTCTTCAAAAATGGAAGGGATTCTTCTCATTATAATTCTAAAAACAATTCTCTAAATTACAATCTCATTATAATTCTCAAAAACATTCTCTAATTTACAATCAACAAACAACCCTTTCTACACTAAATTGATGGGTTTATAAATAGTTTAGGATATAACTACTTCTTGGGTCTTCTTGACTTCCCTTTTAGTAGGTGTAACTTTTAAACTTCCTTTTATTTAATTCCTTCCTAGATGCTATATTAAATAAATCTTTATTTACAATATGATTATATGCTATATTAAATAAATCTTTATTTACAATATGATTATAGTCAACCTTGTTCCTTGTCTTGAATATAAGCAACTCAAATTTCATGTTGAGATGAAATACCTAGGATACATCTAAAAATATTAAATAAGGCTTTATTTACAATATGATTATAGTCAACCTTGTTCCTTGTCTGGAATATAAGTAACTCAAATTTCATGTTGAGATGAAATACCCAGGATACATCTAAAAAGTAATTGTTCAAAAACAACTTCATAATATATTTACTTCTTAGGAATGGACCCATCTCTATTTTCAAGGTACTCAAGAAATAATTAATCATATCTGTTTCCTTAAAAGGGCCAACTATGTATTCCTTTAAAACTTTAGTAATCTTGGCTATTATCCCAATTACAATCCTTTTATTATTTATGCTATCTCCAATTTTCATATTCCATGGGTCTAGGTGCACCCATATCTCCTAATGGTGACATATATAACGTCTTTCAATAAATTGTTCTATATCAAGGTACAATAATTCACAATTGGTAGCAGAGATTGATATTCAAATAACCCATCAAGCCACTTTCAAACAATACACATTTAGGCCATTGGGCCCCTTTTGAATAGCCCATCGGGATTATTCAAAAGATCATAATGGGCCTTTTTTGGAAATGAAATATATATCCTGAAAACTCAAATGGGAAAATTAATAAAAATGGCTTCTTGTTTATGCTCAAAAAAATATTACAGAGATTGTGATGCCCTTCTCCAAGGTTGTGCTTGTTGTATATAAATTGGACAGAGTTGTATAATTTAATTGGTTTTCTTTATCTATAATCCTCAATATGTCCTCTGATGTATCCTTCTCCATATTTTTCCATTTCTTCATCTTATGAGTTATACTCTATATAACACAACTTTCTTATCTTTGACTTTCTCTAAATATGCAAGGATTGAGCATGTTCAATATCCTAGAAATCTTTGAGATCTGTAGACATTTTCTTTTGAACTATGTTATGTTCATCTTATAGTTCAAAGTCACAATATTTGAACTCTTCCAAGTGTTGGGCCTCAAAATTGACATGTTTTATAATTATATTAAGCATTCTTTCCCATATTTCCCCCTTCCATCTACATTTACTTCATTGGCCATATTCTTGTACTTGACCATTTGTACCTTATACGATATTCACATGGCATACTTACACTAAAGTGGTTGATTTCCCATGTTTTGATGATTACTTAGGGAAGATATTGGTATTTCCTAACTTGTGCAATTTTGTAGCGGTTGGAAATTTTGTAGTTATTGGCAATTATGCAGTTGATTGGAAGTTATGATAGTCAAAATTTCCACGTCATTTATAAACATATGAAGAAGAATATTGGAAAATCTAAAATATAGGTTTTCTGTAGAATATGATCATTTAAGTGGACCATGAGAAAAATCTGCAAAAGGTGCAAAACAATGGGCATATGGTTGAGATTTCCAAAGCTGGTCTAACTAGCCTGCAATTCTGTAGCTAAGTGGTTTGACCAAGTGGCATCCCATACCCACAAATTTGGGCACATGGATCTCATGGGATATGTTGTTATTATCTTATTCAAACTATCTTAGATCAAATCCAATATTTGGTGGAGGAGATCCACATGTTTAGGATCTATGACTTGTTGGTTATGAGATCCACTTGTTTAGGATCTGATCTCATCTTGTTGTGACTCCTCTTCCTATATGTATAAATATGAGAGGATATCATTTAGTTCAGAAGTTCAATAGTGAAGGAGTTAGAGAGTTGAAGGCTAGAGCATGGAGTTCCACATTGAAGAGAAGGATCATTGTAATGATTTTGATGCTAAAATAAAGATCTTGTTGTTGCACATTAAGATTTCTCTATTGTAGTCCTCTTTTGTAGTATATGCCAAGAGAGGATATGCCCCCTCTCTTTGGTATGTGTTTCTCAATTAGTTTTATTTCTATTGTGTGATGTTATTACAATATTTTCTCATTCCATTTCATGTTCATTTCATTAGTCTCTTTTCATTTCTGCAAGTGTGGGTTTCCCTATAGAGTTAGTCATTGAAGGCTAATTTTTATAAGTGATCACAAAACTAAATGATGATCTTGATATAAATCAAAGAAATGTGGTTAATGATTGAAACATAAGTCCATTTAAATCAGTTGAACTTTGTAGCATTTCATTTCTACAATATTTATTTTCAATTTGATCAATCTACAAGAATTAGTCAAGCCATGAAGTTGCTAGCTTATCATTGTAACATAGCACTTGTATCCTTGACTATGACTCTTGGAAGTGTCTTTTCAAGAAAATAATTTTGATTCAACTCGTTTAGCTTAGATTTAGTTGCCTACTCTTGCATATATTTTGTCGACATCTCACAATTCTACAGACACCATATTGATGAATTTAATGTAACACAATTATGGAAATAGAATTAACTGACACCAAGATGGTAATATATCCTTTCTAATGCACTACTTCATGTTCCAGTTTTCCTATTCATATCTTGTATTCATCTATTTCCTGAGCCATGTTTTTGATGTTCAACTCTAAATCCTGATATTTAAATGCAACACCTATAGACGTTGTATAAATTATATCACTTTTGTTTCTATCCATCAAAGGTGTTTTGGTTGTAACCATGAGTTCAATAACTCTCGATAGCTTCAACATCTTATTTGATTGTTTGAATACACTTTCTTTTGTTTTGTCAAAAATAAAAGAATCAAGGACTGCAACTCTATCAAACTTGGAAGGGATGAATTTTCCCAATCCATGTTTTCCCAATGCAAAATGTCCTCGTGTAATGGTATTTATAGGAATTATATATGAAGTCTCCAAAGGACCAGTGTCTATAGGTTTGAAAACTCTGATCTCCTCCTCTTTCTTCTTATTCTATTCCTCCCTTTCCTTCCTTTCTTCTTCTTAATTTTTCTTTATTTCTTATTTATGTTGAAGCCTCAATGATTCACATTATTTTTCAAGCCTATAATTTTCTATTGTTTCCTCCCTAGCTTCCCTCTCCTACTTATGTTTCATATATTTCTTTGTTGTCTTGATCCTTCTATGCTTTTTCTTCCCTTTTATCTTTCTTCGATCTAGAGGTACTACCCATCCTGAAGGATACCTAAACTAAAGATATTTCCCTTCTATATATTTATTCTTCTTTCCATGCCTCATTCTGCTAAGGCCATCAATACTTGCAGGCATGACAATGTTGATTGACTATGTCCATGGGATCATGTATCCTGAACTGTTCTTCCCCAAAATGGAAGGTGATTAAGATTTCAGCTTCAACCACCACTCCCTTAACATATATGAACCCATAGGATTCCATGTGGAAAGGAAATGGAGGCCATAAGGATTTTTTATCACAAGCGAGAGATGCTACGATTCTATGTACAAATGTTTGGTAAGAAACTTCCTATAGTTCCATCTTGTCGAGAATGAACTTTGGGAGAAAATGAGGAGATTTGATAGCTACAAAAACTCTAATATATGTCCCCTTGTCGATGAAATACCAGTCACTAATGTCAACAATTGTCTACATGTCCTTCTTAGACATGATCTTTGCAAGCTCACAAAATATCACCATATATAGTGCATCTACAAATTGATAAAAAATTGGCATGTAGTGTATCCTATATCAATGTTCCCATGTGTTTTGGAAATATATATGATTAGGATCTTCTCTCAACTACCACTCCCATCCCATTCCATGGAAATGGTTGACTATACAAGTGATATTTAGAATATGGGAAGACATGAAGAACATAGGATGTGTGCTTGGGGATATATTCTTGGCCATGGAGATTATCTAGCCCATCGAAGTTGACAAAACATAACCTGAGTTAAAAATGATTCTTATTTGTGTGATTTCATACCTCAAAGGGACTTAGGAATTATTGAACTGAATGGCATCCTCTTCACAATCTAATATCTTGATGAAGGCCACTATGATTTTGAAAGGATTCATCAAGCGGATAGCAAGATACATATCTATTCTATATGGTCTAAAGACTTTGGGGTTAACCCACCAACATTTCATGAGGGCCCTGTAATTTAAATGAAATTGTAGCATCTAGTCATCATCAAGGTCCACATCAGTAGGTCAAAATTTGGAATATAATTCTAGGGATGATGGATGAATTGAATCGATGGATTTTTTATTAGTATCTCTAATAAATTCATTATAAATATATGCATGAATGATGAGCTAGGAGATGACATCCACATAGGGAAATAAAACATGTTTGATTGCCATTATGTGTAGCTATGGTTGTTTGATCAATTGATACACACTAGAATCTCCATTGGTGTCACCAGGGAGGAATGCAAACTGTGGAAATGTTTCTGCTATGAAAATTTAGTGCAAATCACCCAATTTGTAGACTATTACCACATCCATAAAACATATGGTATCTCCAAAGATGTGTCTAGGAATGCCAAAATATACTTCAATCTCTATTTCTTCGACCTGGTCAAGGCTGACCTTAATTACCTATTTTTTTTTGTTTCATAGATCTTTTAGATTCCATTTTTGCGTCATGTAACTCATCCATTTCAAAAATATGAAACATTAGTGAACTTAGATATATAAAAAAAATTGTTTGTTTAGGGAAAGATCCTTGTAAAATAGAAAAATAGGGGAGGTGCAAAAATTTATTCTCTTTGATGTTAGGTATCTCAAGATAATTTTCATTATTTTTTTTAACCATTTTGATCATATCCTTTGCAAAGATGGTGGGTTGAGCACCTGCAATGTTGGTCTGTGGGTGATGGTAGAAAGGGGATTTTTCTTTAAGGAGACACTTCTATTTTTAGTCATATGGAAGATAAAATCGACCTTTTTGTTAGATATAGGCCACGGGTTATCTTGGTCAATGCATATGGAACGAGTACTATTTATTTTCATGAATCCTTAACTCATCGATTCCTAGAGAGGAATGCAAGGTATTCCTATAGTATCCCATTTGAAAATGATTTTTTTTTTGTACAAGATTGGGGCTGAGGGAGTTTAAGTGGACTTTGAAGTGAACCTGTGTCAAGGCTCTTTTTTTCTTTAACTAGGGTTAAGGAACTGTGAATATTTTCTCAGCATGTGACTTAGGGTAGTTTTTTTCCCGCTTAGCTATGTGTATTGGGGTTTGAGTGCTAAAACATTGAGATTTCGACTATTTTTACAATTTTTTAATTACGTTATTGTGTTAAGTGGCTAGGTCGAAAGTGAGATGGGTAAAAGAATCCCTAATTTCCACTTAATGAATTGAAAACAAGAAAATAATAAGATTCTATTATGGAGTACAATTGAAACTTTCATGTTGTTTTATTTATGGTTTTTCAATGTTTCTCCATTTCCAACAAGCATCCATAGCTCCAACATGGTCACCTTACTATCACAGGACTTGCTCTATTGTCAACATGCATCCATAGCCTTGGTGGATATATGAGCCGGATTGGATATATATATTGTTTGTCATGTATCTCAATGCTTATGAGTGAAAAAATTGGAGGAATAATCTTACAAAGAAATTTTAGTGGTTGGTACCGATTTGGAAATTTTTGTCCAAAAAACTATCTGGAATATTTCAAATCCACTTTGAGAATCAAACAACATTTTTTTATGGTTCAAACATTACTATGGAGGAAGTGACTATATTCTACACACCATGACCTTTCTAACAATGCAAGAATCACCTCAATTGGAGTTCATATGTGAAATTTATGTCTCTCACAAGTTGATCTACCATGTTGATCACTATGGTGTGAGTGGATGCCACATCAACCTCCATTACTTAAACGTGTGGGACTAGCCACATAGTGGATTTTCTAGAACATTCTAGGAGATCCAAACCTGATCACTAATTGAGGGTTGAGGAAGTCAATCCCTAACCCCAGATGACTATTCAACCATGTTAAATATTGGACAGCTAGGAGGAGTAGGGGTTCCATTCTTTTGCATTGTATCTTGTTCCATAGCCGAGTAAAACATTTGAGAGTGGTATTCTGTGAGGATAGTAGAGGAGGAAAGATCTTGTAGCTTCTATTCATGCCATAATGTCAAAGGAAACTCCATAGAGAGTGCCTTTTTCTTTGTACTTGCATTTGAAGAAAAGAGAGAAAAACAACCTCACCTTCTAGCTCATTTTTCTTTCGTATTGAGTTTCAGAGGTCATATCTTGTGTTTATTTGTGGATGGTATGTGAGTATTTATTTTTGTTCTCTATTTTTTGCGTTTCAACTATTTCATTTAAATTTTATTATATCTAGTGTAATGAAATTTCTAGTGGAACATCCATGACAGTTTACAGATCAAAATAGCTGCATGTCCCACATGATGTGAAATGTCTTGGCTTTCCCAAGCCTTTACCTTTTTATTTTATTTTGAGAAAGAGGTGGATGGAGGATCTCAATTATCATTTAAAGGCATGTGGAATGATACATGTTATCTAAGAACTATATTACATATGGCTAGCTTGATAATAAACAACATCCTTGCATGTGAAACGTTAGGTACTCCTTCAACTCCTAAATAAAACATCGACCATTGCTATGTGTATGGGTGGATCCTTGGAGATAATTGGTAATCTACTCATAGCTAAACTTGAGTTGTTCATAGACATTCTTTGTTGAAGTAGTGTTCCACCACTAAGTTAAAAGATCAGATACCAAATTGAAATATTAATTGAATATGGCTTGTAAACCAGTGTTTCATCCGTTGTGCTCAAAGTAGATTTCCATGATTTTGATCAACAATGCTTAAGGATCCTTAAAAAACATATTTTTGGAAAGAGATTAACTAAAGAATGAGCCATCAATTATGACACCCGAAAAACTGTTCAATTGCCATGACTTCCCAGAAGAATGCAGATACATAAAAGAATATGAAAAACGGAAATAAATACTAGTCAAATTCACAGTTCCATAACTCTTGATGGTAAGTAAAATTGAAGAGGGAGCTTCTGGAACCGAAGAATCCTTCCTCTCATCCTTTCGATTCGGCAGTACCATTGAGAATCGGGAAAAAAATGGATTTTGGAGTACAATCAATACGTTCTCAAAATAGTCAGTCATGGCCCGTCACACTTAGTCATTTTTTCTTACTATGAGGAGTAGGTTCCCACAATCGTCACAGTCATGGCCAATCACTCTCAATCAATTTTACTGACTATCAGGAGTTATGGATTGCATTTTCATTAATCCTGAAATAGGTCCCATTTACGCTTTGAAAGGCCTATCCTCTATCCCATTCCTGTATCTTCCCAGAAACGCTCACACGACAATTTGTAAATGAGCTACCTGCAAGGCCAAAGAAGTCCACTTTCCAGTATTGTATCTGTTTCAACTTGTAGATGACCGCAAACAAACAACCTTCAGCTATGTATCATTATCAACTTTTATTGGAAGAAAACAAGCCAGCTATCCTTTTCCAGGCTTAGCTATGGAAGAGTTGGATGTTAAGATGTTTTTTTTTTTGAGATTGGTGTGAAGTGTTTTTTTCTCATATTGAGAAGGTTAGAGTATAGGAAATCTGCAAAATGTTTAAGTAGCTAAATTATGTGAAGTATGTTAGTGTTTTCAAAATAATCTACTTGTGTAGTTAGATGATTAATTTAGTTATAAACTTAATATTAGTGGAGAAAGATATATAACTAAATATAAATGTCATGTTTTTATTATAAATATGATTTTCTTTTAATTTTTGAATTACATATAAAATTCAAATTTTGTTGACTTTCACCTCGATGGGGTGTTGGAGGTTGGGGCCACTCAATAACAATACTATGAACAATGATGGAAGGGAAGGGGAGGTGTAGCTCATCCTTGATGGTATATGAGGCTCTAAAAATAGGTTTGAGTTATGGAAATACACATTATGGACGAATGTAGGGAAACAAAGGAGTAGGTGGTTAACCATCACAGAATGATGGCTATGGAAGTTTCAAATTTGAGCTCATTTCGAGGATATGAGAATGACACCAATGGTCTTGGCCTACCTTGCTTAGTTGCGGATGACAGTAACCACCACCCATGTACCATTTGCCTCTATCTAATTATGGTTCTACTTGTTTCTTTGGGCACCTTGCTTTCAAGAATCACTGGAGCTCAACCTACAAAGGTGTAGGTGGAGGGTTCAACTTTCCTAAAGTGGTTCTCTAGTTTTCTGCTACCCCCTGGTGCCTTGAAGACAACCCTATAAACCACATCTATATCTTGCCTTTTATCCCACCTCTATTCCATCATAGACTTAGCATAGCAAGGATGACCAAAGAAAACAAATTCCTAGCTATTGAGAAAGGGAAAAACTTTGTCAAAGGAAGAGTTAGATCCTACACTTCGAAAACTTGTATTCTTGAGGAGCCACACTGTGTTACTAGGGATAAAAAAGAAGACTCGGTTGTGGCCAATTTATACCATACCAAGTTCCTTGAATCAATTAAGGTAGAAATAGATGAGATGAAAGAAACCATCACAAACAAAAGATAGAGACTTTCAAATGAACAAATTCAAGAAGATTTTGAAGAGTGGATACAAGACCTTCAATTCTTGATAACAAGGGATACTAAGTCTTTTACGATCCTTGAAAAATATTGATTGATCAAGATCCTTATTACCCATATTATTGAGGAAAGGGGCACAAAAGGTGCGTGGAATAGTAGGTTATCTTCCACAAAATCAATTTGTTGAAAAAATTGCAATATTTTTTAAAGGAATGTATTAGGTTGAAATTATAGTTTCCCATGCTCAAAATGGAAACAATGGTACAATGGAGATGAAAGGCGATTGAAATAGTTTTATGGACACATAGTCCAACCCTATCTTTATAGAGGAGGACCCCGAACCTTCTATTGCAACTTAAGAGGGAACTAAATAGACTAATGACCTAAAAGGCTAGCCAAATTGGAGAAAATTTCTCACATCCTCCTACTTAATAAGGGATTTCTTTTATTTAACCTAATGTTTATGTCATGTTATATATTGCTAACAAACACAATTATATATTTTTGTAATCAAAGAAATACCTTGATAAGTAAAAATGTGGTGGATTAGTATGTTCTTATTCAACTTGTGGTTCCCATGTAACAAATATAATATAAAGATGTCACTAAGTTTTAGCTTAAAAAAAATAAAAGAAAAAATAAAAGATGCTAATAATATTTAACTTTGTATAAAATATAATATTATACTCCATCTCTTCAACTTCTCTCAATACAATTTAATTAATACATTTAAAAATACAATTTAATTAATACATTTAAAAATATATTTTAGCAACTTCTCTCAATACAATTTAATTAATACTTTTAAAATCATATTTTAAAAACCTGTAAACTTGTAATTTTATATAATAATTAATAACTATATTTTTAATGTTATCATTTATAATTCCATTTACATGATGGTGAATAAGGAAAATTAAGCAAGAAGCATCATTTTTCTTCGTTTGCACGACAATGGTCTTATCTTTAATTAAAATTCTCAAATAATAATAAATTCCAATTTAATTTGAATCTAAAAATAAACTCAAAGGACTAACGTCAATCGATTTAACTTATTCTCATCATTCCTTGTCATTGAACTTTTGCTGGTCTAAATAAATCCGAACAATCTTCCACACTTAAACGTATGACGTATTTTTGAAATGTATGACGTATAACAAGTTCATAAGACGTATTTTTGAAATGTATGACGTATAACAAGTGGATGTAGGAAATCTCTGAGGCCGACCACCTTTCATTCTCCCCCGACAAGAAGAAGGTTTAGAATGTTTGGAAGCCTCTTTCCTTGTTCAACTCCCTCTTGCAGGCTCCATCAAAGGATAAGAAGGTGTCGCCTAGACGCAGGCCTTCAAATTGTATTAAGGAAAAAGGGGGAAGGTGGAATTAGTAGTGGGAAGAGACATTGCTATGGAAGGAATCTATGGATTTTTTTGGGAAAACCCTCGTTGGAAGATTTAATGGAAAATTTGTAGGGGTCCAAGCCCTGCAAGGTTAGATGGAAAAAACTTGGAAGTCGTTGCTTGGCTATCTTCCTACAACTTTTGTCCCAGTGTGCAAATGGAATTGTTTTATCCTTAAATCGCATAAGGATTGTGATTGTGAAGCACTTCTAAAAAAAACCTAGGAGTGGGGACCCTCAGCCTTGTATATGAAGGAATGGAAAGTTGATTTCGAACCCACGAGAGAACCAACAGATAAAAAGAAGGTATGGGCCATAATTGTTGGGATGCCACTAGCTTTCTGGTCCAAGGAGGCTTTAGAAGCCATTGGAAACAAAATTGGTATATTTATCAAATTTGAACCCAATTGGTTCTCGAAACTAGGCCACATATGGGCCTAGTTGTAGGTGGAAGTAGACATAAAAGAAGGTTTAGTAGGCTATGTGGATCTGGTAATGGGTTCAAAGATCTGGCACCAAAAAGTGGACTATTGGGAAATTCCCTTATGGTGCCATGGATGTCATGAGATAGGGAACTTGAAGTCAAACTATAATGGTTTCTCTCCCCACTCCCTAGATCATCTATAGATTTCAAGAAGGAAGTCTACTTTAAACATGAAGGATTTTGTGGACTCAGTATCACTTGAAAATGGAAAAAAAGAATAGGTAATACTTTAAGCTCCTCTTGCTTCGGATCCTTGAATTTCGGCCTCAATAGAGCTTGAAAATCCCTCCTTAGAGACATTTCCACAGGCAGCTCCATCTCCATATTCCAGAAGTTAGGACGCTACACAGCTAGTCAAGTCATCCTTATGTAAACTTCTAGATACTCCCTACTTGAATTATTTTACTTTTGAAGGTAATCCCCCCCCCAAGTTTCTCTCTAATGAAATGTAGGGTTTAAGGTGACCTCTCTCCCCTTTGGCTTCCCTATAATCTGAGGCCCTCAGATCCGCCGAACCGTCGGTCCCTCTCTCGGAGTCCACACCTCCTCAGAGCTCTCCTCCCCCCAGGTTTTCCCCTTCCTTTCCCCCTTTCTCCCCTAAGGCGTCCTCCCCCTCGCCTTCCTAAAAGCCTTATTTTCAAAGGTGACTTCCCCTTCCCCTTCCCCCTGCTCCCCCTCCCTCTTTGTGGATGTTCCTCCCCCTCCCCCGTCCCCCTGACCTCCCTTTCCAAGGATCTCCCCCAAACTGGAAAGGAAGATTTACGATCTTCGTTCCAAGGGAACTCTTCCGAACGTAGTCTCATCCAAAGGTGGGATGGAGTTGTACACCCCTCAAACTAACCCAGTGGGGTGAAAATCCCACTTATCAAAGGGGAAAGAAAAGGCAGTAGTAGAGATAAGGAAAGGCAAACAAATTCCCATCACTACATCCCTTAGAGAAGGTAAAGCCCAAGGCTCCCATGCTCAATCTTAATCCTCTCCTTTAACGCAAGAGGGGTAGGGGGACGTTGAAAAAAAATCTCCCTCAAAAGGTTATTGTGCAACCTTAAGCCAAATATAGTGATGATCCAAGAAACAATGTGTAGCGGGGACAAACCTAGTACCTCCCTAGGGTCATGGCTAAATAACTAGTCTTTCTGCACGACTGATGTTGAACGATTGTCTAGGGGACTTATTATAGGTTGGATCTCGGAATTTATGGCTCAAATCTCTACATGCTTCTTGTCAACCATTGTAGTTTGTCTAAAGCACAAAAACAATGAGAAAATGCTGAAATTTGTAAATATTTAGGGACCTTATGCTAAAAGAATCCCCTTCTGGGAGGAACTTTCTACTGCAGGAGCTTTAAGCAGACCTTTCTATATAATTGAAGGGTGTAACACACTCGACCCCTAAGTACCCTTTCTAGGGATGGGGCATCAAAATGTTTCTTTCTTTAATCATCTAAAATCATCTCTCTAAGGTCTCCATCATCTTCTACTCAACCGTAGCTCTCTAAGGACTACTACCAAACTCAAAACCGAGCTCTAGATTGCAATTCATGGCCTCCCAAAGTTCTTTGGTAATTATCATACATGGGCCACATGGCGTCCAATTGGGTCCACCTCATTTGTACCATCCCCAAGTTCTTACATCCATGGGGAAAGCCCATCCACTGTCCAATCCAACAGTGGGACATGGTCCTCATTTAACACCTAAGCTAGAGGGGAGTTTGGCATTCATCCCTTTGGCGTTGAATGCCCCTTTTTCCTTCCTGCACGCATGTCCTTCAGAGTCCCAAATTCTTGAACACCCGAAGGAGCACGAAATATAGCCACGTGGCTCCAACCTTTGGGATTTTCAGCGTATACTCGACATTGTGTCCCAAACCAACAGAGTCCCAAAGTCCTGGACTCCCGAATGGGCCACCCTCGCACGTGGTGATGTACTAGACAAGGAGGCAAGGACAAGTGGGTCCCGAATACTCCACCTGCCAAACGAACCAAGCAAGTAAGTGCCCAGGGTGACACATGGCAAGGCAAAGATGACACATGTCACCTACAGTGGATGACATTTGCCACATTTCAATGGGCACATAGGGTCTGCAAAACATATGAATTTAGGTGACACACATGTCAACCATGGGTTCGGTCACCTTGGGTGGCATCAACATGTTACATCACCCCGGGTTGATAGCCTTCCAAGCCCTTCAATCCAATGGTCAAGGTGCGTCCACGTAAACCCCTGGATCTACGACTTTTGTTACTTCATTACTTCGACGTTCAAGGGATCCTTGGTGTGTCTTCCTCCTTGCTCCCGAAGTGGTGAGTGTCGGGTTGACCACAGTCTAGATCTAACGATCATGGGAGATCCCGAAGGGTCCCTAGATCTACAGTCCTTGTTACTTCGTAGCTACGACATTCGAAGGTTTCAACGTTATGGTCGCTTCACTCTCCCAGAGTAGGACTTCACCGAAGTACCATGCACGATCCCCTCCATTGGATGATCGGACGATTAAGAGGGGTTCCTAACTGACTCCCCAAATCCACGGCTCATATCAATTCGTGACTCCGACGTTCAGGGAATTTGGTGTTATAACACCTCAGTTCTGCCGAAGTGGTCAATTTCGGACTTACCTCGGCGTAGATCTAAAGGCCAGGGGGACTCCCGATTACCCTCAGATCTGTGGCTAGCATTACTTTGGGATTGGTAAATGGGTCAGGGTTTAACGAAAGGACATGTCTATCTTCCAAGGTTAGGGAAACCTCCAGACGTCGGTCAACCTCATGGGTAACTGTAATACAAGTTGTCTTTGGCCAGTTTGCAAATGGTAAGGTCGTAACACCCCAGAGCTCCAAACTTCCGGAGCTCTGAAGCCAGAAAGACTTAGCTCCTTTTGGGCCTAGCGCAGGGTCCCCAGACCTTGGTCATATGGATCCTCCAAAAACTCTCGTTGGCTACATGCTAATCTCTTAGCTGTACATTGGTTAAAAACATGGACATGAGCCCACAGTCACATAGGTGAAGGGNCCAAGGTTAGGGAAACCTCCAGACGTCGGTCAACCTCATGGGTAACTGTAATACAAGTTGTCTTTGGCCAGTTTGCAAATGGTAAGGTCGTAACACCCCAGAGCTCCAAACTTCCGGAGCTCTGAAGCCAGAAAGAGTTAGCTCCTTTTGGGCCTAGCGCAGGGTCCCCAGACCTTGGTCATATGGATCCTCCAAAAACTCTCGTTGGCTACATGCTAATCTCTTAGCTGTACATTGGTTAAAAACATGGACATGAGCCCACAGTCACATAGGTGAAGGGTATGAAGGAAGCGTCCTCCTTCCATAGAGTTTGAAGTTGGTATTCCCACGAAGGTAGATTGGAGAGATCGACAAGACTTAAGCATTCTAGTTAACCCTACCCCAACTCTCTTGTAGACTTACGTCTCATAACTCTCTAGTTGCTAAGATGAGGAAAAAAGAAGGCCATTCAAAAGCATGGGTTCATAGAGATATAATACACATTTCTACATTAATCATTCAATACAGATCCTAGTCATAGACATATATATATTCAATCATCATTTTCGTTTATGTACAAACAATATGAAAATACTTTTCATAAAACAAGAATTGTGAAGCAATTGCTGAAAGGGGTGCATGTTTCCACCCAACTGTAGGCACAACCACTCCTGAACAGATTTATCGCTGGCCACCCCCTAGCTAGACCATGATGCTCTGAGGGAGACTCTTTCTTCTTGCTCAACGACAGTCAAGGATGGAGGTTACTCTCCTCCTCCCACATGAAGTTGGCAACCGATTTTCTTTGTACCAAGAAAGGAGGTTTGCAAGAGTAATTCCACAGTCACTCGTCAACCCCGTTTATCAGCTTGGATTGAAAACGCTGTCAGCAACATCTTGCACCCAGAACGAACTTGTTTCTCAGTTTTCCCTTGAACCAGAGAGATGCAAGCACTCTTCTCTCTTCTATAGATTGGTCTTTCCAATCTTCTTCCTCACAGATCTGCCTCTACCCACACAATTACTTCCTTTCTTTCCTTCCTCAACACAATTGTGTGGGTTTGAATCCCCAGCTTGTGGTCAGGTCTGGAAGCCTTGCATATAGGTACATAATCTGAAATGCCTTTCCCAAACCTTTACCTTTTTATTTTATTTTGAGAAAAAAAGTGGATGGAGGATCTCAATTATCCTTTAAAGACATGTGGAATGATACATGTTATCTAAGAACTATATTACATATGGCTAGCTTGATAATAAACATCATCCTTACATGCGAAACCTTAGGTACTCCTCGAACTCGTAAATAAAACATCGACCATTGTTATGTGTATTGGTGGATCCTTGAAAATAATTACTAATCTACTCATAGCAACTCATAGACATTCTTTGTTGAAATAGTGTTCCACCACTAAGTTAAAAGATCAAACACCAAATTGAGGTATTAATTGAATATGGCTGATGAACCGATGTTTCATCAATTGTGCCCAAAGTAGATTTCCATGATTTTCATCAACTATATTTAAGAATCCTAAAAAAATAAAAAATAAACATATTTTTTATGTACTTTTCATTATATGTGGCGACTGTAGTTCCATCCACTGGTAGGTAGTTAGAATAGCCAGCTGGAACCCGCACCCGAAACAGTATGATTGTTAGGTCTTGCCTCTTCCGGATCGTCGGTTTATTCTTTGGCTAAGCTAATAAACTCTTCTCGGTCGGGTAAGTCTGCTGTAAATGGGATTGCCTAGAATCTTTATTATCTGTGATGGGCTTGGGAAGCATTACTCCCTTCACTCGGATGGAAAGCTTTATTATCTACCCTTTCGCCTACACAAAGGGCAAGAGCACTTTCTTTTTTCGTAATTTTTACCATGTGTTGTAGCAATTAAAAACGAAGAAACAAGTAGGTGTACTATTAGATAAAGATAAAAGAAGGTGTATGATAATGGACGAAGATCAAGAGAAAATATAACCTTCAAGGAGTGACTTAGATTTAAATTTCATTTTGAGGAAAATGATTGATTTAAAACCTTAAATAACAATACAATTAACTACTTGAAATTAAATGGTGAATTTTTCATCATCATACTTATTTACATCATAAACATGTAAACACTGAAAAGAACAATTCAATCAAGTGGCACATCAAAACTTCATCTTAGCACTTATAAATACATGATGAATCAATTACATTAATACAAAACCACGAAAAGCAATCATGAAAAACAACCATAGTTAAAATAATCCATTCACATTAAACTAAATTAATTGGACATAATATTAGGTAATGAAAAATCAATAAGAAAAAACACATGGTATATCAACCCAAACACAAGGTATATCAACTCTCTTGTGGAAGTGGCTAAATAAAGCTTCACATTATTCGTAAAAAAAAACTTTCCATTCAACTAATTAACTTATTAAAAAACTAATTAACTTAATAAAATGTAACAAAAATCAACCATAAAAATAATAATTATTAAAAAACTAATTAACTTAATAAAATGTAACAAAAATCAACCATAAAAATAATATAATTATTATTATGGAATAAAATTATTTTTTAATAATACTAACATGTGATGTATACCAATAAAACAAGATGCAATACTATGGAGAGAATGTTTGATAGTGATTAAATATCATATTCTAATAACTTAACATGCCAAATAATTTATGAATTAAAAAACATTTAAATTATTTTTAATGAAAATATGTAAATTTCATTTTTAATAAGATATAACTCATATAAAAGGTACAATGAGACTTGGTATTATATGGAGGTATCACATACACCATGAACAATTTATATAATGAGATTTGGTGTTATATGTTTTTTCTCATATATCATGAATAATTTATCTATCTAATTGTTTATAACTAAAAAGGTGTTTATTTTTCTACATTGTTCATATATACAAGTTTTATTTTGGATAATAATAAAAGTACAAAATGAAGAAGAGGTGTGAGCTCTGCGATTGGTAGTCTGAAGTCCTTTTCCTAACCGTAGGAGCGAGGGCCACAGGCCTAAGCTGAAAAACATTTCTGGCTACTCCCCCCCTCGTCTCGTCTTTTCCCTCCACTATTTATGTCCCCCCTCGCCTCCATTTTTCGTTTGACTCCTGAAACCTCCCACGCATATGAAGTCTTAGGAAGAGGATGAGGTTGACTATGACCTTATTCCAGACACCCCTAACCCCTTTCCCTCTCATGAATAATTTATTTCCCGACCACATGGAAGGTATCCTCCCTCAAAGAACTCCCCTCTAGGATCGTCACCCTCCCTTCTTTACTCTATCGATACCCTTTGCATGCAGGAAAGATCTCATGCCGACGACCTTTCATTCTCCCCCTACAAGAAGAAGATTTAGAATGTTTGGAAGCCTCTTTCCTTGGTTCAACTCCCTCTTGTAGGATCCATCGACTAGAGATCTGTCTCTGCTGCCACAATGGATAGGAAGGTGTCGCCCAAATGCAGGCCTTCAAAGTGTATTAAGGAAAAAGGGGGGAAGGTGGAATTAGTAGTGGGAAGATACATTGCTATGGAAGAAATCTATGGCTTTTTTGGGAAAACGCTCATTAGAATATTTAATGGAAAATTCACAGGGGTCCAATCCCTACAAGGCTAGATGGAAAAATCTTGGAAGTCACTCCTTGGCTATCTTTCCAAAACTTTTGTCCTAGCGTGTAGATGGAATTGTTTTATCCTTAAATTGCATAAGGATTGTGAAGCACTTCTTAAAAAACTGGTAGTGGGGACCCTCCACCTTAAATCTAAAGGAATGGACAATTGATTTCGAAACCATGAGACAACCAATAGATAAAAATAAGGTATGGGCCATACTCCTTGGTATGCCACTAGCTTTCTGGTCCAAGGAGGCTTTAGAAGCCATTGGAAACAAAATTTGTATCTTTATCAAATTTGAACCCAATTGGTTCTCAAAAAAAAACCATAGATGGGCCTAGGTGTAGGTGGAAGTAGACATAAGAGAAGGTTTAGTAGGCTCCATGGATTTGGTAATGGGTTCAAATTGTTGAAATAATGTAACTGCGAAGAGCATTCTTATTATTTTGTTATTGGATTAAATCCCCATTGTGGATTAATCATGTCATTATTATTATTTTTATTATTAGATTAATCCCCATTGAGGATTAATCAAGTTGGTAATTG
>SNQJ01S0005255.1:205544-216640 GCA_010110895.2 Picea sitchensis | reverse complement strand
CCCCCGTCCCCCTGATATCCCTTGCCAAGGTTCTCCCCCAAACCTACAAGGAATATTTACGATCTCTGCTCCAAGGGAACTCTTCCAAACGTAGTCTCATCCAAAGGTGGGATTGAGTTGTAGGCCCCTCAAAATAACCCAGTGGGGCGAAAATAACACTTATCAAAGGGGAAAGCAAAGGAAGTAGCAAAAATTAGGAAAGGAAGACAAATTCCCATCACTAGGGCCCTTAGAGAAGGTAAATCCCAAGGCTTCCATGCTCAATGCTAATACTCTCCTTTAACACTAGAGGGGAAGGGGGACATCTAAAAAAAATTTCCCTCAAAAGGTTACTGTGCAACCTTAAGCCAAATATAGTGATGATCCAAGAAACAATGTGAAGTGGGGACAAACCTAGGACCTCCCTAAGATCATGGCTAAATAACTGGTCTTTCTGCATGACTGATGTTGAAGGGTTGTCTAGAGGACTTATTATAGGTTAGATCCCTAAATTTATGGCTCAAATATCTATCTCCTTTCGGTCGACCATTGTAGTTTTTCTAAAGGAAAAAAATAGTGACAAAATGATGAACTTTGTAAATATTTATGGACCTTATGCTAACATAATCCTCTTCTGGGATGAAATTTCTACTGCAGGATATTTAAGTAAAGATTTCTCCATAATTGGAAGGTGTAACACACCTGACCCCTAAGTACCCTTTCTAGGGACGGGGCATCGAAATTTGGGTTTCTTTAATCATCTCAAATCATCTCTCCGAGGTCTCCATCATCTTCTACTCAATCGTAGCTCTCTAACAAATACTACATACTCAAAATCGAGCTCTGGATTGCAAGTTATGGACTCCCAAAGTTATTCTGGAATTATCAGACATGGGCCACATGGCACCCAATTGGATCCACCTCATTTGTACCATCCCCAAGTTCCTACATCCATGGGGAAATCCCATCCACCGTCTAATCCAACGGTGGGATATGGGCCTCATCTAACACATAAGATAGAGGGGAGTTCGAAATTTGACACTTTGACGCTAAACACCCCTTTTTCCTTCCTACACACATGTCCTCCAGAGTCCCAAATTCCTGAAATCCCGAAGGAGCTCAAAATCTCGCCACGTGGCTCTAGCCTTCAAGATTTTCAGCTTATCCTTGACACTACATACCAAACCTCTGGAGTCTCGAAGTCCCAGACTCCCGAAGGGTCCACCCTCACACGTGGTGACATACTATATGCAGAGGTAAGTAAATATGGGTCTCGAGTACTCCACCTGCCAACCAAGGTGACACACGACAAGGCAGAGATGACACATGGCCCTTACAATGGGTGACACATGTCATGTTTTAATAGGCACATAGGGTCTGCAAAATGTACAAATATAGGTGACACATGACACATCAAACATGGGTCCACATCACCTTGGGTGGCATCAACATGCCACATCACACCAGGTTGATAGCCTTCCAAGCCCTTCAATCTCACGGTCGAGGTGTGTCCACATAAACCCTTGGATTTATAACCTTCGTTACTTCATAACTTCGACGTTCGGGGGATCCATGATGTGACTTCCTCCTTTCTCCCAGAGTCATCAGCATCGGGCTAACCATGGTCTAGATCTAACGATCATGGGATATCCTAAAGGTTCCCTAGATATACGATCCTCGTTACTTCGCAGCTTCAACATTCAAAGGTTTCAATATTATGGCCGCTCCTCTCTCCCAAAGTAGGACTTCACCGAAGTACCATGCGCGAGTCCCTCCACTGGATGATTATATAGTTAAGAGGGGTTCCTAACTAACCTCCCAGATCCATGACTCACATCAATTTGTGACTCCATTGTTCAGGGAATTTGGTGTTATAACACCTCAGTTCTCCCGAAGTGGGCAACGCTGGACTTATCTCAGCGTAGATCCAAAGGCCAAGGGGACTCTCAATTACTCTTGGACCTACGACTTGCATTACTTCGGGATTGGAAAATGGGTCTGGGTTTAATGATGGGACATGTATATCTTCCACAGTTAAGAAAACCGCCAGACATTAGTCAAACTCATGGGTAACTTTAACACAGGTTGCCTTCGGCCGACTTTCAAATGGTAAGGTTGTAACACCTCGAAGCTCCGAAATCACAGATTTTTGAAGCCAAAAAGGCTTAGTTCCTTTCGAGCCTAGCACATGGTCCCTAGACCTTGGTCATATGGGTCCTCCAAAAAATTTCATGGGCTACACGCTAATCTCTTAGCCATGCATTGGTTAAGAACATGGACATGAGCCCTCAATAACACAGGTGAAGGGTCTGAAGGATACATCCTCCTTCCACATAGTTTGAACTTGGTATTCCTGCAAAGGTATATTAGAGAGGTCGACATGAATTAAGAATTCCAGTTAACCCTACCCCAACTCTCTTGCAGACTTACATCCCATAAATCTCTAGCTGCAAAGTTGAGGAAAAAAGAAGGACATTCAAAAGCATGGGTTCACAGAGAGATAATACACATTTCTAACTTAATCATTCAATACAGAGCCTAGTCATAGACATATATATATTCAATCATCATTTCTATTTCTATACACAGAGTGTGAAATTACTTATCATAAAAAAAGAATCATGAAGTGATTGTTGAAAGGGGTGTATGTTTCCACCCAACCGTAGGAACAACCACTCCTGAATGGATTTACCATTGGCCACCCCCTAGCTAGACCATGATGCTCTAAGGGAGACTCTTTCTTCTTTCTCAGTGACAATCAGGGACAGAGGTTACTCTCCTCCTCCCATAGGAACTTGGAAACTGATTTTCTTTGTACCAAGCAAGGAGGTTTGCCCGAGTACTTCCACAATCATTATTCATCCCCGTTTATCAGCTTGGATTGAAAATGCTTCCAACAACTTCCTGCACCCAAAAACTTGTTTCTCGGTTCTCCCTTGAACCAAAGAGATGTAACCTCTCTTCTCTCTTCTTCATATTGGTGTCTCCAATATACTTCCTCATAGATCTGCCTCTTCCCACACAATTTCTTCCTTTCTTTCCTTACTCATCACGACTTCGTGCCTTCGAATCCCCAACTTGTGGTCAGGTCTGGATGTCTTGCATATGGTACTCTACCACATCTCCTCATTAAATCTTGAGGAGTACTTTTCCAAGTACCATCTTGACTGGTAATTCAATTCTAGGTCAGAGGACTGTTCTTGGTCTAAGCAATTAATTCCAGTAAGGTATTGGTTTGGATGGGGGTCATCTCAACCATTTATGGTTCCCCTCACCATCTCCCTCATAGAATCATGATATATCTTAGAAAACCCCCCTTCTAACAATTATGCAACACTATCCATTTTAATTAATAACATAAATACATATATTACCTTTTATAACAAAAGTTTCATCAAATCCAACATTCACACATCTTTAGTCTACCACAGTCTTTTGGAAATTTCTAGGTGTATTTACAAGCTGGGGGGAAAATGGGCATTACATAGGGGAACTCAATTTTACGTTTTCACTAAAAGAGGTCTGGGGATCTAACCTAAAATTTGATGGGTAGCGGAATTTTTTCCTCTCACTAATGGAAAAACATAATTTGTTGGTCGACATAGAACCCCTCAAATCGACCCCAATATGGAGGAATGGCAAAGCAAGAGAGGAGGTTATATCCAAGAGACTAGACAGATTCTTAGTCTTAGAATATTTAATGGAAACAAGAGTATGGGTAAGAGCATTAGTAGCAGAAGGGGGACTGTCCGATCATCACCCTTTTTCTTCGCAGATACTCTTCGAAGAAGTCTCCCCACCGAGTCCCCTGAAAACAAACAAAATTTGGATGGCAGAAGAAGAATTCCAAAGTTTGGTCCTCTCATAATGGAGAATATTGGACCCCTCCATACCCAATTCTATGATGAAACAAATGGAGGAGAACCTTGACAAGGTTAAACAGGCCCTCAAAAAATGGATCGCTCTCTATAAAGCCCATTCTCAGAGGGAAATAATTGAAATCGAAAATACCATCTCCAGTATGATCAATGGTCTGGACAACAATCATCCCTCCAAATATCAACTAGAGGAACTGAAAACCTTAGAGACCCACAAGTTAGATTGGTTGGAAAAGGAGGAGACTTCCTGGATATTGAAAAGCAGGGTGTTATGGTTGGAGGAATGAGACAATAACACAAGGTTTTTACATCAATACACCAATTATTGGAAGAACATCAATGCAATTTTGGATATAAAAAATGTTAAAGGTGTTAAGGTCACCTCCTTTAGGGAAAAAGTAGAGGCGAGGGCACAATTCTTTGAATCTCAAGTCCGTCAACCTAAAGGATTTCCAATACAGGAAATTCTCTCAGTAATCTCCAAATTCCCAACAGTTTTCACTAAGGAAATGAACCAGACAATGGAGGCTGAAATCCCTAATTTAGAGATTCATGATGCTCTTTTATCAATGCAAAACAACAAAATTCCGGGGTTGGATGGTTTCATAGTCTCATTTTTAAAACATTTATACGATCTTCTTAAGAACGATCTCCAAAAAGTGGTTTTTGAATCCAAAAACAATGGTAGAGTCATCAACTCTTTGAACTCTACACACATATGCATAATCCCAAAGACTCAAAAGGGAGACTTGTGTAGTGACTATTGATCGATATCCTATTTTAATGTAATTTACAAACTAATTTCTAAGTTGATCGCTCATCGGCTAAAACCCCTAATGAGTGAGTTCATTGGGGAAGAACAATTCAAATTTTTGCACAACCAACAGATACACGATGCGGTCGTAGTAGCTCAGGAAATGCTACATTCAGTCAAACATAGAAACTTGAAAGTGACCCTCCTTAAATTGGACCTTACAAAAGCATATGAAAGGGTCAATTGGACATTCTTAGGATAGCCTTGCTCCAAATGGGTTTAAAAATCAACTCTGTAAATTGGATCATGGGTTGTATGTAGAGTGTTTCCTTCGTTGTCTTAATAAATTGAGCCCCTTCAATGTTTTTCAAAGCCTCTCGAGGTATAAGACAAGGATATCCTCTTTCCCCATTTTTGTTTCTATTTATTGCATAAGCCTTAAGAAGGCTCCTAAATGAGGCCAAACATGAAGGAGTACTCCATGGAATAAAGGTGATTCACAGGAAACCAATCTCCCATATGCAATTTGTTGACGATACCTTTTGCAGTATAAAGGGTATTGTTTGAGATGCCAAGTCCCTTAAGGATTTCCTATAACTCTTCTGCACAATAATAGGGATGCCCATCAGCTTGGACAAGTACTATATCATCATCTCAAACTGTCTTGAGCAAGTTCTAAATGAGATATTCTCTCTCCTCCCTGCACAAGCCAAGACTATGGACGAAGGTTTTAAATACCTTGGTTTTGCATTGAAACCAGAAAAATATAGAGTAATGGATTAGGATTGGCTCATACACAAGGTGGAAGCGAGAACTTCACTTTGGTTTCATCACCCCCTTTCTAGAGGAGGCATATTAGTACTACTTAAATCGATGATCCAAGGAATACTAGTATATTGGAATTCCATAGAGGTTATGGCTAAAATGGTTCTCAACAAGATCCAAAGCATCTTCTCTCATTTATTGTGGACTAGAAACAAAAAAGACCCTCACCTAGCAAAGTAGTCATCGGTAGTATCCCAAAAGAATTTAGGAGGATGGAGGATTAAAGAGATTCACCTCTTTGTTCAAGCCCTTGCAGGAATACATATTTGGAAGTTAACTATGAGGGATTCTCTTTGGAAACGAGTAATATTGTCAAAATACTTCCCTAACCAATCATTACATGAATGGTTTCGATCCCCCTTTAAATCAGATAAAGGGTCAATAGTCTAGAAACCATTAGTCAAATATTTCCCTCTAGTGGGACTATGGACGACATGGAAAGTAGGAAATGGTAGAAGAATTATAATAGGGAAATATCTCTAACTGGGAGTTGGGGTCAAATTTTCACTTTCCCCTCGCTTGATTCAAGCCTTAGGAGCCTAGGAAATATTTTTCCTTAAAGACGTCAAAATTGGCTTCCCACAACCAAGAGACCACCCACGATGGATCTTGGCAGTTGCTTTAAATCTCTTTGAGTTTCTCCATTATGAATGGAATTCTTATGTGGGAAAGTTATGTGAAAACCATATTCTTCTAGCTGAAGACACAGAGGACTCATTGGTTTGGACTAAAAAATTTAAGAAGAGATATTTCAAAACAAAACTTGGTTACAAATCTTGTATTGAATTTCACTTTATGGGAGAAAAAAATGGTGGTGGGGTAAAATATGGAAATTAAATGCCCCACCTAGATGCAATCTTACACCATGGTTTTCTTTAAAAAAAAATTACTTACCTTGGAGAATATCATTAAAAGGGGACATAATGGGCCCAACTAGTGTTCCCTTTGTAAAGCAATCTCTGATACAATTTCTTGTCTTTTTATTCATTTTTCTTATGCAACACATGTTTTTCACTTGGTCAGAGAAAAGATACAGGAAAAAATTGACTGGAATAAAGCAATCTTGGAGGAATGTGTCAAAGATTGTCTTTTGTACATGCTAGTGAATCTTTATGCCAACTTACTAAGCATCTTAGTCAAGAATATGTGGTGGGAATGTAATTCAAATGTCACAAATATAGACTTGTCCCTACATATGTAACGACAACCCTAATAGTGGGGAAAATGATGGAATTTTTGAAGAAACAAGAAACAAAGACCCATCGTATCCCTATGCTTCTTGAAATAGACCGCACCACCCCTTGGAGTTATTTTGATGGTGCCAGTTAGTTCCATCGTCTGATGTGCGGAGTCGAGGTGGTTCTTTACATCAATCATAAGCATTATTTTCATCATATATGTGCCATAGCCATGTTCCAACAACCAAGCAAAATTTATAGCCTTATGGGTCCTTCTAGAGACAACAAAAGGAAACAATTTCATGAATTTACAGGTGATGGGAAACTCAAACCTGGTGATAGATTGGTAAAATGGTAAAAACTCAACGCAAGATATTAGACTTCAAAATATTGTGTAGGATATCAAACTCACTTGTCATGCCTTTGAGAAGCTCTCCTTCTTTCACATATTGTAGGAGTTGAACTACAAAGAAGACAAATTGTCCAAAGAAGCACTCCGCCTTCCAACTGGAGCATTTAGATACTAAGAGTTCATTCATGGGGAAGAAATAGAAGGTATGGAAATCTGGTTTTATAAAATGTTCAAACATTGCTAAGTATTTTTAGTGGAGTGCTTGAAAAATGTTTTTTTCTAATGATTTTGTAAAAATAACAATGGACCAAAAGGAACATAATTATATGAAAAATACAATCTTTTTTCTCAAGACATGTATGCAACAACCATGATGTAGACATAAACATGTATTACACTTTTAATGCTAATAAAGAAAAGAAATTCTAAGAAAAAAAAAACATACAAATTTTATAATTTATCATATAATATATTTTTTAATAGTCATTACTAATGAAAGAGATAATCATCTATATGACAAGTGGCATGGGTAGTTTTACTCTTATCAATTTATGATTTAGAATTTTAATGGCATCAATGCTCATATCAATTTTGAATTGTGTGTTTCATGGTGATGTAGTATGTGTTTGGTTTAAATGATTACACTATAAGTTTATGATTTACAATTTTGATGGCATTAATGATCATATCAATCTTGATTTGTGCATTTAATTGTTGTATTATGTGTTTGGTTTGAATGATTACATTATAAATTTGATAAATAATATGTCAGTGTATATAGGAAGTATTTAATTTTTTAAATAAATATTTAGTATAATGGTAAGAAATTAAGTGTAAGAATTTTAAAATTATATTTATATGATTTTAAATTTTAATATATAGAAGATTTTTATTTTTATTTTTTATTATTAATATCCATTTTTATCTAATAATAATATTTTTTTTTTATAAAATGTCATAAATAATTAAAATTATTTTTCCATTAAAAGGAAAAAAAAATGAATATAAAAACTTCGAATACTTAAATTTTTATTATGATTAATATTAATATTTTATATGAAATAATAAAATTTCCTAAAAAAACCTATAAATAATTAAAATTGTTTTACCATTAAGAGAGAAGAGAAATGAAAAAATGGATGGAACAAACTCTACAAATATCGATGGTGGTTGGGGTTATCAGTATTCACAGATGTAATTGGATTTGGGTTAGAAAATGAATATTTGTCTATCTCAATTAAATTATAATGATTTAATTGATTTAATGAAATTAACCATTTTAATAACACATTTATTTGCTCACTAAAACTATAAAAATAAATGGTTAAAAAAAAACAAAATCCTGCATGGATTTAAAAGAAAGAAAGAAAAAAATATTCTATTAAACTCCCAAAATGGTAATTTATAACACATTGGCATGCCATGGTCATAGTGAGATTAGGTGTGTGATGTGAGTAAAATGTGTCTCTTAAAAAATGGAAAATTTTAATGAAGATAATGATAACTATTCATTTTCTTGTGCATGTTGTAGAATGCATTTGCATTTTTGAATTAACACTTATTGAATAAAAATTTGACTCTCTATATTGAAGTCATCAACAATTTTGTATTAGAATTTATTTGATATTTCTTGTACATATTTACTTTTTATTTATTTATTGGAATTTTCCATGTTATTAAAACAATTTTAATTTCAATTTTTTATTCAACTTTTACTCGCTAGAATATTGGAAATCTACACATTTTCAAATTAATATAATTTTTCAAAGGTCTTTTACAACCCAATATGGTAGAGATGTTATTCTGATTTTGCAATTTAGTATGATGGAGATGTCATGATGTGGGTAATGTTCATATTATCATATGTCCATTTGAAAAAATATAGCATTTATAACAAATCACAATAATATGTGATTCTACATAACAATATTGTAGAGATGTTGTCACATGGATAATACTTCTCTAATCATATATTGGATTCAAGAATATAGACACTCTCACACACACACACACACACACACACACACACACCTTTTAAACGACCATGAACCTGACTCTGGTCATAAACCTTTAACCTTAACTCTAAACTTTATTATGCACTAAAACCCCCTTGGAGATTACTCTCGTAACCAAAGGCATCTACTTTTCGACAAAAATAAAGTTGATATCGTTTTAGAGAGCCTAAACAATGAATTAAATCTTCTATCATATAAAAAAAATATTGAAGACATCTATCATAATTTTACAACAGTTCTCTCTACCTTCACAAAAAATTTCTCTATCAAAGAATAATAGAATTTCCAACCCTTGGTATGATAACGAGTGTAAACTTGCTAGAAAATCCATTAGGGATTCCTATCATGAGTCTTTGAAATATGATAATATTAATAGATACAAATTTGTAATTAAAAGAAAAAAAGGCATTGAATAAATAGAAAGAAAGAGAATATATTGCACCTTTGTAAGCTAGATCCAAACAAATCTTGGAGGTAAATTCTGACTCGTAAAACTAAAGAAAATGCTATGATTCCCCTAACAGACTAGAATTCCTACTTTAAAAATATTTATGAGTCTCGTAATGTCCTGGACAAAATTCCAAAAGTTTCTATGAAAGATGATGCTTTCTCTATAGAATGCATAATGTTTGGGGTTAAGCAACTTGCAAATGGGTAAGATAAGGACATTGAGGGCCACCAAGCTGAAATATTAGAAATTAGAGGGCCTATTTTGATCCCTCACATACACAAGATATTCAATTTAGTAGTCAAGAAGGGATTCCATAAACCTTAGACTCAAAGCCTCATTATACCTATTTTTAAAAGTGGGGTTAAAAGAAATCATTTTAATTATATGACCATTATGATAAGCCCCATTTTATCCAAGTTATATGGAAGTATTTTGGAAAATAAGATAAGCATATGGTTATAAATCCAATAAAAAAAAGATAAAGGTTAGACCATTTTTAGAGGTTATTATTCAATTGTGGACTACCTTATCATACTTAGAATCATTCCAGAGGAGTGTCCCAATAATTAAACAAATCTCTTTTTTTTTTCATTAAATTTAGGAAAAAAAATTACACTATGTCTAGGACCAACCTTTGGAATATATTAGAAGAGATAAAATTTCCCTCTGGTCTAGGAGCTATTACAATAAGGTTGTATGAGAAAGTTGTTTCCAGGTTGAGAAGCATCAATGATAGATTAGAATAAATTAACTACAATATAAGAGTCAAGAAAGGTTGTCCCCTACCCCCTACCCTTTTTTGTATTTACATTGACAAGTTAGAAGATTTTTTGGAAGTTGTAGGTTGTGTTGGACGACCTCTTGCTAATATAGTAATCATCCTTCTTCTTTGTGTTGATGATATTATTCTTATGTAAAGGAATCCCTATTACCTTAGTAAGCAACTTAGAATACTCTAGGACTTCTTCGTTAGTAGAGGTATGATTGTGAACACTGACAAAATAAAGGTTATGATCCTTAAATAGAATAAAATCTCCTATGATAATTTTTTATATGACAATAATAGATATCATTCTCCTATAGTGTTGCATATAACTCATTCAAGAAATGGTTAAGAAGAAAAAAAGTTATAGAAGAAATAAGGGAGGTATGTATTCTAGAATTTTGATATATGTCAAGAAAAAAATAGATTAAAAATAGTAAACATTATTAATTAAAAAAAAAATTGTATATTTGGAATCTACATAGCCAAATCTATATGTTTATGTAGTTTTGTCAATAACTGAATTGTGTAGCCTATAGAAAAATAATGTCAAAAACAAATATATGGATAAGAATTCATAAAAATTGAGGTTTTTATGTATTTGTAGATTGAAACACTAGGTTTTTCATCCCAAACCTAAATCAGAGGCAACCAACAATGACAACATGTATGCTATAGTTGTCACTCTGACCCAAAATAAATGAAATTTAAATAATGCATTCACATTCCTTAAGTGTCCACATGTTCCTAGAGAATGAACGAATTCCTGAAGCATGCACATGTTCCTAAAGAGAGTGTGTTTTATTAGAAGAAAGAACGTGCATGCATTCTTGTTAACACAAATAAATTCTCTCTCTCTCTCTCTCTCTCTCTCTCTCTCTCTCTCACCCTGCCCCCCTCT
>SNQJ01S0005255.1:164420-176506 GCA_010110895.2 Picea sitchensis | reverse complement strand
TGTAAACAATGAATAGAAATAAGAATTAGAGCCACACCTCGAAATATGTTGTTGGTTTTTTTGGTTTGGGTTTCCATGGTAAAATATCTATGTAATGTGTGTGTGTGTGTTCCATTGTATCCTTTTTTCTTTAATTAAGAATCCAGTTGTAGTAATTACTTGTACAAGGTTCAAATATACATTTGGGATCAGAGTAGTTATTGGATTATGGGGGATGCCTTTGTGTTCAGGGGTTTGGATCGGGTCTGTGATAAGCCTTTTTATAGTGGGAGCTCTGTAGTATTGAGTCTTGCGGTGAAAATTAAATGAAGAGAAATTAAAAAATATATATTGAGAAATTTAATGGGAAAAGTTTTGAGTCGTGAATGATCAATATGAAATATCTATCGGTTGACAAAGATCAATGAATCATTGTGGATATAGGTACTACACATATAGGAACATCAACAAAAGACTTGGAAAATGTGGATCAAAAGGAAAAGAGAAAAATTAGGTTGTGTCTCTCAGATTCATTATTATTAAATGTGTTAGGGGAGTCTATAGTCAAGGGAATAAGTTAGGGGTTTTGTATCAGTATAAGTCCTTGGTAAAAAAACAATCCCTATGAAATAAGTTTTATGACTTAAGGATGAAAGATGAAGCTTTGATGACAAAGAATATGAACGACTTCAGTATTATGATAAGTTAGTTATTACCTGTTGATATTAAATTTGTTTAAGAAGATAAGTGTATCTATTTATTATTCTCTTTACTAGACTCATGGGATAGTCTAGTTGTGGTCATAAGTAGTAATAAAAATACTTTAAGTTTTGATGATGTGGTCTCATATTTATTGTCGAAGGAGATGACGAGGAAAAAATGGAAATAAATATCACAAATGCCTTATTTTCAAGAGGATGCTCCTAGGAAATAAATAGAAATAATTCCTCAAGTGGGAAATATTAATCTAGGTGATGATCTAAATCTCTTGGAAAATTTGCAAAGGTTTGGTAGAGATGTGGAAAAGAAGGGCATTGCAAGAAAAAATGTAGATCTAAAAGTTTTGAGAGAGGGAAGGGATTTGATGATTCCCCTTCTACAAAATAAAAATCCTTTCTGGATGAAGAAGGATATGTGTACTTGGCTTCTTCAAGAACGCATGAAGATCATGAGGCATAAGAAGTTGACTCATGTTCATTCTTTCATATGACTCCTCACATGGAATTGTTTTGTGAGTATGAAATGTACGATTGAGGTGATGTTTTCCTATGTGATGAATCGACAACCAAAACCATAGGATGAGTAAAATTCAAGTTGAAGCTCATGGATGGAAGGATTAGAACACTTCTTGGTGTTTTTCACATCCCAGGATTATCCAAAAAATTGATTTCTATAATAAATATGGGCGATGCATGTGTAAAAAAAATGTTTGAAAAGGGAGCTTGAAGGATGGTTTGAGGAGAATTGGTATTGATGAAGGGATTCAGGTTGGCACTCTGTATCAGCTGTTGAGAAGAACTATTAGTGACATGTGAAATAGTTCCATCGTTCCTGATATTGGAGCTGAAAAAGGAAAAACTCATATAGCCTCTAAATAAAAGACTATGCCATGGCATCAAAGACTGAGGATATCGGAGAGAAGGGCCTTCAAGCACTACACAGTAAAGGTATGGTTGAAGGTATGGCCAATTTGTCTCTAGATTTTGAATTTTTGAACATTTCTTATATGGGAAGTATAATCATGTAAGGTTGTCCTCTAGTTCTACAAGGGTAGAGGAAATACTACACTTAGTGCATAGTGATGTGTTTGGACCTATGTTGGTTCCATCACTAGGAAAATCTATGTGATATGTCTCATTTATAGATGAATTATCGAAGAATACATGGATTTTTTTCCTCAGGAAGAAATCTAAAATATTTGACAAATTCAAAGAGTTTAAGGATCTTGTGGGGAAGAAGATGGAGAAGAGAATTAAGGTGTTCAGGACGGATAATGGTAGAGAATTGTGTAGAAATGAATTCAAAGAATTATTTAAGAAATGAGGTATGGAAACATAGAACACTACTCCATAGACACCTCAACATAATGGAGTTGTAGAAAAGATGAATATGGCACTAATGGAAAAATAAAGGAGCATGCTAAGTGGTGTAGGGTTAGGACAAGAATTATGGGAAAAGGTAGTGGGTATTTCATGTTTCTTGGTTAATCGATCAACCTCATCAGTGTTGGATGATAAGACTCTGCATAAGGTATGGACTTGTAAGAAACCCTCTCTTACACATCTTAGGTTATTTGGTTTTCATGCCTATGTTCATGTTCCAAAGAAAAATAGGAGTAAGCTAGATAAAAGGCTAACAAATATATCTTTATTGGTTATAAAGATGGCATGAAAAGGTTATAAAATTTGGAACCTATGAATTAAGAAGGTACTATATAGTCAAGATGTGGTATTTAGAGAAATCAAATATGTTTTCAAAAGGAATTCCCACCAAGGGAGGAAGAACCAAAAAAAATAGAGTTTGAATTGAAAGATAATGAATCAAACTCTATAGAAGAACATGAATTAGAAGAAGAAGAGCCTCATACTCCATTATTGAGGAGATTTTTTTGGGAAAGTAGGAAACCTGAAAGGTATATTCCACCCAATTTCTTTTCAAATTTTTCTTTGTCATTTATTTATGATGGTCATAAAACTTTTAGGGAGGAAGTGGATTCATAGGATGACAAAATATGGAAAAAGGCCATGGTTGAAGAATTGGCAGCCTTGGAAAAGAATGAGGCTTGGGATCTAGTGGAGTTGTCGAATAGAAGAAATCACATTGAAAACAAATAGGTTTTTAAGAAGAGGTTGAATGAAAAAGGAAAAGTGGAGAAATACAAATCTTAGTTAGTAGAAAAAGGTTATTCCAAGGTAGAGGGAATGGACTTTGGTGAAATTTTTTCTTTGGTTGACAAGTTAACTTCTATTAGATTTATTTTATCTGTTACTATTGCATTTTATTTTGAGGTATAACAGATGGATGTGAAGTTAGAATTCCTACATGGTGATTTGGAAAAATAAATCTACATGAATCATACATATGGATTTGCAGTGAAGGGAAAAAAAGAGCTAGTATGTAGGATGAAAAAATACATGTATGGGTTAAAACAATCACCAAGCATCTGGTATAAAAAATTTGATACTTATATGTTGGGACTTATCTTGACAAGGAGAAAAGTTGATCACTATGTGTATTAATTAGTGATTGTATTATTTATTTGGTCTTGTATGTGGATGATATGTTGTTGATAGGAAACAACAAGGAGATTATCTAGGATGTGAAAACTCATCTTTCCTCTAAACTTGAAATGAATGAAATTTGTGCTACAAAATTCATTTTGGGCATGGAAATTAAAATAGATCAGGTAAACAAGAAACTTTGGTTAAATAAGAGGAAATATGTCAAGACAATATTGCAGAGGATTAAAATGTAGGAATGTAAACTGGTCAAGGTTCCTATTATTGCAGGTATAAAGTTATCTACATATCAATGTCCCAACACACAGGAAGAGAAAGAGGACATGTCTCATGTTTTGTATGCTAGTATGGTTGGAAATTTGAAGTATGTGTTATTTTTTACTAGACTAAACATTGCACATGCAATGGGAGTTTTGAACAGGTATATGTCAAAACGAGGGAAGGAGAATTGGACAACATTAAAGAGGGTTTTTAGGTATTTGTGTGGCACTACTAGTTATGGATTTTGCTACCAGGGAAGACCAGTATTGGCCAGAGTGTTGGACATGCATGGGTTTTTTATGCCTACTTGGATGGAGATCTCAATTGGAGAAGATATACAAGTGGGTATATGCTTAACCTATTTGGAGGAGCAATCAGTTGGATGAGAAAAAGATAGGTTGTAGTGGCACTCTCAACTAAAAAAGTTGAATACATGGAAGCCACTCATGAAAGCAAGGAAGTAGTATGGTTACATAGATTTGTTTTAGGTATTGGGTTGGTACAACAAGTTGTAAGGATATATTGTGACAGTCATAGTGCAATATTCCTAACGAATAACCGATCTTATCTTTCAAATAAAAAACATATTTATGTTCAGTAACACTTTATGAAAGACATGGTTGAAGAAAATAAAGTGTTGTTGATGAAAGTGGGCACTTTGGTGAATTTTGTAGATTCATTGAAAAATTCTATGAGCACTAAGAAGTTCTCCTAGTGTAGAGAAACAACGGGCATTGTTTCCCTAGATTGTTGACTATGTAATATTGTGACCCCATTCATGTAAAGAAAAAAACAAGTGGGATATTGTTGGGTGTGTGTTATATTCTTTGCACGACCAACCCCACATAATACGTTTCATCGAGCGCACATAGGGGACATAGGGGGGAAATCCCTCACTTTATTTTGTTTTGTGGTTTTTGAATACGTTTTTACAGTTCTTTAGCACATGGTTTTTTCTAATGTTTTTCTAATTCCAGTTAAGGAATTAGGGATATAGACTGATTCAATTCAATGGATTAGGGGTTTTGGATGTCGTGTAATGCTATATATATATATATATATATATTGTAAACAATGAATACGAACAATAATTAGAGGCGTGGCTCTAAACAAGTTGTTTGTTTTTCTAGTTTGGGTTTCTAGGGTAAAATCTTCGTGCAATGTGTGTGTGCGCCATTGTATATTTTCAGGCGTAATTATGATCCTTCTCCTATATGTAGATGATATTGTTATTTCAGCAAGGAACATTTCGGACCTTGAAAATCAACTTAAAATTCTTAAATATTTTTTCACTAACTTGTTGAGCACTCAAGAAACCCTTAAAATTTATTGGAATTTTAGGGTACCACATTTAATTTCATTTCATATTTGGTTTACTTTTGATCTGTTTTTTTATATCCTTATGTTTGATTGATTTTCTTTGATTTCCTTGAACTTTGTTCCGTTTAATCATTTCTTGAAAAACAACCTAAGTTTAAAGTTAACCCCAAAAGAGAAAACATCTATTTAGAACATACCAGTCAAGAGAAACAAGATAGAACATGAGGATTGGAGAAGTAATGCGTCGATCAATATGGCCCAATTAAGGCATAAGGCCGAGCGTTGGAATGCAAATTTTGAATTAATCTTTTAAGACCATATAAAGTTAGACCCGACGATGCGTGTAGTAATGATCCATTAGACTCTCGACACCGACCTATAGATAAGTGAACACATTCACATCCACATTTATGTGTGCCAATAGATGTGACCATTGGGAAATCAACATGAACTCTAGTAAAAAAGGTGATAAACAAAGAAATACATTAACCTTAGTAACAACTCCACTATCCAATTCAAGCCAAGAATTAATTTTATCTGTCCATTATGTAACAATGAAAAATGATCTTTCAAGGGTTAATCCATATACCATGTAGGATGTTACATGTCATCCATAAAAATGCCACATAGTTATTCATAAAATTTCCATGTCATCATCCACATTCACCTTTTAGCTAGATCATATGCCATGTAGCACTAGTACATCATCATCTGTACTAAGACACATCATCACCACATCACTCCTTAAGATGTGTGTCCAACAATTGTCAGAGGTTTCAGGTGTTCATTTGTTTCAATACCTTTGTTCTCATGCACCAATGCCAACACACTCATCGGTCGTCGACTAGATTGAATGACCCTTCCATTTATTTTCCGACATTTTCCTTCGATGACAAATGGGTTTCCTTGTTAATGACCATATAGAACATCAAAACAATAACCTTATAACTCAGGATTGGGTTAGTACCATCAACACATTACCTTACTTGCCTACCAATGAGTTGTTGACATATATTTCCTTACCTACCATTTTGTTCATCCATGTCACCTTCTCCTATACTCGATGCTTGATGGTTCCTCACACATAAAATGATATCCACCGTTTAATTAAAGGGATAGGACAAATATGAACCATTGAATCACCAGTCCTATAACTCACCCTTCCCTACAATTAAGATGGGTCCTTTGATGTGTTAGAAAACTAACTTCCAATCTAGTGTCAATACATTTTGCTTGTCTTCCACATTGATCTTCCACATCGCACACACACATGATAAATTGATGTTACCTATGTATAGTTGTGGGTGTTTGTAATTGAATCGATGTTGGTTTTGAGTCATGCATGGATATCTATGACCCATCAAACCCGAATAAATCATAATACACTGATAAAGTTTTTTGAAAAATCGTCAATGGTTACCTCTGTACATCGAATCAACCATTAAAGGACAACGAGAGGTACAATTGTTGTGTTAAAGAACCATTAATATGAAATATATCTCCCCATGTTCTAATATTTAGTTGATTAAGTTGTATTTTGTTAGCACAAGAATTTGCAGCTAGAAGAGGCCTGCCTCTCCATAAGGAAGCTTAAAAAACCTTTATAGGCAGAACAAAGAAGCTACACTTCTCCTCATCTCCTTCAGCAACCAGCATCAAGGTCAGAAATCCTTTCAAAAGATCATCATCTCTTAAAGAGGCTATTGAAGAACAGTCCCTACCAAAAGTCTCTATCTTACATAAGAAGAAAGATAAGGGCCAAGGCATTGGAAATCTTGTTTCCCTTTTTGCAAAGATCAACAATTCATGAAACACTACCTCTGCCACCTATACATGCTTCTAAGTGCTTACTGTTCAGATTTTTGGGTTTTTAATAAAGAGTTAATCCCTTTGGAAGTAACAAGTGCAGACATTCTGTAGCGCTATGGTGCTATAGAATAGTCTATTTTTGATGTTCCATTGTTTTGCTACCTACAATGTTGTCGAATCACCTAAAGCTAATGGTGTTGCTACTACTCAAGGTTGCTACCCATTCTGCACATATCCAAGTGAAGGTGTTGCGTATTTTGATGGCGCTACTTGAATTTTCATAGAACACATAGGCAAGCGCTACCTAAATTCGCTACCGAAATTCTGGCAGAAACCGAATTGTGCAAAGTTTTACAAGGACGCTTCTACCAGTTTTGAGTGACTAACTTAAAACTTGGATTGTGAACAATTGAGAAGGTATTTTTGAAAACTGGAGGAGGTTTTTGTTCAACACATACAAAATAACAAAAACCTCTCTCAGGTTTTCAAAATGTGTTATGGTTAGATAGATATTTGACATAGAAGTGGTGTTACAGAATGTGTTGTTGAAAATTTGTCTTAAGACTCTTGAATTGATGTTTTTGACCAGTTGACTTCCATAAGGATTTCCGGGTGCACTAAGATGAATTTTAAAAATATGAAGGAGTTTATTATCAATGACGGTCCCATTAAAATTAACCTCTTTCATTTTTCACACAGGTGTCACGTATTGGGATATTCGAAGGAATCTTTGAGCCCTATGTTTTTAGTTTTCGTGATTTCCTGTTTGAGACATGTTTTTGTGACACCTGTTGCGACCATCTGGAGATGAATTTAAAGAAGCTGAGAGAGGGTTTTCTTCAAAACAAGTTTATATACAAAAAGAGTTCTCAGATTTTACACATCATTTATGGTTTGATAATTACAACTGGCGTTTGGAAGCCTAGTTTTCAAAATTTTGCCTCCTAAAAAGAAGGAAATTAGTTAAAAGGTGTCATTTTATGTTTGTAGTTGTTTCTATTTTGGGAAAGGGGTTGGAGTTAGAATGGGTGAGCTGGAAGGACCTATATTTCTATATATTCATTTTAAAAGAGGGTAGGAGGGTTGGATTCATGAGCCAAGAGAGGCTTGAGAGAGTAGGAACAGTTTTAGTTGCTCATTTGTAAGACTGAGGACATGTTTGTTATGAAATTTTGTACCATTAAAGATTCATGAGAGCTGTTATAAGATTGTCTTATTTGTTTTCAAACTTATTTGTTATCTTCTTGATTGAGCATATTGTAGGTTTTGAGGATCATAGCTGCCATTGATTGATGGATTCATGAACAACAGAGGATTTGTTGTAGCTTGCCCATTAAATCATTTTTCATTGTTTAAGAAAATATTTAGCTATTGTAGAAAGGATCTATGTTAAATGGGTGTTCTTCCTTTTTTCATATTTACCATGATTCTACTCATCATTATATATCTCTTTTTCTGATATATAGTTTGATTTCCTTTGATCCGTAGGATGTTATGACTCCATACCCAATGGAATTCCTCTGCAGACTTTTTGCTGCCCTCTCCCTTTATTTCTCATCTTGTTGATCCACCTATTCAAACCATTTTAATCCATTTACATTTCTATGTTACCAATATTACTCTCATTTGTAGTTTGGGAGTGACTCTTGGAGTGATAACATAATTGGCGTTGTTTCCGGGGACAAAGATGAATGGGAAATATTCCCTGGGAGAACAACATTGATTAGATCCAGCTTTTGATGGTGAACAAGGGTTGGTCAGATATTCAAGACTACATTATTCACCTGGAGACTCCATAATCGAAGAATCCAATGGGGAGGATCCTGTTGACACAAAGATGAAAGCGCACAAGGGAAAAACCATGTATCAGTTTATGAGTTTTCTTCATGAACTGTTGTTGTTCTTCATCAACTCATTTTTTCTTTTCCCTTCACATGTAAAGAGGATTATCTAGTGTTTTTTTTATTTGGATGATTATAAACATACTTTTGTATATTCATCCTTGCAAGAGGAAATTTTGTCACATACCTGTGTTGTTGAGTTTGATCTCGTGTCCTTGCCTCAACCTATTTATAAAGACGAGCTTTGCATTCAAATCCCTCATGAACCTGATCACCCTTGTAACATTGAAGAGATTGAAATTGTTTCAAAGCCTTCAAAGATATCATCACCTTTTGATATTACCATTGAACCTTGCTATCAGTTGGCTATATCTCATACTCAACCCACTACTTTTCAAAGTAGTATCCGAGATAAGATTTTTAAACCTTTAAGGCTGCCACCTTGCCTTCATCTTTATCCTCTTAATTTTCTTGAGTATATTCCCCGGTTTCCTGGAGGGGATCATGTTATAGATGAGAGGCATTTGGTGTTAGAATATGAAATATGTTTGCTTGTTTTACCATTGACAATACCCTTGTCACCCAACCATAGGCCAAAGCCACCCTCCGAGCACCTTAACCTTGACAGAGAATCATTTCAGAAGAAAACCCTAGGCTAGATAGCCAAACAAAGGGTAGCGCACCAACAAGAGTTGATCAGATAGTCCAAACCCTAGCCAAGAGATAGTCCAAGCCAAACATGATCTGCTAGCTGCAGCAGCTACAATGGAAGCTCTCCTCAAACCTATGCACAAGAATGGGCACTGCAGTGTGCACAAGACTGGGCACTGCAATTCTGAGACTGCCTGCCAGAATGAGAACTAGCCTCCTGTATTTATACTAATTCTGGCTAACTGCCTGGGCCGACTTCTCATTCTGGGTATCTATTTGTTCAGTATATATTATTATTTATGGTTGACTTCTTCTCTTGGAGGCTAATAACCTAATATAAATTATCTTATTGATCCAACAAGTCTTCTAGGGTTATTAGCCAACTCATTAGGGTTTATTCTTGCTTCCCGGAGTATTCTATCCTCATCAGTTTTACACGTGGAGGTAAATACCTCCCGCAACTACCATAATATCAACACTCCCTCCTAGCTAGGGAGGTATTACAGGTAATGGTCTTGAGCACAAAAACATACCATTCACCCAGTAGAATCAACATAGTTGTATAGACTAGATCATAAGCACCATCATCATCATCAGTGTCATCAGCTGCATCATCTCTCGAAACCATACTCTATCTGAGTAATCAGACATGATGCTCACTCCACAGAGTGATACAAGATCCATTCTTCTAATCTAGAAGAGTAAATGCTTTGAACCATTTTTCGTCTGGAAAATCTCTATTCATCATTCATCTGGATGATGATTATCTCCAATAAACTATTGATAGTCTTCAAGGCAATCAGAACAAAAATAGAACAAAACTATGTCTATCCATAGTAGTACATAACTACAATCCAGTGGTACACTACCACACCAAGTAACACACAAGCACTTGATCAACAACGTATAGTCACGAACAATAGAACATATCCACCACAATAGTATACATCTACTGTCATACAGTCTTCATAACAATGATCTGATAGCAACCTACACAGAAACAATGTTATGATATAAATTGAATCATCTGGGTCAATCTTTCACTCACATCTGTGAGATCTGAAAGAATATATTCCCTCAGAGTAGAACAATGAGATATCTGGACTATTCTTCTCAAGCAAGGAAGAATAATTGTCCTGTCTTCTGAACCTGGACCATTCCCCACCCTGGGCCATTCTTCCTACACTAATCAAAGTGCACCCTGGAGAGAATGTATAAACCCTAAGGAATGTTTGTCCCTAATTGTTGAGCCTGGACCATTCTCCACCCTGGGCTATTCCTCCTACACTAATCAAAGTGCACCCTAGAGAGAATGTATAAACCCTAAGGAATGACTATCCGGACCATTTCCTCTGTTAACCACAAGAGGAAAAGATTGTCCTATATCAACCTCCAAAACAAACCATTCCTCATGTTAACCAAAATGAGAAATAGTTGTCCGGTGAGGCGGGTCAGTCTTCTTGAGTAACCCTCAAGAAGAGAGCCTTCCCTAGACCACTCCCCATGTTAACCATAATGGGAAGTCATTGTCTATGATACATCAACAATCTGTACCATTTCCCATGTTAACCACAATGGGAAATCGTTGTCCTTCAGAAATCTCAATCAACTTTCCGAACAGGAAAGCATCTGTCCAAGATGGACTATTTTTCAATCTTGAAAATGAATGTTCTCAAAAAATATTTTCAGTGCTCCCTCCCAACCTGGGAGTCATCTCTTCTTTTTCAATAAGGAGGTCATCTCCACGAGATCCATATTGAGTACACAAACTCTTTCATCTTGGATAGAGGATTTTACCAAAATGTTTGCTTATCTTCTCATTTGTGGAGATATGTATTGGAGAACCACTTTCTCCTTTCTGGACTTCATCACGGATAATGTAATGCTTGATTTCAAATGTACTTTAGTCTAGAATACTGATTTTCTGTGAAGGCTTCATGTACAATAGAGTGTATCATTGTTGGAAAACTAGAACATATCCATGTGGCACTTCCTCTGTCATCATGAGATCTGATCTACTGAGTAATCATCTTGATGTTATAGGAAATCTTCACCATGCTTTTGTTGTGCACTAGAGGTTCTCCATCAAATTATCTTCTTCTATCTTCATACAAGGGTCTCTTTTTGGTATGCCTCAAAGTCTTGAGATTGTTCTTCATATGCTCTTTATTCAATTTCTCTGGAGAACATTATTTGCATTCATCTGAGGTAGAACTCCAACTCATGGATATTGCAGATGATATAATGACTTATGTAGAGATAAATCTGGTTTACTAGAACAGGTAATCATCATAATATTCTCCCTCCATCTTGGAGAACCTCTAGTTTTGGATCTCGCAATGCTTTCATTCATAATTATTCCATACATTGTTCTTCATCATGACTTTCAGTTCCTCTGCTTGATTGCTTTTATTGAGTTTATATCAGGCTGACAATCTTGTGATTCTTGATACAATGGCTGGTTGTTCTGGATTCTCTTTCTTTCTTGGAATCTTCATGTGTTTCTTTAGTTCTCGGGTCCATGGAGTTTCTTATAGATTCCATGCCCTAAAGATTCCATCATAGGATCATGAATGTGGATGGAAAACCAGGGATACTTTAAGGCTTCTCTTTGAAGAATACGTACTCTCTTTCATGGATGCTATCATGGATATATACTTCATCATCTTCAATGGATCATAGGATTAGCTCCCTCCTAATCCTTGCTTCATGTATGAGTTCATATAATCGGCTCCCTTGATCTAACAAAGTCCATGCTTCTATCTGCATCCTTATTGTCTTTTGCAATATATAATTGTCTCTCTTGTCTAACAAAGTCCACGCTTCTATCTTTTTGTCTTATACAAGATGTCATAAGTATTTTTCCAATTTCCTCTCGATTGCTGACTTCTTTTTGTCTTTGCTTCTTCTAAGTCTCTTCATGATTGATTCGTCTTATCTTGCAATAGCTTCCACATGATTTGTATTTCATCCTTTCATGTGTATT
>SNQJ01S0005255.1:121452-163603 GCA_010110895.2 Picea sitchensis | reverse complement strand
GGTTCGTTCTCTTTTCCTTCTTCAAACTCTGGCTTCACGATATTTCCTTTCACAATATCCAACACTTTATTCTTGGAAAGGATGAGGTCAATCCTTTTCTTCCATGCTCTGAAGTTAGAGGCTCCATCTAACTTGTTCTCTGACTTCATAGAATAAGTCATGGCTGCTTTGAATTGGTCAAACCCTAGATTTGACCAAAAACTCAAACTTCATGTCTTGGTTTACTGAGAGGATCAGGAGATGCGCTAGGCTAGAGTGCACTGATCTATCCAAATATTAGGTAAATCCGTTCACTTAAGGTGCCTCAACGAGAGGATTAGGGTTTCTGCAAATGCTCCTGCTAGTAACCCTAGCGATAGTGTCTTGGAAGCTACTTTTGCTAGTAACCCTAGCGGTAGTTCCTCAGCGAGATCAATATCCTAGAGGCTATGTTTCCTTCCATAATTTAGAATGAATGAAGGAGGTGTGGGCCCATAACCTGTTAGAATATGAAATATGTGTGCTCGTTTTACCATTGACAATACCCTTGTCACCCAACCATAGGTCGAAGCCACCCTCCAAGCACCTTAACCTTGACAGAGAATCATTCTGGAAGCAAACCCTAGGCTAGATAGCTAAACAAAGGGTAGTGCACCTTTCCCCAAGGATAGCGCACCAACAAGAGTTGATTAGATAGTCCAAACCCTAGCCAAGAGATAGTCCAAGCCAAACATGATCTGCTAGATGCAGCATCCGCAATGGAATCTCTCCTCAAACCTGCGCACAAGAATGGGCACTGCAGTACGCACAAGATTGGTCACTGCAATTCTAAGACTACCTACCAGAATGAGAACTGGCCTCCTGTATTTATACTAATTCTGGCTAACTGCCTGAGCCGACTTCTCATTCTGGGTATCTGTCTGTTTAGTATGTATTATTATTTCTAGTCGACTTCTTCTCTTGGAGGCTAATAACCTAATATAAATTATCTTCTTGAGCCAACAAGTCTTCTAGGGATATTAGCCAACTCATTAGGGTTTCTTCTTGCTTCTTGGAGTATTCTATCCTTTCCAGGTTTACACGTGGAGGTAAATACCTCCCGCAACAACCATAATATCAACATTTGGAATCCTTTGAGAACTTTATTGATCAGTTTGAGATAGTGCATGATGATGTTAACATGAGTTTATTCTCCAATTCCTTATTTGGAGTTTCTTCTATATGGTTTAGGAGTTTGAGGGCTCATTCCATTTGTTCATGGATCAAGCTATTCGATGTTTTTCTAAGGAATTTGGGAGAGAATAAGTCTTTTGACCAATACCTAACCGAGTTTCATGATTTGAGGAGAGGAGAGGAAGAAATTATGGTTGTCTCCAGCTAGAGATTTTATAATCTTTATCATAACATTCCATCAAAGATCCGATATTTTGAGATTTCTTCCATGGTATACTATGTAAGGGCTCAACATTCTGAGCTTGTCCTTCTCCTAAGAGAAATAAAATACTCCTCCTTAGCATGCTTATTTGAATATGCCAGAGAATTTGAGGAGAATATCCGTGCTAGCAGAAGGATCCGAGATCGAGTTTGTTTTGAAAATATGCATGCATATGAGCAAGGAAGTTGTCAGTGCTTTTCAGATTTTGAGAAAGAAGATAGTGAGTATGAAGAAGATATGGAACAACATCAAGAATATGAGTATGTGTCATATTCGAAATTAGATTCTTGAGTATCTTCATATTTTCCTATGGACAAGTATGCATGTCAAGTTGATGATCAATTTTCAGACCTTTGTGAGCATGAAGTAACCGATGATCATATTGACAATTGCATATTTCTTGCTGATCATTATCAAAATGATTTAAACCCTGTCTTATCATCATTTGTTTATCATTATTCTAAAGAAAAAATTGTTAATATTGATGATCAAAATCTGATCGTAAGAAAACTAGAGGGTTATCAATTTTCAATCAAAGAGGTGGTCATAGACAAGCAGTTGATTTATGTGAATTAGTATGTTTCTGATTTCGGTTTCAAGGATCCAGTTGTAGTATTATTGGATTCATACATTTCAGATCACCCAAAAGCTTCAGATTTCATTTACTCATCAACACTTCCGAGTGAGTGTGGTTTTATGAATGATTATCTATCATTGGTGCTATGTTTATGTTATTATCTATTGATCAACAATAAACACAAGACTATTTCAGTTTTGAAATTACTTGAATGGATATTATGGACGTATTCCTTTACCTGAATAGGGTGCAGATCCAGTTAGAGTAGGAGTAGGAAGAAATAAGCTCATTTCAAGCATTTCCTTTCTGTTAGTTTGCAGTAGTTAGATTTCAGTTTCAAATAAGGAGAATAGGTGCTCTCAATCATGAAGGATTCTGGGATAGGAATGAGGGAGGATAAGACACTGAAACTACAAGATATATTATAGCCTCATAGGGAGGACTCTCTTCCCCATGGAGCCTATGTTAGCATAAGAATTTGCAGCTAGAAGAGGCCTGCCGCTCCATAAGGCAACTTAAAAAGCCTTTATAGGCAGAACAAAGAAGCTACACTTCTCCTCATCTCCTTTAGCAGCCAACATCAAGGTCAGAAAGCCTTTCACAAGATCATCATCTCTTAAAGAGGTTGTTGAAGAACAGTCCCTACCAAAAGTCTCTATCCTACAGAAGAAGAAAGATAAGGGCCAAGACATTGGAAATCTTGTGTCCCTTTTTGCAAAGATAAACAATTGATGAAACACTACCTATGCCACCTATACAGGCTTCTAAGTTCTTACTGTTCAGAGTTTTGTGCTTTTTACAAAGAATTAATCCCTTCGGCAGTAATAAGTGCAGACATTTTGTAGTGCTATGGTGCTACGAAATAGTCTATTTTTGATGTTCCACCATTTTGCTACCCACAATGCTTCTGAATCGCCTAAAGCTAATGGTGCTTCTACTACTCGAGGTTGCTACCAATTATGCACATATAAAAGTAAATGTGTCATGTATTTTTATGGCTCTACCTAAATTTTGACAGAACACATAGGCGGGTGCTACCTAAATTCGCTACCAAAATTCTGGCAGAAACTAAATTGTGCAGAGTTTTACAAGGATGCTTCTACCAGTTTTGAGTGACTAACTTAAACCTTGGATTGTGAACAATTGAGAAGGTATTTTTTAAAAATTGAGGATTTTTTTGTTCATCACATACCAAATAACAAAAACCTCTCTAAAGTTTTCAAAACTTGTTATGGTTAGAGATATATTTGACATAGAAGTGGTGCTACATAATGTGCTACTGAAACTTTGTTTTAAGACTGTTGAACTGGCATTTTTGACCAGTTGACTTCCAGAAGGATTTCCAGGTGCAATAAGATTAATTTTCAAAATATTAAGGAGGTTATTTTCAAGCAAGGGCCCATGAACGTTAACCTCTTTCATTTTTCACACATGTGTCATGGATTGGGAGATTCGAAAGAATCTTTGAGCCCTATGTTTTCAGTTTTCGTGATTTCCTGTTTGAGACATGTTTTTGTGACACTTGTTGCAGCCAACTGGAGATGAATTTAAAGAAACTGAGAGAGTTTTTTCTTCAAAATGAGTTTATATACAAAAATCATTCTCATACTTTACACATATGTTATTTTTTGATAATTACAAGTGGAGTTTGGAAGCCTATTTTTCAGAATTTTGTCTCCTGAAAAGCAGGAAATTAGTTAAAATGTGTCATTTTCTATTTGTAGTTGTTTCTATTTTGGGAAAGGGGTTGGAGTTCAAATGGGTGAGATGGAAAGGAACTATATGGATATATATTCATTTTACAAGAGGGTAGGAGGGTGGGATTCATGATCCAAGAGAGGCTTGAGAGAGTAGGAGCAGTTTTAGTTGCTCATTTGTAAGCCTGAGGGCATGTTTGTTATGAAATTTTCTGCCATTAAAGATTCATGATAGTTGTTATCAGATTGTCTTATTTGTTTTCAAACTTATTTATTATATTATTTCTTTATCATATTGTAGGTTTTGAGGATCATAGCTACCACCGATTGATGGATTCATGAACAACAGAGGATCTGTTGTAGCTTTCCCATTAAATTATTGTTCATTGTTTAAGTAAATATTATCTATTGTAGAAAGGATCTCTGTTAAATGGGTGTTCTTCCTTTTTTCATATTCACCATGCTTATACTCATCATTATATATCTCTTTGTCTGATATATAGTTTTATTTCCTTTAATCCATAAGATGTTATGACTCGATTCTGAATGGAATGCCTCTATAGACTTTTTGCTGCCCTCTCCCTTTATTTCTCATCTTGTTGATCCACCTAGTATTCAAACCATTTTAATCCATTTACATTTCTATGTTGCCAAGATTACTCTCATTTGCAGTCTAGGAGTGACTCTTGGAGTGATAACACATTCTTCCCCCAAAATTACTGCATTCCTCACTTAGCCAAGTTTGTTTGTCGATTGAGCACAACTACATCTTCACTCTTATTTTAAAGTTGAAGGTTGCAATGGTGGTTTCAACTTGTTTATGAGAATATTAGTCATCCAATGATCACATACCAAGCACTTTTTCCAGGTAATCTCTATTTCAGTGAATTTCGACATCATCTGGTGTCATTGTCTTTGTTATGTAGAACCAAGTTTTAAGAACATTATTATGATGTTTTCTTACCAAGAATGTTTTTAGAGACACGATTCTACGCAGAATATATCCTACACAAATAAATATCAAGAATCCAAGGAAATGGTTTGGGGATGCTAAAGATGGCTCTAGTTTCGTGCCTCTGTGAGTGGAAGAAGCCATGGTGTCAAAGAACACATAACCCCTCATCAGGATACCCCCAAAAAAATATTTTAGTGCCGGTGCCATTGTTTGGGGATTCTATACAAGTTCCAATCCCCTCATGGAACAAGTTATTTACAAAGTTCAATAATGAATATTACCCTGAATCAATCTCGCATAGAAACTTGGAACCTAGGGAAGTGGATGATACAGTGTTTCTGGTAATAAAAAAAACCATATTAACTCTGTAGCTGCAAGAGCCCCTATATCGCCTTGCATAGAACTAATCGATTGGGTTATTAGCCATAACAAAGCCCAAAACTATATAATTTTAAATGATCAAGGGGAATGTATAGGGTCTTTTCTTCCTCAGGATATCAATACCTATTACAAATTCTAGGAACCCGATAAATCTCTCACCAAATAATTTGTGATTTCATTTTATGAAAGGTATGACACCAACAAGATACTGAGTAGTTGGTGGAAAGAAGACAAGTAATTATTCAATCGGTCCTCCGAGAGGTATTCCATCATTTTTTTAAGGGATCCCTATATGTATGCCATGATTCTATTGTGTACACTATATGGGGAAATATATTATTCTCAATTATATGGATCCTAGATGTCATTGCCCTACCATGTAGTGATGTGGGGAAGTAATTTCAATTGGGGAGGTATTGTGTCCAAACAACTTAGTCTAAGGGTCTCTCAAGGAAAATCACCAAATCATGTTGATCCTCTTTATTTTAACATTGTATCCTCCCTCCTACATGTGTTGTGTTCCCAAAATACCTTCCCTGGTCTGTCACTTAGTTGACATATTTTTGAGTTGCCTATCCATGTATATTTCAACATACTTTGGGAGAGTATATATAATAAGTTTTATTCACAAATATATGATTTCTTCGTGGCCATGATTTATTTTCTCATATTTGGAAAAGAATGTCCTATGTTTTCCAAGTAGGAAAAGAAGATACTGGCATGTATAGGAAATTGGTACATGGAGGAGAAGTATACATACTTAAGGATCTATGGGGATACCAACCGACCACACTTGTTTCTAGTGTATGTACTTGACATACTTCTAATTCAAGATATTTTTTATCAGTCCATTATGTAGGAATTCGATGCCACTTTGGTAAATTATAATAAAAGGATATTCATCACTTATGGATTTAAGGTGGGGTATTATGTAGTGAAGCATGTTAAAAATGTGAAGCAAGAAGGTCAAGTGCATATGGAATACAATTTTATGACTTGGAGATTTAGGAATCATGACCCCAAAGGCTTGGTTTCAAGTCACGCTTAACAAGTAGTCTTGAGATCGAAATATACTCATGAGAAGTGAGAGGACGAGTTGTTCATTGGAGATGCTCAAGATTGATAGGAGGTGGAGAAAAGGAAATTTAACTCAGAAGTAACTATTTTTTCCTCTTTTCCTTTCATAGAGTAAATCAAAATGATCAATATTGGATTCTCTTCTAGCAAGGAAACTGATAAAAGGAAAAAGGAATAAGAAGAGAGTGTAATGCCCCATATTTTGGCCTTAGACAGTTAGAAAATTGTTGTTTACTCATGTTAGTAAATCAATGCTTAGTATTTGATTACATTTAGTTCGACTAAGTTAGACATTTGCGATTAATACATCTGGACATGTTTATCTATTACATGATATTATTCTTACCGTTATATGCTCATAACAATGATGGTTCTCTAATTGTTTAAGTATGAAAGTTAAAAAAAAGAATTTTGGTACATGGATACTAGTCCAAGTTATCTTGTGGATGTATAATAGATGCAAGGAATGGTAAAAATAAACATACATTTCTTAATTGAATGCCAGTATAGATATGGATTCTTATATGATATTGTGATAATATGCATGGATATGAGTTATTGGTAAACTAACCTACAGGTTGATGAGCTACATGATAGCTAAATGACTATAGCGTTGAGGTAACTTGGATGTCATAAACATAAAGAAGATAGCATATGCTATAAGTTGTCTTATTATTTAATTTATGATTCAAAATATTGCTATGATCTGTGGTAAGTGTGGTTTTGACAGGACGTACAACTTGCCCAGAGTGGTTGTTTGACGACGTGACTCTAAGAATAGTAGTTGCACAGTATGGCTTGATATAGGGTGTTGACCCTAGTTCTATAAGGAGGGGTGGAGGTATTTCCCACCCTTTATCCTCCAAAACCTGGAGTCGTGGGAGGGCTGTGTGAAGTCACGCTCCCCTAGCCATGTGATGGTGACTGCTAGTTTCCTGTTGGGGAAGCTTGGTCGAGATGTCTTACACTTCCGCTTATGGGTTCTATATGGAGTTAGGTCAATATAGTTGATGCTCCAGCTTAGTCCAATAGATGAAAGGATAGGATGGAATATGGAAGTAGGTTAGGAAGGAAGGATGCTTCAATGTTAGTTGAGAATACTAATTGGGGATTAGAGATGCCACTATTGTTTACTCGCTTGGTTCCTACTATGTTTAAAACCCTCTTTGATTTCATATTGATATTTTAAGTGTGACAATGAGTTATTGATGAATTAGTGTAATTTAGTTCGTTAAGATTATTAAATGATGCATTACTTGATTTGTTGTCCTACATGTCTTGGTGATCATATAGGAACTATGCACTAGAGGCAATGATTGTTTATCATTAGTACATACATGAGATATGTGTCCGCTAGCTACGCACACATACCCTCCCCATGTACACTAGTATAAGTAATTAATGTATTAATTATTAAAATAAATTATTAACTATTTAATTGAATGTTTATTGAATATGTAAATTATATTGCATACAAAATATCTAGAAGCATTAAATACCTTCTTGACTTTGATAGATGGTGTGTGTGATGAATTAAATGAGCATGGTGGGGTGTTATGTACATTTTGGGGAAATTATCAAATAACATTTATTAGCTATCATGAGAAGAAAGACTTTTCTTTTATTTATTGTTATTTAATGCAAGTCATTTATATTTAGTTTTATTTTAATATTTTCCCAAAATATCTAGATAAGGGAGGTTGATGGATAATAATGAAGGTGGTTGAGGAGACTTGGGGAAGTGTGTATGGAAACTTGATAAATAGGGGGAAGGATGGAGAGGTTTGAGCATGATGAGAGGTTGTGAAATTCTTGGAAGATATAATTCTTGTGATAATTTTCTTTGAGAATTTGTGCTTTGTTGTTCTTGGAGTCACGGGCATGGAGGGCCAAGAAACCGAAAGGTTTCTTGGAGCTAGAAAGACGGCTAGGCTTCTAGTTGGCAGGGAGGATTCTATTGTTTCACTCTGGGAAAGCGGGAAAAGAATGCTTGGAAGCACCCAAGACTACATTACAACCGATGAGCTTCGACAAGCTAAGGAGGAGGTATTTTTTGGTGGGATTTTGTCATTGATATTTTGTATATAATTTTGTTTTAAGTTCTAAATCTTAGAGTTAACCTATTACTTATTTCATCATGCTATTTAGATTTATCATTGAGCAAATGTAGAAGAATTGTGTAAATGAAAAATCAATGAAATTATGTTAAAACAAAGTTGTTATGTGTAGGTATTTAATAAATGATTAATTTTCTAGCATCATGTAGAAGGGTGATACATATGGTATCAGAGCCCAGTTTCAAAAATGAAACCTGGGCTTGACCACCCACAATAGGATTTTTTCTTTGTGCCAACAAGGCCTACAACCTTTGCCCGATTTCCTAATCCATACATTTCAAATCCCTTACAATTTGTCATTCGTCTAAGAGAAATATCTCTGCATCTGCATTCCAATTTGAGTTGATAAAATTAACAATAAAATATGTCGGTACAAACAACATGAAGTTGTGAAATTGACTATATGATATTGAATCTTCCTTTTCTGAATTGAGAAAATTCAGCACGAAACTGACTGTATGATATTGAATCTTCCTTTTCTGAATTGAGAAAATTCAGCATTGTTGTAACATTCATTTCAGTTGCCGGAAGGCTTGCACTCTGCAGTAAAGCCTTCAGGTTGCTCTTATGAATTGTTCCATAGTTGCAGAGCCTGACATAGTTTAAAGCAGAGAGCATCTTGGGTTCCTTTTCCTTAAATCAGGGAAGAGAATTCATCCCAACCAAATGATCTTGAAAGCCAATAATGTTTTTTTTTGGCAGATTTTATGAATTCAGAAGCATAGAATGGGGGAAGCTTTCTCCTTTTGATTGCATCTTCGATATTAGACAATGTTTCATGACCATCCACACCTCTATCCAAATCCTGAAAAAGAAAGCCTTCTTCCTTCTATTTTAGTATAATGGAAAAACTCTTGTGCAGAAGATAGTTTTTCTCTATCTGGAGATCCTTGCTACATTTGGCCACCTTGAGGAATCCTAGCCATAAGCCCTGTTAGGGACGCAGTTGAGATTGGTAATTTAGGCATCTTGATGGCTGTAGATATTCTTTCAGACTGACTCACAGCTTCTGATATAAAGTATTAGGTCCTCCTTGAAACTTTGCGAAGACTGGTATTTTTTTCTTAGCTTCTATGGTCTTCTTTCGGAAGAAGTAAGGAGAACCAAATATGACTGGTTGTCTCACCTTTATCGCTATTTTCCTCTGTTTCTCCAAAACCATCATAAACAACGGTTCTAACAATGCACTTGGGAAAACATAATGAACGTAGATGGAGAATATTGCTTGTTGAATTCCTTGTTTCTCTTTCTGTATCTGATCTTTGAATTGCATCACTGCAGTGAGTATCAAGTCCATTTAACACCACGATCAGTCTTAAATTAGGATAAATAATAGGGGGAAACAAGGAGAAATGGCCACACATAAAACTTGGATTTGTATTTACGTTGACCCTACTTAGAACCCATTGAAGATTACTACACATGTGTCTCTGCGGTGCATCCTGGTCAGACACCCAAACTAGAAAAAAAAAATGTCACGCTCTTCAGTCGGAAAATTTTTGTTTGGGAGGTCGTTTCCTTCCAGTTCTAGAAGAAATATCGGTAACCTATTGGATTCAGATAGAAAATTGAAATCGGGAGATCGCCAGATGCAATTCAACCATCACGAACACAGGTTCCTCCATGTCATCCGATGAAACCCAAGTCATCAATACCCTCCCTCCATTACTCAATCCAGCCTTTACAGTTCCCAGATCTCCACACATGGGCGATTTGTACCTCCAACCGATCGGCTACCTGACCACCCTAATTTTATATAGCCTTCATCACAGCGGAGTAATTTTGAGGGGATTCCTGGGAGAGCGACTAGGTTCTCCTTTTCCTTTTGAATAGTTCAAGAACTTGACGGATTTATGCCTGTGGAAAGCTGTCCAAATATCTTTCTCTGTCTTGATGTTATCAATAGTATCCCTTTCATATTTGACCTTTTCCAAGGCTTCATCTCACTTTTTATCGTGCTTCTTTGAGTCTTCTTTCCACTTGTCTGCCAGGGCCTTTTGGTTGGTATCCTTTTCTCCTTCAATTTGGTAATTTTTTTTCCAAATCTCAAGCTCCAACTTGAGTTCCGTCCAAGTCAATAAACACGGTGAATAATTCGTAAGCCATCTATGTACCTAGAAAGGAAATAAAACAATGTGTTTCTTTCATGTGTAGGATTTCAAACCATACCAACAAGTATTCATCTACATTTACGTCTTAACAAAATTCGTAACCCTTACCTCGATGGATCACCATATCATTTGCCTATATATTAGCATTACTCCTTGGATTTAACCAAATTAAATTAACATGCAACATTAAATTTAATTTAATTAAAGAACTTAATAAAAGCACAATATAACCAAGAAAACAAACATTTCCATGTGATAATGAATGATCGTTGGTTCACCCAAAACATAAGTGTTGAATCACAATAGAATCATATTTTATCTAATTTCAATATAACATGTAGCATTTTAATGTTATGCGTATTAATTCTCTTTCATTGAAACCCTGTTTGCGTAAAATTAATAAGTTTCGAACAAAGTGTGGGGTGATATATTGCGATGAAACGAAGACCCCTGAAATCTAAGCATCACTAATTTAGTGATGCTTGCTTAAAAATTCTACATTAACGATGTCCACGAATTTCGTTCGATAGCTGAGAGCCTTGTTTTTGGATTTGACTAATTTGACATCCCCATTCATGTACTTTCAACTACCCTCCTTGATGTATGTTCTAGCACTGGTGGGCAATTAAACATGTAAGTGCAAGTGGATAGAGTGATGGGATTGGAAGAAGACCGACTTACGAGAGTGGATGGCCCACTTAATGACAGCTAGATAAAGTGATTGGACATAAAAAAAAATGGGGGGGGGTTGGGGTGTTAGTATATCCTTCTTTCCCCAAGCCTGGCATTGGTGAACTAATAAAATCAGTGGGTACAATGCATTTATGTGATAAGTTGTCCATATTAAATGGAATTGAATTAGAAATTGAAAAGGAGTCAATAGAACAAAAACATATTGATATAATTACCAATATCAATATCATCTTGATATAATTATTCACCACCTTTACCTATATCGATATAGTAATAGTGTGGCTTTTGAAAATAATATAACGTTTAGATATAAGTGATTTTATCATTTTGTTTTTATTCATTAATTTCACATAAAAATTCCTATAATCTTCCACCCACTTTCAGAAAGTATGCTCCAAATGAAGTTACTTTGATATGTTTGAGGATGTTACATAAATGCATAAACGAAGCTCTTCAGATTTGCAAATTTGTAGACAGATGACCAAGATAAATACCAAAACATTTACACTCCGTGTTGCTATTTTGGGAGAAAAATGGATGCATATCTGGAACATATGCTTTCACCTCCAACATATTGCTATCTTTATATTAACACTCCTCTCTACTTACTACATCTAGCAAGTAGTAGCGAAGGTCATCCACACATTGAGTCTACAACTGCATATGGAGCTTCAGAAACAAACTTAAGAGTATTGTGGAGTTCTTCCCTCGTTTCTTTATGAGAGGTGAAATAAAAGAGTCAGTGTACTCCACTACGAACTCAAACCTCTCTGGGATATATTTAACCTTGTCCTTGAAGATATTTTTGTTCATTATATCATCCAAGGACCATCTGGGCATCGTATCCTCAAAAAATACAAATAAAAAAAATCCATGGGCAATTTATAGTTGGCTCTCTTTTGGCTGCTTCTTCCCTTTTCGGGGCTTCTCCCCATAACCCAAATGATCTCACACCATAAAACATTTGATAAACACCCCACCACTTATAACCACAAACAGTAGTAGTCAGAGATATTTCAAGCTATAAAACCAATTGGTTAACAATCCAATCCGCAATATATTACAGTTCAAATAAACTATGAACCATCGTATTTTAGCTAAGGCATTACAATGAAATACAGAATGAAAATCACGCTCATTGTTAAAGGATTTGAATAAGATTCAATCCACTCACCCAGGAAGCACAATACTAATGAACCTACAAATGGATATATAGTCAAACAACTGGAAATAACATGCTTAGGATATGGGTGGAGATCAACTAGATTGGATTTGTGAGGACAACTTACCAAGAGCAGTCATTCTGTGCTGAAAGATGATTGGTTGCAACTTGGAAGATGAAAATCAGATAGGTTAAAATGGAACGATAATGTGAAATCGACCAAAACTGATATTATGACTACTAAATCTGTGGGGAAAAGCATAAATTTCATAAATATGTACCTTGTTTGGCCGACCTTTCGTGGAGGGGATTATTCCACTTAGTATTAACATTACTCTATTATATTGATATAAATATGTTTTTATAATTTTATTTTTTTATTATAATACAAAGCTATTCAATCTTAGTTGGTAGGGTAGTTGAGAAGTCTAAATACCCATCATTGAACGTAAATCTTAATGGAAAAATTGTTCAAGGAAGGACTGACATTTCTCTTCAAAACCATTTAATGTTTTGTCTAAAAAGAAAACCAAAAATATCTGTGTATGAATGGAAGTTCCATTAATCGACAGACGTTGCAAATTCACTCAATCTGCCTCGGTCATAAAGTTTGGATTGATTGACATGACTTGTTATAATCATAATTTATGGGTATCAATTAATGACTATAACATGAAATTTTAAATTTTAAATTTCCAGGGATCAATGTTTATTAAACTCGACTTGTCAAATCGTTGAAGGTAAATAAATAAAAATATCGAACTCCATATCAGTTTTTATTAAGCTTGACAATTGTTATCAAATAGCTGAATGAAAATAAATAGAAATATATTAAAATATGAATGCATGCATTAACAAGTAAAGCATGAATATATTAATAAGGTAGCTAATAACAAGTAGTAAGTGTAATATTATTATAATTATACTTAACATCCGTGTTAATAATAAGTAGTAAATGTAATATTATTATAATTATACTCAAACGTTGTTAGGGAAAAGATTATTATTTGAAGTTATTATAATAAAATATTATTATATGAGAATATTAAAATATTATTGTATGATATATATTTATATTTTAATAATTATATATAAATATATTAATCAAATAATATTATCTTAATATTATTTTTCGTATCTCTTTAAATCTTTACAAAATCCTTCAATATGTTGTTGTGTTGTTTGGTTATATACATCAAGCTATAATATAATATATAAATGAAATAATTGAAATAATTGTGCGTATGAATATGTAAAAATATAATTATTTAAAGAAAATCCTTTCGTACATGGTATTGCATTGTATACCACTAAGAAATTATATATATATATATATATATATATATAATTTTTGAGCAAAGTAGTATTGTTTTATATGAAGGTTTGGCATTGAATTTTTGGAAGTATATAATAACCTTTATTTTGGGTGAGTTATTATAAATTTATTTCCTCTCTTTATTTAAATGTTTTTTATTAAAGACTCATATTATATTTATTAGGTTTTATTTTAAAGATAAAAACAATATAATATTAACTAAAACATATAGAACATATGATATAATTTATTATAGTTTCTAAAAATAATCTATTATAGGTTACTCAAGGATGAGAAAACAATGTTTTTTATATTATTAAAAATGTTGAGAAAATATCATGAGGTAATAAGATGAATTTGATATGTAAAGTTTATATATATATATGGACACAACAATAAATGCTATGTAAAAGAAAATTGTTAGTTAAGAATATGATTTTTTTCATTATTGCCTAGATAAATAGGAAATGCAAAGTTGTATGTACTGCATGTCATACACACATAAAATTCAAGGAGTTTAGTAGACAATCCTTAACTTAGAGAAACATGTTCTACATTCCATTGGCAATTATGGATACACCTAATAAGATTTAAGAGTGTCATCTTATCCTAAAGTATCCACCTAGAATATAGATTTCATGGAAATGTAACTATAAACATTATCTGAGTAAAAAAAAAATTGAAGGTTAAGAGTGTTTGAAGCCCTTTATGACCTAATACCAAATCTTGAAGTAGTGAAAAATTTGAGGTATGGGTGAGAACGCTGAGACAAATGAGTTGTCTTAATTATTGAAAGATTTTAGGATAGTGTGAAGAAATTAAATTATCAATTAATCTTGCTCAACAGAAAGACATATTAAAGTGTGTTGGTTATTACGGTGATATTTTAAATCTAAATCTCTTGGTTCCTAATAAAAGAAATAGATTTGAAGATGGGAAATAAAATTTATACTAAGGGTCTTCTTTTATAGTTAATGTAGTAGTAGCTTTGTAATGACTTTAAGATAGTAAGATCATAGTGACCTTGTAAAATAATAATAATAATAATAACAATAATTAAAAGAGCTAACCCTAGGGTGATGTAAAGACCACACATTATGATTAGTCTCCATTTTGACCATAAATTCAGGACGAAGTTTCCTAAAGGGTGGGTGTATGTAATGCCCCATATTTTGGCCTTGGACAGTTAGAAAATTGTTGTTTACTCATGTTAGTAATTAAATGCCTAGTATTTGATTAGATTTAGTTCGACTATGTTAGACATTTGAGATGAATAAATCTAGACATGTTTATCTGTTACATGATATTATTTTTACCGTTATATGCTCATAACAATGATGGTTCTCTGATTGTTTAAGCATGAAAGTTAAAACATAGAATTTTGGTACATGGATACTCGTTAAGGTCATCTTGTGGATGTATAATAGATGCAAGGAATGGTAAAAATAAACATACATTTCTTAATTGAACGCCAGTATAGATACGGATTCTTATATGTTATTGTGATAATATGCATGGATATGAGTTATTGGTAAACTAACCTATAGGCTGATGAGCTACATGATAGCTAAATGACTATAGTGTTGAGGTAACTCGGATGTCGTAAACATAAAGAAGATAGTGTATGCTATAAGTTGTCTTATTATTTAATTTATGATTCAAAATATTGCTATGATCTGTGGTAAGTGTGGTTTTGATAGGACGTACAACTTGCCCATAGTGGTTGTTTGACGATGTGACTCTAAGAACAATAGTTGCACAGCATGTCTCGATATAGGGGTGGAGGTATTGCCCACCGTTTATCCTTCGAAACCTATAGTCGTGGGAGGGTTTTGTGAAGTCACGCTCCCCTAGACGTGTGATGGCGACTGCTAGTTGCATGTTGGGGAAGCTTGGTCGAGATGTATGACACTTCCGCTTATGTGTTCTATCTGGAGTTAGGTCAATATAGTTGACACTCCAGCTTAGTCCAACAGAGGAAAGGATAGGATGGAAGATGGAAGTAGGTTAGGAAGGAAAGATGCTTCGATGTTAGTTGAGAATAATGATTGGGGATTAGAGATGCCACTATTGTTTACTCACTTGGTTCCTACCATGTTTAAAACCCTCTTTGATTTCCTATTGATATTTTAAGTGTGACAATGAGTTATTGATGAATTGGTGTAATTTAGCTCGTTAAGATTATTAAATGATGCATTACTTGATCTGTTGTCCTACATGTCTTGGTGATCATATAGGAACTATGCACTAGAGGAAATGATTGTTTATCGTTAGTACATACATGAGATATGTGTCCACTAGCTATGCACACATACCCTGCCCATGTACACTAGTATAAGTAATTAATGTATTAATTATTAAAGTAAATTATTAACTTTTTAATTGAATGTTTATTGAATATGTAAATTATATTGCATACAAATATCTAGAAGTATTAAATACCTTCTTGACTTTGATAGATGGTGGGTGTGATGAATTAAATGATTATGGTAGGGTGTTATGTACATTTTGGGGAAATTATCAAATAACATTTATTAGCTAGCATGAGAAGAAAGACTTTTCATTTTATTTATTGTTGTTTAATGCAAGTCATTTATATTTAGTTTTATTTTAATATTTTCCCAAAATATCTAAATAAGGGAGGTTGATGGATAATAATGAAGGTGGTTGAGGAGAGTTGGGTAAGTGTGTATGGAAACTTGATAAATAGGGGGAAGGATGGAGAGGTTTGAGCATGATGAGAGGTTGTAAAATTCTTGGAAGATATAATTCTTGTGATAATTTTCTTTGAGTATTTGTGCTTTGTTGTTCTTGGAGTCACAGGCACGGAGGGCCAAGAAACCAAAAGGTTTCTTGGAGATAGGAAGTCGGCTAGGCTCCTAGTTGGCAGGGAGGATTCCATTGTTTCACTCTTGGAAAGCAGGAAATGAATGCTTGGAAGCGCCCAGGACTACATTAAAACCCATGAGCTTCGACAAGCTAAGGATGAAGTATTTTTCAGTGGTATTTTGTTGGAGTTACTTCACACACACCTAGGATTTATTTTTCCTAAGTTTATTCCTTGTTTATTAGTCATAATTAGTCATTATCCAGTCTCCTATATTTTAGGAGAGAATATTCCACCTGGAGAATATTCTCTTTCAGTTGACACTTCAGTTTCACTAGTTGAGTTGAGTTTAGATGTTGCATTGGTTTTTTCACCATGAAACATTGGGATCATCACCAACTCACTACTCTTTGTTGAGTCGGTTAACTGAAGACTAGTTGACTAGTTAACTCAGCTAGGTGGCAGTTCACTCCTGTAACTGCCTGAGAGACTAGACTACCAGGTAGTTTACTCTTGTAACTGTTGGTGTGTGTCCAGATCAATATAGACCACCACTATGGCTCATTAGTTACTCATTTATTCCATATATTGTAAATTATTCACTCTTTGAGTGTGGAATACAGTTACTGAGAATTCTTCCATTCTTTCTATTTTGCTTCTTCTTTCTCAATTTCTCTCTGCAAATCTGTGTAGTATTTTCTAGCTAGATATATTCTTTGCAGGTTCAACACATTTACATGGTATCAGAGCCGACAGACTACTAAGAAAAATCTACACCAAATTATTTCTGCAGGTACACAAGATTGAAGAGAGAAAAAAGATAGATTATTTGTCGGAAATACTTCTCACGCCTCATAACTATTTGGAATGGAAGCCAAAGATTCTACTTCTTCTCAGAAGTAGAGGCTTATACCAAATAACCATGGAAATGGAAGTAGAGTCTGATTCTGTTGATGAGAAAAATGACTTTCTCAATAGACAAGAGATGGCCATAGGAAGTATCAACATTTATGTTTCTCCTGAACTTTTCCATCAAGTATATGAAGAATCACAAGGATTAACTCCAAATGAATTATGGACTAGATTGGAGGTTCTAGTTGGTGATAAATAATATTGTGAAGATTTCATGCAATAGGTCGAACATATAGAGCCAAAAGCGAAACCGTCAGAAGATCAAGCCTCTTATTCTAAAAAGTCTTCTACACAAATGTCTACAAAAATTTGTAGACATTAATTGAAGATGATGTCTACTCCATTTTAGATTTTTTTTCTGAAATTCATGTGGAAGATATATGGCATGCATCTTAGGGGTCACATGCAGACACTTTTTCATGCACCATGCATGCATCTCAGGAGTCAAAAAGGGAGTCGCGCACATCAGATGCCATTCTGATATTTTTTGAGAAAAAGTTGTAGAAAAAAAATTAGATATTTGAATTCCTCTCTGGAAAATATCCAATTTCGAAAAAACAATTGTCCAAAATGGAGTCCAGAAAGTGAAGTTATGATCATTTTAAAATCGACAAAATTTCAGCATTTTTCTGGAAACGGTCGTACGGTTTTCAAAATTTCATCCAAAATTTATTTGGATATTATTCATTACAAGAAGATAAAGTGGATATGTGTGGCAATATCAATGATGCATATGCTTCATCAGATCTATGCATACATCTACATCTTCAACAAAATCTTCAAAGAGCACAAACTTGCACAGTTGCGAGGTCTTCTTGGAGTGAAGGACATGGTTTCTTAGCAACTACCTTTTGTTCCTTCTCATTTTTTATTTTATGCATTGTAATTTGAGGGGGGTTTTGTTCCCATGAGGTTTTCCCTCTTTCCTCGTTTAGTTCAGTGTATCTTTTGTATTTGGGTAGCTAACATGGCCTCGTAGCCAGGACCCATTCTTTATTTTCACCATAGTGATGTTCAGGGGGGGTGTTGGAGTTACTTCACACACACCTAGGATTTATTTTTCTTAAGGTTATTCCTTGTTTACTAGTCATAATTAGTCATTATCCAGTCTCCTATATTTTAGGGGAGAATATTCCACCTGGAGAATATTCTCTTTCAGTTGACACTTCAGTTTCACTAGTTGAGTTGAGTTTAGATGTTGCATTGGTCTTTCCACCATGCAACATTGGGATCCTCACCAACTCACTACTCTTTGTTGAGTCATTTAACTGAAGACTAGTTGACTAGTTAACTCAGCTAGGTGGCAGTTCACTCACGTAACTGCCTGAGAGACTAGACTAGGTGGAAGTTCACTCCCGTAACTATTGGTGTGTGTCCAGATCAATATAGACCACAACTATGGCTCATTAGTTACTCATTTATTCTATATATATTGTAAATTATTCACTCTTTGAGTGTGGAATACGGTTAATGAGAATTCTTTCATTTTTTCTATCTTGCTTCTTCTTTCTTAATTTCTCTCTACAAATGTGTGTGGTATTTTCTAGCTAGATCTATTCTATGCAGGTTCAACACATTTACATGGTATCAGAGACGATGGACTACTAAGCAAAAACTACAATAAATCCTTTTTTGCAGGTGCAACAGATTAAAGACAACAAAAAGATGGATTATTCGTCGGAAATACTTCTCATGCCTCATAACTATTTGGAATGGAAGCCAAAAATTTTGCTTCATCTTAGATGTAGAGGCTTGTACCAAATAACTATGTAAATGGAAGTAGATCCTAATTATGTCGATGAGAAAAATGATTTTCTCAATAGACAAGATATGGCCATAGGATGTATTGGCATGTTTGGTTCTCCCGAACTTTTCCATCAAGTATATGAAGAATCACAAGGATTAACTCTAAATGAATTATGGACTATATTGGAGGTTCTATTTGGGAATAAATAATATTGTGAATATTTCATGCAGGAGGTCAAACAGATAGAGCTAGAAGAGAAGCCATCAGAAGATCAAGCCTCTTATTATGAAGAGTCTTCTACAAACGTTTTTGCAGAAATTAGTATTCCAATAATTGAAGATGATGTCTACTCCATTTCATATTTATTTTCTGAAATTCATGTGGATTGAAGATGATGTCTACTCCATTTCATATTTATTTTCAAATTCATGGAAGATATATGGCATGCATCTCAAGAGTCACATGCAGAGATTGTTGCATGCACCATGCATGGATCTCAGGAGACAAAAGGGAGTCACAAGACATCAAACGCCATTCTGATATTTTCTGAAAATTTAGTAAAACAAATTGAATATTTGAATTCTCGGAAATATCCAATTTCAAAAAAATCATCGTCTAAGTCCGGAACTAGTTATGATCTTTTCAAAATCAACAAAATTTTAGTGTTTTCCGGAAACGACCGCATCTGCCAAAATTTCATCCAAAATTTATTTGAATATTTTCATTACAAGAAGATAAAGTGGATATGTGTGGAAATATCAATGATGCATATACTTCATCAGATCCGTAAAGACATCTACATCTTCAAAAAACTCCCCAAAGAGCACAAACTTGCATAGTTATGAGGTCTTCTTGGAGGAAGGACATGGTTGCTTAGCAACCGCCTTTTGTTCCTTATCATTTTTTATTTTATGCATTGTAATTTGAGAGGGGTTTTGTTCCAATTAGGTTTTCCCTCTTTCCTCGCTTAGTTCAATGTATCTTTCAGGATTGAGCACCTACCATGGCCTCAGAAGGACCTTATCTTCTCCAGGACCCATTCTTTATTTTCACCATAGTGATGTTCAGGGGGGGTGTTGGAGTTACTTCACACACACCTAGGATTTATTTTTCCTAAGGTTATTCCTTGTTTATTAGTCATAATTAGTCATTATCCAGTCTCCTATATTTTACGAGAGAATATTCCACTTGGAGAATATTCTCTTTCAGTTGACACTTCAATTTGACTAGTTGAGTTGAGTTTAGATGTTGCATTGGTTTTGTCACCATGCAACAATGGGATCATCACCAACTCACTACTCTTTGTTGAGTCAGTTAACTTAAGACTAGTTGACTAGTTAACTTAGCTAGGTGGCAGTTCACTCTCGTAACTGCCTGAGAGACTAGACTAGGTGGCAGTTTACTCTTGTAACTGTTGGTGTGTGTCCAAATCAATCTAGACCACCATTGTGGCTCATTAGTTACTCATTTATTCTATATATATTTTAAATTATTCACTCTTTGAGTGTGGAATACAGTTAATGAGAATTCTTCCATTCTTTCTATCTTTCTTCTTCTTTCTCAATTTCTCTCTGCAAATGTGTGTAGTATTTTCTAGCTAGATCTGTTTTGTGCAAGTTCAACACATTTACATATTTTGTCACTGATATTTTGTATATACTTTTGTTTTAAGTTCTAAATCTTAGAGTTAACCTATTACTTATTTCATCATGCTATTTATATTTATCATTGAGCAAATGTAGAAGAATTGTGTAAATGAAAAATCAATGAAATTATGTTAAAACAAAGTTGTTATGTGTAGGTATTTAATAAATGATTAATTTTCTAGCATCATGTAGAAGGGTGCTACAGAGAATCTCAAAGCATAGAAATAACAAAAATATTTGCAGGTAGAGTGTTATAAACCTAAAATTCCCTATCCATGCATACATGGCCTTGACCCTCTTACTTGCATCATTTTCCAAAACACTGATGAGAAGCTCTTCTTAAAAAATAATTTTTTAGAGAATGTACGTGCCTTGCATCACTACATCCTGCATACATACGCTTGTTTCATGCTATAAAACCCATGTACATATTCTATCTACACACTAAACAACCCACATATGCTTGCAAAAGTTGAAAAAAATAAAAAGTTGTAAGGAATTCGGTGAAATTCACGGGTTATTGGAAGTTTCCCAACCAATTCATCTGCTATGGCCCATCACCCAAACAAATAACCATCCTTTTGCCATATAAAAGGAGGTGTTGGGGTCTCATTTCACATCCAAAGATAAGAACAATGAAACTCTACCCAATTTCACTCCCCTCCTTGCCCAAGCGTTTTCAAGCTTTTGTGAGTAACTTCCTTAGCATTCCCTCATTCAACCCCTTTTCTTCCATTCAATCCATTCCCCTTCCTTGAGGAGATAACAAGATTATGAGAAGAGGCCTATTGAAGGTGTAATTGGAGCATTGTGATGAGGATCATGGACCAGGTTCATGGAACGGTGGCCAACACAGATTGTAAGCTTCAGTCTTTGTTTGAAGAATAAAAGAATTTATTTTCCTTGTCCCAAATCATGATGTTTTATGTCTTCTTCTTTGATTTATGTATGACATTTGATATCTAACCCTAAATTATGAATAGAAGTTGATGCTTGTAGTCCTTGTTTTCCTATGTTTGGATGCAGGTCAGCCTTGGGAGGAGACTTGCAGTCTTTGGAACTACATAGATTGAGGAGATCATCACCAGACATCGGATAAAAGGTATAGTTACCCGATATTATCTCCTATTTCTTTATTTTCACTTATTTTGGTTTGTTTGGGGTAGAAGTATAAAATTGATTGAATTTTAGACAGTCATTCGCTCTGTCTACATCTTAAACCCCGGTGTAGTTAAAGGGGGGATTTTCACGCTAGTAGAACTAGCGACCATACTGGGGATCTCTCTAGGGTTTTTTAGCGGGTTTTGGGTTGATTGATTGGTTTTTGTTTTCCTTTTGAGTTTCAGTCAAGTTTATTGAGTCTGTCAAGGGGTTTTCGTCACCTCCAAGGTGCATACTAGTTGTCCATGCCTTGTAATTTTGCCTTGTCTTTTTATTTTTGAAAGAACTCAAAGGTGTGCACGCCATGTTTTGGGTCAACACACATACATACGTTCTCTGCACAGTAAACAACCCGCGTACATACGCAGGCTGCTGATGCAACAACCCACATCTCTGTTTCATGAAAGTTTTTTGAAAAAGAGCGAGTTTTCCTCTTTCCTTATTGAATTTCACACTTCTGAGGGTTTTCTTGAATCAGCCAAAGTATCTGTCTCTGGCCATAGCTTGGGTATAGGTTCCAATTTACTTGTTTCCTTAGTCTTCCTGTGTTTACCGTAAAAAGGTTTTGAGCAGGTTGTTGAGTCTTAGATTTTCCCTTTTTTGTTTCTTGGTTGACTCACTGCGATCCGCAGTGGGCTGAAGGTATTTACCAGTCATGTTTCTGTTTTCTTTTTTTTCCCTTTTTTAATTTCTTTGAAAAAAGAAAAAGTTTACTTCAAGTTTTTCTCTTTAAAGCGGTTCAAAAAAAAATTCATTTTCTTACATTTCAGTTTGTTAAAGTAGTTAAAGTTGTTATTTAAAAAAGGAAAAAGAGTCTTTATTGTCAATTTCTTCTTGATTTCTTGAAACATAAGTAGCTTGTAGTTAAGTGAAATAAATTTTTAGGTTTTCTTTAAAATATCTTGAAATATCAGTTAAGAAAAGTTGAGTTTACAAAGAGTTAGTTACAATATTTTATTTTAAATTCAAAGTAATTTTTCTTTCAAGTGCTTTAATTTTCTCCTTCTTATTCATCTCTTGATAACACCATTATTTCTCTATTGGACCTTTTGAGTAAATCAAGCCTTAAAAAAAATGCCTAATCTAAAATACATTAGACTTTTCTGTTTGTAGGGTTCACAAAATAGTTTAGGGTTTTAGGGCCTTGAATTAGGTTTGGAGAGGAAACTTTTCAATGTCGCTTCAATCGAACATTGGAGTCTGAGTTACAGATTTCTTTAACTCCAGTGTCATAAGAGTTAGCTGGGACCCCCCACTAACACAGGGGATAAACATGAGGTTGCGTTAGGAAAGGAAGCGGAGATAACCCCTCCAAATATGGAATGAATATAGTGTGGATTGTATATTGAGGGTCTTTCTCAGGAATAATACCGCCTACATTTGCCTATGGAGCTTCGTGGACCTCAAATTAATTCGGGATCCTCTATTTTCTTCTATACCATTTGCTTTTGATACCCTTGAAGGGATTCAAACTTGTTATCCTGCTCATTACGATCTTCCCGACTGTAAAATGTACCTGCTTGGTAACTGATTGTGAGTTGGAAACATAGTTGCCCATATTTTAGGGACTTACACGGGTGACTAGGGGGGTATACTGTGGTATCTGAGGTAGACGTCAGATCTCACTTCGTAGAGTATACCCGGAGGGTTCTTTCATGTTCAAGTTGCAATTGAACCAGTTAGTTTCTCTAGTGTTAATTGGCATAACTATCCTTCCTACTAGATAGTCGACTGCTTGATTTGTATTTAGGAAAAATTTTAGTGTGTACTTGGTGTTCAACACTAGTAAAGCCTTACTGTGTCAGTTGATCATTTCAAAAAGTGGAATATCAACAACTTCACTGGTCGTGAAGGGTTCAGGGCCTATCATCAGTTACTTTGGAGCCGCCTCTGCCACTATTAAGGAGAAGAATTGATCAAGATGGGTTGTTCGAAGCGACTAGGCCATAGGAAGTTGTTCCCGAGCCTACTCTGCGAGGATACTTTCTAACTCCAGAGGAACCAACCGTATCTGACCTTGGCAAAGAATCTCTCGGGCCAGCTAAACCTCCAATTACTCACTTGTCGATGCTTATGTTCATTCAATTTATCCCTACCGAGGTGACACCTTCTGAGCTTCATCTAGTCTTATGAGCAACAATGGAAGCGAATGTTGCTACTTCGTCTTGGAGCCCTGATACTCCTGTTATAACCACTAATGCAGGAAGCATCCTACCTCTTCTCCCACGTTCTCTAGTCAGGACCAGACTGGTCTCGATTCCCTCGAATTCAGGCAATGGTTCGATACCATTATCGACTTCGACCACTACTCCTTTTAATCAGAGTGTGATGGGCCCTCCCTTCTCAAATGGTATTCCCAACTTTGATTGAAACTTGACTCTTACTTACTCTACCTTAAAAACCATGGTTCTAGGGTTTGGGAGCTGAAATGATTTCGTGCAAGGGGAAACCAGGGGCGCTTTTATCCCTTTCAATGTTATCCCTTATGGTGAGGGTCATATACCTCCTTTGTACCCTTCACTCGGTGGTTCTTTTCAACAACCAAACATGCTAAACACTAATTATAACTTGTATAGTGGAGGTAGTTTAGGACCTTAATCTTATACAACGTTGATGGGATCTATCCCATTCTCTTTGTTCGACACTTTTGGGAATGATTATTTATTTGGCTGGGAGCAACCCAATTTTTGGTCAATAGAACCCGGTCCAAGGTATTATTCCTTCACAGGGAGATACCACTAGATTTTTCTCCTCACAGGGTCTTTGGAATCCTTGGCAAGGATCGGTTCCCTTACAAGGAATGCTGGTAAGAGAAAACACCTTCCATACTCAATGGAACCCCAGGGAAGGCTTTGTACCCGTGCCAGTCAGATTGGCTAGGGGAATCCCCTTCCATGGTCCTTGGAACACAATGTAGAGAGAAATCCCCACACAGGCTATGTTGTCCAATTTTGGGAGTTAGTTGATGACACCCCAATAGACACAGTTATGTTACACTGGTCAAGGCCATGGTTTCTACCAAAACCCTCTCCAACAGCCTAATTTTTCCTGGAAACCTGGTGCTAGTCAAACTCCAGGACCGTCTTTTCCTGTAAATAGTTCACAACTAAAACTACCATTTTTGGCAATGCTACATCCGCCAGAATTATTGAGATTATTGAACGACAGAATTTGTCATGATCCGCATTGGCCCCCCATGCCAACTAAGTTTCCTTAAGATATTCCAAACTTTTAGGGAAAGCCTGGAGAATATCCAGGTGATCATGTGAGGAATCTTCATTTATGGTGCTCGTCAAACTCATTGATGGACGACTCTGTCTAGTTGTGCCTTTTTCAATGCACTCTTTCTGGGGGTGCTAAGAAGTGGTATATTGAGAATGATCGCTCGAGGTACTCTTACTTCAACGACTTGGAAATGGTTGTATTCAACCATTTCCAGTTACCTATGAGATACGATGTTAGAATCAAATTGCTGATCAACTTTGAGAAAACCAAGGGCGACCATATCTCTGATCATATCTAAGAATGGTGGCATAGAAAGAGCTTAATTAAGGTCAAGGTACCTCTTACTTTATTTTTTGAGTAGTTCCTGAAGTATTTGATGCCATGCGTATCCAAGGACATTGCGACTCCCAGAGTGTTTTTAGAAGAGGAGGCGATTATGAGAGCGCAACATCTTGAATTGATCTAATATCAGTCTGACATGCTCTATGATATTTTTCCAGATGCGTCACGGTATACTTTCGATAAGGCCAAGAAAAAGTATGGAACCCATGCCAATGGTATTTTTGGCTCACCATAAAGAAATTCCATGGACCTATTGTCAAATCAATTGCAACAATTATCGATAAAACATATTGTGGTCATCTAGACTCCGAGTTCAGTTGCTCCCCCTACCCAGATGTCAAACATACATAGTGTGCATTCGACGAACCCTAAGGCGAACTAGAAAACTGAGGGGAAGAAAAAAAAATAATAAGGGTAAGGGGGATAAAAATACTACCAATAATGTTGGTGGGGGGAAAAAAAAGAAGAAGAAGTCAAAGTATCCATGTAATATCTGCACGGAAGACCAACTAACTCATTTTTTCCCTCGGCTTGCAGAGGCCCATACAATATTAGTGAAAAAATATCTTGTTGTGATGATGAACCCTTTTCCATAAGGGAAAAACATGGTTCAGGCTTCCGCATCCATGAGCGTGGTAGGGTGCAATGAGGGATCCTCGCGTCGACCAGTAATAACCTGACCGCAAATATTTACATGATGAATGCTAAGGACCATTTAGCGACCAGGGCCCAAGACTACAGAATGTTGGAATATACCAAGAAAGGAAAGGAAGCCAATAACCCTCTGACTCCTCTTCAAATTGAGAAGGTGGTGGGTGAAACGATGACTCACATCCCCAAAGGTGTGTTTAAGAAGGCTTCTCATAATCGAAATGTGGGGCCGCCTAGAACTACTTCATTGTAGAAGATATGGCACAGACCCCTTGTGCAATGTCTTCTTTGGAAGTCCTCCAGAGTTTCCCCTCATAGAGAAAATATCTATTGTCCAACTTGGGAGAGGCAGAGACTTGTAACCTAGAAGCTATCATTTTTTATCCAACCAACTTAAAAACCTATCTTCCTTACCATGTTTCTTTTCATATAGTAGTGGCTTACACCACAAAATATTTTATGTGAAACATTTTCCATAGAGTGGTTGACAAGGATTCCTCGACTTGCATGATTTCATTGGCATGTTGGAAGACCATTGTCCAACCTGGTTTGTCTCCGTCACCTACGTTGCTTACGACATTTGACGGTCAGTCGTTTAGACCACATGGAATTATTCCTTATTTCCCTATGTAGTTGGGAGGGAAAATCGTGTGTGTTGAAGTTGAATTGGTCGATGAGCCTCTTGAATACAACCTGTTGTTAGGAAGGAGTTGGACTTATGCAATGCATGTAGTGGTTGCTACAGTTTTTCGGGTCTTGAGTTTTTCGCATGAGGGATGGATTGTGACCATTGACCAGTTGTCCTTCTCCCATCCCAACCCTTCATTGGGGGCTTCCACGGTCCTGATGATTAATATTACGCATCCCAACATTGTCAAGTTAGGTGCTAGTTGTTTTTCATCGTTGATGGGAAATTTTGATTACCCCCCACCTTCTAGCGATGTAAAACTTATATCGATTCTTCCCGAGCAACTGAGAGCTGAAATTTTACAAGTATTGTCATTTCAAACAAGCTAATTTAATGATCTGTGGAATTTACCTTCCCCGTCAGCTTCAATGGAGGGGATGGGGCATCATGGCATGGCCATGCCCTTTTCCGCGGATGAGGTTGCATACAACATTGTCTAGAAGACCTTGATCAACCCCGATCTGACTCCCACACATGAGTTAGATCCAATTCTTGAGTCTATTTGGGCTCAAGGATCTCTTTCCACTCAATATCCTTTTGACTTGGTCTTTCCCTCTGACAAGGAGATTCTCGAGGCAATGACTGGTCCCAACAGACCTTGCGATGATCTACATCATAGATCTTACTTCCTTCTCAAGTTAAGGAGAATAGAGGCGGGAGAATTTGTTTTGACTGTGAATGGAGATAATTCTTGTCCTATGAATACTATGGATACACACAGAGTTTATGCCGAGGGTAACAAGGAAAGCATTGCTACAAAAATTCCAATAGATATCTCCAAAACCCCTGGCATTGTGGAGAATGTTTTCGTTAGAGAAGATTGGTCCTCTGAAGAGATTCAAACTTACACTAAATTATTCAAATAGTTTCGCGACGTTTTTTCCTGATTTGATGAGGAAATGATAGGCATCGACCCATGAATTATCAAGCATGAAATGATGACTTATCCTGATGCCAGACCATTCTGAAAAAAGCTTCATCTGGTAAATCCTTGAAAATAGGCAACAATTAAGGCATATGTAGAAAAACTGCTCAAAGTCAGTTTTATCTACCCTATACATTTGACAGAATGGATGTCAAATTCGATTCTGGTTAACAAGAAATAGGGAATGATTTGCATGTGTATGGACTTCCATGATTTGAATAAGGCCTATCTAAAAGACAACATCCCCACCCCATTCATCGATTAGATTGTCGATGAGTGTGCCGGCTGCTAGGTATTTTCATTCATGGATGGTTTCTCGGGATACAATAAGATTAAGATAAAACCTGGAGACCAACATAAAACAACTTTTATTTGTCCTTGGGGCACATTCATGTATCATAACATCCATTTTGGCCTGAAGAAAGTTGGAGATTCCTTTCAGTGGGACATTTTGTTTTATTTTCATGCCCTTAGACACATAGTCGAGGCATACCTTGATGATCTAGCATCACGCTCTAGCAAGAGATATTATCATCCTACCCATCTTCAACTAATCCTTTAGTGATGTCACTAATATCAGATTCACTTGAATCCTAACAAGTGCAATTTCTACGCGAAATTAGGTTGTATATTAGGTTTTATTGTATCGACAACAGGGATCATGGTCTATCCTATCAAGGTTGAGGCAATATTTCAATTTCCTCCCCCATGGAGGATACCCCAGCTTCAGAACTTACAAGGGAAAGAGAATTTTCTTTGGTGTTTTTTCACAAATTACGTCAATATCACTAAAGGGTTTATGTGTCTCTTGAAAAAAGGGGTCCCATTTTGTTGGGATGAAGCTGCTCGACACTCCTTTGAAGCGTTGAAACACACACTGATGTCTGCCCCTCTACTCTGGCCTCCTGATTATAACAAATATTTCTTGTTGAATTTGGCCACTGCAAAGACGACTATCGACATGTTCTTGGTTCAATAAGATGATATGTTTGAGGAGCACGTCATATATTACCTTAGTCGAGGCCTGGTTGGACGAGAACTTAAATATTCTCATGTCGAGAAGATTTCTTTGGAAACTGTCCATGACGTCTAATAGTTTCGTCACTACATTTTCCTTCACAAGACCACTATCATTGTCATCGTCAACCCTTTCGAATACGTGTTAACGCGATGGGTTATTAGAAGAAATATCAGTAGATGGATAGTCATCTTATAGGAATTTGACTTGGATTTTTTTCTGTGAAATCCAAAAAGTCTTTGGTCTTTTCTGAACTCATTTTAGAACTTCCGATCGAGTCTAGTGATATCATTCCCGAAGAATCACCTATTAAGGGATATCTTTTTCTAATTTCATCTTCGGGCCCCTTGTATGGAGATATATTGTTCTATATCCATAATTTGAAGTGCCCTTCTTCTTCTTCTCGTGATGAACGTTGAATAATTTGACATCAGGCACAAAACTATCTTATACCTGATGAGAATTTGTATCGTCGAGGTGTATATTGCATTCCTAGGCGATGCCTTATGCATGCAGAAGGAGAGCTCATGTTCAACAACTGTCACACTAGAGCATGTGGCGGTCATTTTTCTGGGTTGGAAAGATCCCAAAATATTCTATGTGTCGATTACTTCTGGCCCTCATGTTGACGGGCGAATATGAACACTCGCCAACTGGAAGAGTGGATCCGGTCTGGGGTTGTCTAAATAACCCAATCCGTTTGGGATGATCCACCCTGACGGGTTTAGCGGCTCCGTTGGCCGATCTAAGTCCTAGGAAAATGAAATAAACTAACTAAAGGAACTAATCTAAATGAAAACGATAATTAAAACAAACTAATAAACAAAACTGAATTAAATATATACAGACTATTGTCTATACTATGCAGCAATAATTCTATGAAACTAAATGTTCAATTATCAACAGAATTAAATCTTAATCACAAATATACAATATTTACAGATTACAGATTTTAAATGAAAACCTGCAAAAAAACATTTGTAAACTGTCCTATGACAGCAAAACTATTGTTTTTTTTTAATTTTTATATATTTTTTGTGAAAGAAGAGCAATAAACAAAACTAACTAAACCGAGTAATTAAAATAATAATCCTAAACTATAAATTTGAACTATGTATACCTATCTAAACTACTTAAATAACACTAATAAATTAACTATTAAATAACAAATAGCAAACTAACCTGAAGTAACGCTTCAGGTTTGTCCTGTATCCAATAGTTGATTTAGCTGTTCAGTGGGAGGAAACCCGCACCAGATTATCCACAAGCTTCTCGTAAATAAGAAGCAACAGTGCTCTTCAAATATAAATGGCAGGACAAACAAGACATAAAAAATGACAGCACTCTTATAATTTACAAATCATCGCATTTAGATAAATCTGTGTGCAAAGATTTGTACAAAATGATTCATTTAACGAAGAAGGTAAACCTTTAATTCATTAAATTGAAACAAAGTAAATGTTGTACTTTTAAAATAAGAGAGATCAGATATGGATAACACATAAACCAAATCACATCAACCTGCAACGAATTACGATAGCTAAAGTAGTCGATAATTGATTGCAAGCTGATATGAATAAAACTTGAAATACAAGTTTGATATATTGAAAGCTAAAGTTGTTACAAGACATCAACTTTCATCCCAGTCTGTATTATAAATCCATAGTCTGGTTCTCCCAACAATCGATGATGGGTCCATTACAAAAAATAACAAGTATTTAAAGACCACAGGGTAAAACATCCTCGTGGGAATTATCAAAAACAATTTACAAAAAATCTGGGAATAATCTCCCAAGTTTCTATTTATGATTTAAGCTAACCAACTATAACAAAACTATATCACAAAAGTATCTCCTAAACTGCCACAGCATGCCCAATTTATCATTGAAATTCGTATGCACTTGTAAGTGGACAATAATAGACAAGTTTAGATGATATTTTATTGGTAAAATTAACAAAAAAATCTAAATTTTAAGACTAGCTACAGAATCTTGCGATTTTGTAGCTGGTCTAATTTGAAAAGAGAACCATTTTAAATCAATCCAAAACTAACAGAAATATATCCTAACTATTAAACAAATCTTTAATTATTTATTTAACACAAAACAAATCATTCATGCTAGAAGTAACTAGATTCTTTATGCCAATTTGAACAAATGAAATCATAATTGAATTAATCACATGATAACATGGTATGTACGATCTGTCAAACAACTTTTATTACCAATTTGGAGAAAACATAATTGATTGACAATTGGAAACCAACGAAATCATTTTTTGAATCAATTTCAAACAAAACAGACCGATTAAACAAATCTTTGGTATGAACTCAATATAGATATAACATGTCAATCCAACACTTAACAGAATCGATTCTAAATGCAAAACTAACAGAGTTTTTTTTCTTTTTTGAATCAATAGATTATGTTGTATTTATCAAACCAATCCCTGATATCAATGCATTGCATACACAAAATATTATGCTAGTTCAACATACATAATCGTTTCAAAATCAAACCAAAAGAAATGAATCGAACTAACTTAGGGCCGACACAATCGCTATGCTAAACTGAGAACAATAAAATCGCATTAACCAAATCATAGCTATATTTGATTTTAGCAAAACGAATCTACTGTTATGATTCATAACGAAATCATTTTTAGTAATCTGAATATAACAGAATCATTTTGAATCTATTTAAAATGAACAGAACTAATTAAAAGAAAACATAATCGGTCACACCAACTCATAAAACAAAATTTATGTTGAAAAAACCATACCTGGACTGTAGGAAAACAATTCGGTTAGGATAACTTTGAATTGACAAAGGTCGTAGCTGTCTCAACATTTCTTAAGACAATTGAACCCATAGTCTTTTGCTTCTTCTGACAGACTGCTTGATTTTGTAAGGGTTGATCAAGGGTTCAAGAGTGTAAGAGGTTGGACGGGTGGGAGGAATTCTAAGGCACAGGCCTGGAGAATTCATAGACGTTTCAGCAAATGCACACAGACCCAAAACGCACCTTTCAGCCACGGAGAAAATCTGAAACTTGACCTCTAAAACACGAGCTAGATCTCTGTAACAACTCGATTTCTAAGGAAACCACTTGCAATGAAGGTAAAGGGGATAATTTTGGTTCTGGGTTTTCAAAGGTTTGATCTGATTCAAAACCGTTTGCCCAGAATCGCTTACGCAAAAATGTGTCTCTGAGAGGCAATTACGGGGGCAGTCTTCTCTGGAAATCAAACAGTAACTGAATCTGAACACCATGGGGTTAAATTTTCCCTACAAGGGCCATAGGAAAGAACACATAGTGAGCAGGGTAAGCAGTGAGGGTTTGGACAAGGTATACGCAGTACCCAAAACTCAGAGATTTCCCCAAAAACCAACAGAGGTAACCCGGTAAGGAGGCAGGCATTAATGCCAAAGTATGCGAGGGTAATGGAACGAAATCAACCCATACAAAACAGTCATATCCAACTGTACAATCGACGGTGCATATGGTGATTCAAATCAATGTGTTAAAATCAAATGCCATTCAAACAATTAATGAAAACTATGGTAAGTCGACCCAAATCTTTGCACAAACAATAGTATTTGCATGGTTTTAAAATCAAAACAATGATTCGAATATAGCACCAAGGATTCAATGATAAAACGTAGGCTTTGTATGAAACCATTGAATTAAGGGTCTAATCACCATGTTAATGTGTTGATACGAAACCATTGGATTCAATCAAAAGCAGTCAAACCATCATTGAATGAAGGGCTGAATCACACTCATTAGAGTACCATCACAGTCTCATAAAAACAAAATCATATTAACAACAAAAAAATGCCAAACGAGTAAAGGTTTTGGTGTCTTGCCAACCATGTGAACATAAATGAATTGGAAATGCAATGAACACATAGACAAGATTGACTATAATAATCCAGTGACGATTTTAATGCCATTGACGTGACTTCGAAATCAAAGTTTTCATGCTTGCAGTCGTGAAAACAAGAACAAAGGCAGGTGTGCAAATGCGCAAAATGACAGTGTTGTTTTATTCAAAACTTGCGATGAGAATCAAGGGTTCCAAAACACTTGTGTAGGCATCTTATAGAGATAGGATAAAAAAGCGAAATGGCTGCCAACAATGGCGACACACTAGTAGAAGTAGTTATCTCTACCAAAAGAACAAATTTAGATTATGATAACAAGAATAATTCAAACTCAAAAACAACAACCAGAAAACTGTTTAAACATCATTATTAATCAAATATTCCAGCAGTGTTTAAAGGATGAAAACTGATAACAGTCTTAAGACAAGCGAGCCACGATATTAAAGATAAAATCTCCAATACTATTGACAGGGCCACTGCTTCCAGCAAGCGTCCATAGCCTCGACAGGGTTGCCATTTAACCCACTATGATATCTATATCCTGCCAAGAAGTTCCAGATCAGAATAAAGGACATTTTAAGGTCAAGAGGTTTCATATTTACGAATTTTCATATACCCGACATTGCTTTGCTGCCAGTGGGCCTGTTCAGTACCCCGACGAAGTTGTCTTGGCGTCATGCATGCATTTACCCGCTGCCAGCAGACTTGTTCAACATCCCGATGGGTTTACAAGCACTTCCCACAGCTCTTTTAATTATTTATTTTGTTTTTTAAAAATATATAATTGAGCGGGGTGACGCAGAAAATTATGATATTTTAGCATATTTTTTACAGACCTCAACAGAATTTTTTAGAATTTTCCTTCATTAAGATCCAGAGATGGTTTATTTACAAAACCAACTTTCTGAGGCAGGGAGACATCTTCTGAGTCATTCCTTTAAGGAACAGGGACAACGTAAGAAGATAATGGATGATCGTGACAGGATTTACTCATAGATCGAACTCAGTTAACTTCTTTCAAACAACATTTTTTGCCAACACAGATGTAAATTTCAAAAGTATATAATTGATGTTCAGACAATTTTTGAGCAGTCATTTCAGTGAAAGAATTTTCTGTTTTCTTTGTCTGAATAGTTCAAAATGAAGGTATGTGTATTTCCAAAAGAAAAAAATGGTAAGCATAAGGGAGAAATCAAAACACACCAGCAAAGAAAGATTTGAAAGCAAAGAAATCCACACATAAAAAAAAATATGTACAGTAGGTGCATCTGAAAACCTCATGCAACAAATCCCTGAAAGAAGTAGAAAAATCTTGTTTGATGGGAAAGAAGTCCTACTCATGGTGCGTTGGGTCAGGGTTGATTTTAGATTTATTTATCTCTTTACTTTTCCATTTAAGATTTTCATGACGATACTGCATTTTTGAAAATAAATGTTCAACTAGAAGTAAAGAGAAAAGGATCAAGGGGACTTCCTTGACAATAGCCATATTATGGTTCTCGTGGTGCGCCCACTTGCGTTCATGACTGCATTATTACAAAGAGAACTAGTGAGAAATAAAACTGAAAGAAAACCTATTCCTAAACCTACCCTAACTATTGAACAAACCAGGATACTACGTGAAGTCATGCTTCCAATGTAGCCATCGGAGTAACTCCAATCCTGCAACGGAAAAAAAATCAAACATTATTAATAAGAATGGTAGTATATCAAAAAATGATAGAAACATATCACACTTACCTTCAAAATAATCATCTAAAAACAAAGTAAGCATGATCTTACCATTCCCTTCAGTATTCTTGATGTATGAATCCTCCAGCCATTGCGCAATCTTGTCGTGATAAGGGTCATAATGGCATGGGCGAGTGTAAGTAGTTTTGAAAAACTTGTAAGGATTATGAGGAAATGGAATAACCATCAACCAAGGCTGAGATGCCCCATCCTCCTGACAATTCTCTAAGTGTTCGTTAATTTCTTCATACGAAGGATCTAAAAAAATCATGTGATGCTTACTTCCTAGATATTTAGGTAGAAACAAAGTAAGCACAACTTTATCTATATTATGAAGATTTTTTAGATACGAATCTTCAAGCCATTCTAAGATCCTGTCATAAAAATTAGGATGCAAACTGTGACTTTGATGAAATGGATATATCAATGGGGAACTCATCATAGGAAGATTCGTGCAATCAATTGGATCATTGGTTTGAATGTTTCCTTCGATGCAATTGATCATTTCAAAATGTGAAGTATAAGCATTGAGATTTGAGCTCAACAAAGAACGAGTATGAAACTTAGAATGTTTGATTTCCATAAGATATAATGCATTGTCGTTTTTAACAATAAACGGTGTAAAATCATCTCGCAACATGTCCTCTTCCCATATGAGTGATGAAAGTGAACAAGCATCAAATCCAAGTTTATCAATATTGGGTTTGGAATTAATTTCACCAAAATTTGGCATATCGAAAGGATGTGATTGTGGTGGAATAGAGTAGGATGTTGTAGGTAAGATGTCAATTCCAACAGAGTCTAGGAATAAATCAGGATGTAAAGAATAAAAGGAATCAGAAATAAGCAGATGAAAAGAATCTCTTGAACTATGATACTCAACAATGGTATTCTCAAGACAATTCTCTTCACTTTATACAAAACTCTCACTCTGTTTTGGTGACAAATTCCTCAACATAATATGATCATCTGGATTTGCCTTTTGAGTGATAGATAATTCAAAATTTATGTGACAAACATCTAGTCTTTCCTGTGAACAAAGTGCATTTTGAGGATGAAGGTTTAAAGTTTCTTCTTCTAGTTGTGTAACTTCTTCTCTAATCAGTTTCATAGGAGTACTAGAACATTCAAGACGATTTTTGTCGCTTAAGTGTTCTTCAATGACTGATTTCAAATGTTGATTAGAGCATGAGTTAAAAGAATGAGGATATTCACCTTGAGCCATTAATGAATCTTCTTCCATACTAGTCTTAGACTGAAAATACAATGATTCAAAGGAAAAACCAATTTGGTTGTCAATAAGAGTATGATCAATAGATTCTACCTCCCTGGCTTGTTCAACATTATCGGAATAATTTTTCTCTTCTTGCGAAGAAGATTGTTCTTAGAGTTGAGTGATAGGATTTGCAATTGGTTCTTAATTCGTGATTGAACATGACTGGATGGAAGGGATGGAAGCATCATAGAAGAGATTTAATGCCAATGACATGTCATCGAGATTAAATTTACAGAGGATATGATAGACTCTTGTCAAAAAGTCTTCTGAAGATGAGTCGTCGTTGATTAGTGAAGTATGAAATTCTTCACATAATTGATCAAAATCATAAATTTCAAAAGCATCTAGAAACTCATCTACAAATTGAAACCAATAAAAAATGTGACATGTTGGAAAGGATTCAAACCAATGTTTGATCCGACCTCTAAAAGTAAAAGCGAAAAGTCTGCATAAAATTCTTAAATCTGAGATGTCATGTTTGATGCATTTGCACCAAAACTTGTTAAGGTGGTCTTTAGCAGATGTATTGCCTCCACCATCAAAGGTGAGTTTAGAAAAGCGTGAGACTGTCTCGTTGGGAACATCGGGTAATGAAAAGTTGAAAGCATGTTCCAACACAGTGATTTGGGGAGCCATGGGGGAAATTGAATATGTTTAAAATAAAGGCTCCTACAAGGCCGGCTTGTCAGTCGGCCCTCCTTCTAGCGCCATTTGTTGACAGGAAAATATGAACGCTCGCCAACTAGAAGAGTGGATCTGGCCCGGGGTTGTCTAAATAACCCAAGCCGTTTGGGATGATCCACCCTGACGAGTTTAGCGGCTCCGTTGGCCGATCTAAGTCCTAGGAAAATGAAATAAACAAACTAAAGGAACTAATCTAATTGAAAATGATAATTAAAACAAACTAATAAACAAAACTGAAATAAATATATACAGTCTATTGTCTATACTATGTAGCAATAATTCTATGAAACTAAATGTTCAATTATCAACAGAATTAAATCTTAATCACAAATATACAATATTTACAGATTACATATTTTAAATGAAAACCTGCAAAAAACCATTTGTAAACTGTCCTATGACAGCAAAACTATTGTTTTTATTTTTATTTTTATATCTTTTATGTGAAAGAAGAGCAATAAACAAAACTAACTAAGCTGAGTAATTAAAATAATAATCCTAAACTATAAATCTGAACTATGTATACCTATCTAAACTACTTAAATAATACTAATAAATTAACTATTAAATAACAAATAGCAAACTGACCTGAAGTAACGCTTAAGGTTTGTCCTGTATCCAATAGTTGATTTAGTTGTTCAGTGGGAGGAAACCCGCACCAGATTATCCACAAGCTTCTCGTAAACAGGAAGCAACAGTGCTCTTCAATTATAAATGACAGGACAAACAAGACATAAAAAATGACAACACTCTTATAATTTACAAATCATCGCATTTAGATAAATCTGTGTGCAAAGATTTGTACAAAATGATTCATTTAACGAAGAAGGTAAACCTTTAATTCATTAAATTGAAACCAAGTAAATGTTGTACTTTTAAAATAAGAGAGATCAGATATGGATAACACATAAACCAAATCACATCAACCTGCAACGAATTACGATAGCTAAAGTAGTTGATAATTGATTGCAAACTGATATGAATAAAACTTGAAATAAAAGTTTGATATATTGAAAGCTAAAGCTGTTACAAGACATCAACTTTCATCCCAGCCTGTATTATAAATCCATAGTCTGGTTCTCCCAACAATCGATGATGGGTCCATTACAAAAAATAACAAGTATTTAAAGACCACAGGGTAAAACATCCCTGTGGGAATTATCAAAAACAGTTTACAAAAAATCTGGGAATAATCTCCCAAGTCTCTATTTCTGATTTAAGCTAACCAGCTATAACAAAACTATATCACAAAAGTATCTCCTAAACTGCCACAGCATGCCCAATTTGTCATTGAAATTCGTATGCACCTGTAAGTGGACAAGAATAGAGAAGTTTAGATGATATTTTATTGGTAAAATTAATAAAAAAATCTAAATTTTAAGACTAGCTACAGAATCTTGCGATTCCGTAGCTGGTCTAATTTGAAAACAGAACCATTTTAAATAAATCCAAAACTAACAGAAATATATCCTAACTATTAAACAAATCTTTAATTATTTATTCAACACAAAACAAATCATTCATGCTAGAAGTAACCARATTCTTTATGCCAATTTGAACAAATGAAATCGTAATTGAATTAATCACATGATAACAGGATATGTACGATCTGTCAAACAACTTTTATTACCAATTTGGAGCAGACTGAATCGATTGACAATTGGAAACCAACGAAATCATTTTTTGAATCAATTTCAAACAAAACAGACCAATCAAACAAATCTTTGGTATGAACTCAATATAGATATAACATGTCAATCCAACACTTAACATAATCGATTCTAAATGCAAAACTAACAGAGTTGTTTTTCTTTTTTGAATCAATAGATTATGTTGTATTTATCAAACCAATCCCTGATATCAATGCATCGCATACACAAAAGATTATGCTAGTTCAACATACAAAATCGTTTCAAAATCAAACCAAAAGAAATGAATCGAACTAACTTAGGGCCGACATAATCACTATGCTAAACTGAGAACAATAAAATCGCATTAACCAAATCATAGCTATATTTGATTTTAGCAAAACGAATCTACTGTTATGATTCATAACAAAATCATTTTTAGTACTCTGAATATAACAGAATCGTTTTGAATCTATTTAAAACGAACAGAACTAATTAAAAGAAAACATAATTAGTCACACCAACTCATAAAACAAAATTTATGTTGAAAAAACCATACCTGGACTGTAGGAAAACAATTCGGTCAGGATAACTTTGAATTGACGAAGGTCGTAGTTGTCTCAATGTTTCTTAAGACAATTGAACCTGTAGTTTTTTTCTTCTTCTAACAGACTGCTTGATTTTCTAAGGGTTGATCAAGGGTTCAAGAGTGTAAGAGGTTGGACGGGTGGGAGGAATTTTGAGGCACAGGCCTGGAGAATTCATAGACGTTTCAACAAATGCACACAGACCCAAAACGCACCTTTCAGCCACGGAGAATATCTGAAACTTGACCTCTAAAACACGAGATAGATCTCTGTAAAAACTCGATTTCTGAGGAAACTGCTCAAAATTAAGGTAAAGGGGCTAATTTCGGTTCTGGGTTTTGAAGGGTTTGATCTGATTCAAAAGCGTTTGCCCAGAATCGCTTACGCAAAAACGTGTCTCTGGGAGGCAATTACGGGGGAAGTCTTCTCTGGCAATCAAACAATAACTGACTCTGAACACCATGGGGTTAAATTCACCCTACAGGGGTCATAGGAAAGAACACACAGTGAGCAGGGTAAGCGGTGAGGGTTTGGACAAGGTATACACAGCACCCAAAACTCAGAGATTTCCCCAAAAACCAACAGAGGTAACCCGGTAAGGAGGCAGGCATTAATGCCAAAGTGTGCGAGGGCGGTGGAACGAAATCAACCCATGAAAAACAGTCATATCCAATTGTACAATCGACGATGCATATGGTGATTCAAATCAATGTGTTAAAATCAAATGCCATTCAAACAATTAAAAAAACTATGGTAAGTCGACCCAAATATTTGCACAAGCAATAGTATTTTCATGGTTTTAAAATCAAAACAATGATTCGAATATAGAACCAAGGATTCAATGATAAAACGTAAGCTTTGTATGAAACCATTTAATTAAGGGTCTAATCACCATTTTAATGTGTTGATACGAAACCATTGGATTCGATCAAAAGAAGTCAAACCATCATTGAATGAAGGACTGAATCACACTCATTAGAGTACCATCACAGTCTCATAAAAACGAAATCATATTAACAACAAAAAAATGCCAAACGAGTAAAGGTTCTGGTGTCTTGCCAACTGTGTGAACATAAATGAATTGGAAATGCAATGAACACATAGACAAGATTGACTATAATAATCCAGTGACGATTTTAATGCCATTGACATGACTTCGAAATCAAATTTTTCGTGCTTGCAGTCGTGAAAACGAGAACAAAGGCAGGTGTGTAAATGCGTAAAAATGACAGTGTTGTTTTATTCAAAAACGTGCGATGAGAATAAAGGGTTCCAAATCACTTGTGTAGGTATCTTATAGAGATAGGATAAAAAATTGAAATGGCTGCCAACACCTCGTTAATAAAGGATTGCATTGAGGCAGTCAAGAAGTGCCACCCATGCCAGATCTTTTGTCAGAAGATGCAGACGCATCTTGCTCCTATGTTTCTTGTCATTGTTTTTGGTTCTTTCACCAAGTGGGGGATTGAATTCACTACATGTCACATTTCCTCGACCAAGGGGCATCGTTACATCATCGTAGAAGTAGACTACTTCACCAAGTGGGTCGAATCTATGCCAAATTTCAATAATGATGGTGAAACAATGACTCTTTTCATGTTTAATCAGATAGTAGCAAGGTTCAACATCCCAAAGGATACTGTCACTGACCATGGCAATCACTTCCAAAACAAAATGATGACAGAGTTAACGTCAAATATTGGGTTTAAACAATAGCATTCATCACCTTATTACCCGCAAGAAAATGGTCAAGTTGAAGCTATGAATCAATCTCTCAATACTATTCTTCAGCGAACAATCAATTCTGCCAAGTCAAATTGGCATTTGATGTTATATTCAACATTGTGGGCCTACCAAAATTCTGTGAAGACTACCACCGATTTTTCACCTTTTCAACTCGTATACAGGATGGAAGTAGTCTCACCTATTGATTGTCAGATTCCTTCTTTAAATTTGGCAGTGGAATTATTATTAGACACTTCACCGCTTGAGGAATATCTTCTATATCTCGAGCAACTTGATGAGCAACATCATGATGTCGCCTTAGCTAATGAGGCTCATAAGCAATGATTCAAGTGTCAGTATGATCAGTCTGTTCATCCTTCGATTTTTTCTAAAGGAGATATTGTCATGGTATATGATCAACACAAATATCCCTTGGGGGCGGGCAAGTTCAAACCCATGTGGTTCAGACCGTTTATTGTGAAAGAGGTATTGAATAAGGACGCTTATCGTATGGTTGATTTTAAAGGAAATGCCTTGTCGGAGCCTAGAAATGGGATCTACCTCAAGAAGTATTACTCTTAAGCTAGTCACCTGGGAGACTTCTTGTATATATGTATAGCTTCTTATACATTTTTTGTCTTTTTGTTTTGTGGACGTGTAGTTATTTATATCTTCTTTTTCACTATGACAGATGTCAAGTGAATCGGATTTGTAGTTTGGGTTCACGGACGATGCTCGCCGACAGACTCAGAGACTTGCTTCCGCAGCTTGGGTGGTTTTCACACCTGGTAGCCAGCTGCTATCTTCTAGAGGTATTTGTCTAGGCGACACTACAAACAATGTTGTCGAATACAATAAAATGATAGAGTTTCTTCATGACGCTTTGTGACATGGAATTTCTCACCTTCGGGTTTACTTAGATGCTCAACTGGTTGTGTCCCAGTTAAATGGGTTTTATCGTGTTTATGATCCCACTCTGCACCAAGGATTCCTTAGCATATGTCTCTTAGAACGTTATTTCGATTACATTACGTATATCCATGTTCCTAGGAAATTTAATCATATAACAGATGCTCTAGCTAATCAAATATTAGATTGGCATGTTGCACAGACATAAAAAAAAATCACACACATACACATGTACATACATTCACTACTACATACTGTAAAAATTCCGACGTTATGGACAAAATTGTCCATATTGTCGCAAAATAGAGGAAATTTATAAATAAAAAAATCATGTTGCCCGATAACGTCGCTCTTGCCACGTTAATGTCGCTCTTGCCATGTTTTCCACTGGAACGTCTTTGTTGCCACGTTTTCCACTGGAACGTCTCTCTTGCCACATTTGTGAAGATGTATTTCGCAATTGCCACGTTAACGTCGGCCTTGCCACGTTAACGTTGCTCTTGCCACTTTTTGCACTGGAACGTCGCTCTTGCCACGTTTTCCACTGGAACGTCACTCTTGCCACGTTTCTGAAGATGTATGTCGCAATTTCCACGTTAACGTCGGTCTTGCCATGTTAACATCGCTCTTGCCACGTTTTCCACTGGAACGTCTCTCTTGCCACGTTTTTGAAGATGTATGTCGCAATTGCCACGTTAATGTCGATCTTTCCACGTTAACGTCGCTCTTGCCACGTTTTCGATTGGAACGTCTCTCTTGCCACGTTTGTGAAAATGTATGTCGCAATTGTGACGTTTGCGAAACTAGGTTTTCCCCTCCAACGGTCACCTTAGTATGTTCACCAAGTCAAAATACCAATGGTCACTTAGGACTTTTTTACGTCGGAATTGCGACGTTACAAAATCTATAAATATGTTGCATTTGATGGATGTTGCGACACGTTTGCTATAATAACGACGCTTCAAAAAGGGTTTGCGGGTCTTCTCAGCGAACAAAAAATAGATATTTGTTTAACCTTTATTATTAAAAGAATACAATCATGTTGGATATTATTAACATTTACAACTTTGTTTTAATCAGGGG